>MU537915.1:1524255-1697416 GCA_024362625.1 Silurus asotus | reverse complement strand
ATATATATATATATATATATATATAAAAGAAGCTCTATTGGTTCTTTACCCTCTTTTTAAGTTATTCAGAAAATGTGCAGTCATGTTGTAAGAAACAACAAATAATACAGCCTTCTTATTTAATTTATTTTTTTAACTAAAGGTACAGCTTTACCTTGTAATACACCTCTCGCTACGATAAGTCCGGATTTTCAAATGTGATTTTTTGACCATATTTAGTTTAGTCTGCTGAGTGATATCCCCCTTGGGCACTAGCTTGGCAGAGATTTCAATATGTTTTTTGTGTTTCCTTCTTATACACACTCGAGAATCCAGACTTACTGTAGCTAGTGCTTCTCTGAGGTGAGTGTAACAGAGTGGTGGTCCATACAGCGATTCTTGCAGTGTGTAAAATGTAAATATCTGCAGTATGGAAGTTATGGATGAATATAAAAAAAATAGCAACATTGGTGATTGGAGTGTCACGAGTAATCCTGTCGATCTCAAAGTGGATTACATTGCAGGCCCGTTTGTAACTATGCCATGTTCAGTTTATAGATAAGATAATGCTAATGAGACTGTATTCTAATTATATGAATGTATGTATGTTACTAACAATGCAATCTGAGCTGGATTGTGTTCTATAAAGTGGTTTATCATCCCTATAAACACAGGTTGAAGCATTAGAAGAAAGACATAACCTAACTATGGATAGCAAACTTTTAAGAGAGATTTTAAGAGATGCTGTGTATGTTAGATTTAAGTCACTGCAGAGGTCCTTCCAGCCTGCTTCACAAACACTAGAAAAGTAAGTGGGAGAAGCAGATTACATACGTTAGGCCGAGTTGCATGCTAATAATTCCCAAACTAATGGTCATTTCCCAATTTAACTAATTGGGTTAATTGTTAACAGGTCAGTAAAATGATTGGGTGTAAAGATTATCTTATGAAGGCTTTCAGAAGTAAAAATCTGCAGAGGTTCACTATCTAAAAGAAACTGTCTCTACAAATTGTGGAACAATTTCAAAATAATGTTCTGCATCATAAAATTGCAAATAATTCAAATATCTCCTGATCTACAGTACATAATATCATCCAAAGATTTTAGGAATCTAGAAAATGATCTATGCACAAATCAATGTGATCTTTGGGTTCTCAGGTGGAACTGCATTAAAAACTGCAATATTCTGTAATAGAAATCACTGTAGGGGCTCACAAACAACTTCAGAATTCATTGCCTGTGAACACAGTTTGCTGTGCCAGCCATAAATCCAGGTTAAAGCTCTATTACGGAAAGAAGAAGTCATATGTGTGCAAAATCTAGAAATGGAAGAGGGAACATATGGCTTATTATTTTTTGCACTCGGTTTAAAAGCCTGCATCTCTGATGGCATTGAGGAACATTTAGGTCCTATGGAATGGTCAGCTTTACATCTGGACAGTAGTAGAGGAGTCTGGGTGCTGAACTAGCCTGCTTGAAGTCCATACCTTTGGCAAAACATTTGGCACATCATGGAATGTAAAGTACAATGAAGAAGACCTAGAAATTCTAAGCAGCTAAAATCCTGTATCAGACACAAATAGGACAACATTCCTCACACATAACACTAGTAACTGGTCTCATCAGTTCCCACACATATCGAGAATGTTGCTAAAAGTAGAGTAGATGCAACAGAGTGGTAAAAAAATGGCCCTGTTCCATCTATTTTAAGACATGTTGCAGCCATTAAATTCAATATGTTTTTCCTTAAACTGGTACATTTCCACATTGATATTGGGTTTGTACTAATAATGACCATACCAAAAATGTTATAGGCTCTTACACTCAGTGCCACATTATTTATATATATTTTTCTGTTTGGGGGTGGGGGCGGGTTGTCGTTCTATGTAGCATCACCACATATTATTCTTCTTCATATTACTTGTTGGTTGGTCAATGCCACACAGTGTTTGCCTGTCTTGTATCCTCATCAGCTTTACATGTTTGGACCTGGCTCACAGTATCACAATTTATTCATGGACTTCTGTGCATCAACATGTGCAGCATAATTGACCCCGAAAACTCCATACAATAAATAGAGATTAATCACATAGGAGGGAATATTGTTTCAGCAGTAATATTTTCAGCAGCTATAGACATCACAGGAAAGTGAATTTCATAGCACACAGTTCGGCTCACCACAAGACATTGACTTTTGCAATGGTTCTCAACTGGTTTGGCCATGTGGTCATTAAGCCACAATGCGCACACTTTACTTAACACACAAATACCACTACTACTAATAATAATAATAAACACTATAACTGATGAATTAACATAATTATATAGAAATTTGATTAAACAGAAGTGCAGAACTAGTTTTTGTAACTTCAGGTAAGTTTGTATGAGCCATATGTTTTGACATTCATTTTGTTGCTTTACCAAACTAATTAAATTAAATCTTACTTGCTGCTACACCAGAATTATGGCTCATTATTACTCATATAACCAGTGATCGTAAAATAACACAAAAGACTGAATTACACTGTAGAACTGCATGCTGTAGACAATGAGCCACAATTGTGTGCGTTGAAAATACATTATTTGGGTTTTAACTGATACGTTTAGCCTTGAACATTTACTGTAGAGCACAACTCCTACACCTTTATTTAGTGCTCCATTTTTAGACACAAAAGTCTGAAGCTATTTTGCAACACGTGTGAGAGGCTGCTGACTGTTATCACCTGTATCCTGCTGTTACCCCAGTCTGCTACGATGATGTTCCCATTTGCATCAACAGCCACTCCTGTCGGGGCATTAAACTGCCCATTTCCTTCACCGTGTGAGCCAAATTTATACAGGAACTCGCCATCTGCACTGAACACCTGAGCAAAGAGACCAAATCTAACTAACACATCAAAGTACAATCCCCAATACACATAGCAGTTTCCTATAGAAGCTCATTTCCAGAAGGGTACATGTTTTCCCCCATAGCCTTACCTTGACCGAGTGGTTATGAAAGTCTGTTACTATTATTTCATTCTTGTTGTTGACAGCCACAAAGTGTGGACCTGAAAAGAGAAATTGAATAGGACAATAAGACACTAGACACCGGTGAGGTCATGTGATCTGCCAGGAGAATAAGACAATCAAGATTAAAACTAAATCACAAGCATTATGATTCGTTCAAATTGCTACTTTAAATGATTCCACATAGCACACACATAATTTGTGTTGATCTGTATAATGAATGGATTCAAATTAAAGCCAAAAATTGATCATAAATTTCAATTAAGATTTCAGCAGTTGGGGATGAGTGTTAAACGCCAAACGACACATTGTCGCAGTGCGCTCCATACTTACTGAACCCAGGGCCAGATTTACTAAGCTTTTGCTCCATTGCAAAGTTTGAACCACTTTTTTCTATAAAGAATAAGGGACAAAACACAAGGGGTCAGAAAAGAACTAGACAAAAACAAGCAAGCAGAAGGGTGTCAGCCAAAATATGAGGGAAAAAGCTAGCAAAGACCATAAAGCAGCTCAATATTAACACACTAATGGGGTCAGTAGGACACATCCACATGCACATTTTGTTAAATAAACTGGATAATAAATAACCCACAAAAAGCAAAAGATTTAGCTAAGGGAACTAACGTGATGGCAAAATCTTCAGCTTTACATGTCCTCTAAATAACTTGCCAGTCTAGGCACCCCGGAGACAGTCTAATGATTGCAATGGCATTATCATGAATATTTTTAAATAAGAGAGAGGAGGACAGAATGGAGGCACTTCAACATTCCTTTACATACTGGAACTGAAGCCTGGGTAAATCTGGCCATGAAAATGCATCTGATATACATTGGTAATCAGTTAAACTTATTCTGCAACATAAAATGTTCTGGTCCATGCTTGTTAGTTTGTAACAATAGATTGTCAAGGATTTTTTTTTTTAAGGTATACAAAAATAATGCATACAATTTGCTCTTTACCCCCTTAAACATTTCCACAGCTCAAATTGTTACAACCTGGAACTGAAATGGACACTGGGTATACTGTATATACTGTACACACCTATACATACAGCACTGTGAAAGTCTTAAGCCACCATTAGATTTGTAGTTTCAGCAATGGTATAATAAGTACATGAGTACATGAGTTTTTCTATGTACCGGTAGTTAGTGGGATAGTGGGAACCTAGATTTTATAAAACTTAATTTAATGTAATCCTAATTAATGCCATTGCTAATATTTGTCCTGCTATTTCATGTGAAAATGACTGTTGTAAAAATGAGCCTATTACACCATGTTTGTGCAAGACATGCTTAAGCATTACATGCGCATGCTGTATGGGTAAATTTTTATTGGAATTTCTTTTTTTTGTTTTTTTTTAATTTTGTGTGCATATTTTTTGTTTGTACTGAGAAATAAATATGAAAATTAAATCTTACAATTTTGCTAAACAACAAAGCTGGCAGTCTAAGCCTTTTGCAGAGTATTGTATTACATATTAAATCTATATTGAATAGAAAAAAAATTATTTGTTTAATTTTATATTACATATTATATAAAATGTATATAATGTATATAAAACAAACACAGACATACACAAGCACACACACACACACACACACACACACACACACACACACACACACACACACACACACACACACACACACACACTGTGTTCAATGTGTCTACATGGCACTTCAACTAGGATTTAAATAACATTTGCAAGCTTCACAGTCTGTGTAACGCTGCTGTTAACGCCAAACCAATAAGTGAAAACCGTGACTTAGGCTGGTTGTTAGAAAACAGTCATCACAGCAAACAGCTACAGTCATTAAAAAAGCTGGTGTAAAATCACACAAACACCTAGTGCCATATTTAATTATACTGAGAAGAACGACAATAAACCTCATATTAGACTCTTGCAAAGTACATAATCTGTTATCTGTAAAGACTGTGAGCTGCTCTTGAATGTTTTGCATTAGTACCTGCAAACTGTCTGTCCAATGAACCCCTTGCCCCAAACCTGGTGACCAATTTCCCGTTGGACTGGAAGATAAAGACACAGCACGCCTTGTTGTCTACAGCGATGATGTGACCATTTCGATCCACTGCGACACCCTTCGGCCCCATCAACCTCCCAGCGCCAATTTTATTCTGAGCATAAACACAGTGGGAGGAAAGACGTGCAATAAGAACATACAGGAAACTTTCCTTCTCAGATATGGTCATTGTTGGGGTTTTTTTGGTCACTATTTTACTTAGGAAGAAGGTGTGGGCTATTGTTCTTTGAATTAAAAATCTGATAAAGACTTGAATTAGGAAAGACATTTTAATGTTTGAAAGAAAAGCCCATACAGTACTTGGTGGTTGAAGAGGATATTTCCATGCCTACTGATCAGACAAACCCATCTCATCCCACAACAGGACTAAGTAAACCTTTAAACTTTGTAAAGGTTTAGTGTCTTATTTATGCGGTCATATTTGACATATTTAGTTGCTTGTGGATTTTTAAATAGCAGGATACTTCAAATTTCCAATGACGTAACCAGTCATTAAAAAATAAATTCCACAAGCAAAAAAACAATTAGTTTCTAGTATCTAAAATCATTTCGTTTCTAGTATCTAAACAGCTTTTTAGCACTGAGCACACACCCAAACGTATTTCTCTCCATTGTAAATGGCAAGGATAGGGTGGCTTTTAATAAAGGAAATAAACTAACAATGTGCCTGTCCGCTGCTCATACTTCAGTTACTATATTTATGCATTGTGTAACTTTTTGCCTGTCGAAGTCAAAATACTTTAAATATAGCAACTTTATCAAATCATATTTCTTATCTTATTGTATAGCTTTAATTCAATTTACATATAAATATTGTTTATATTGATTCACAATTTTTGTTTCTACAGATACAGTAGCAGGTCATTCACATAACTTGTATGACAATAATAAAAAGGTGATAATGATCATTATAACAGCTGATACTGTGAAGCTTTCTGTAAGGAGCTGCTTGTTTAATATGTATGAAAAATAAGTGTTTTGTGATATTGGAAAAACGTATTATTTTTCCAAAAATATTACACCCTCAAATGTATTGATAAGCATAAAGAAAACATCTCTGTGCTGTGAACAGTCTATTCAATGTAAAATCTTAAGCTTTTTTGTACTGCTTATAAGGCATGACACAGTTGAGAGTAGGGAAATGTTAACGCATTACAATTGAGGCACTAATCATGTAAAAGAACATTAAATTTTTTATATGCTGTATTCTTGTTAGAAATAAAAAAACTGATATATTTCATATACATCTGCATTTTCTATTAATCCATATGTCCTTGTGAATTTTTCACCCCAGTTCTTACCTTAAACTTGCCTTCTGAGGAGAAGATGCTTATCCATCGGTTATCATAATCAGCTACTATGATGTCTCCGTTCATGTCTACTGTTACTCCTGTGGGTCGCTGCAGCTGCCCTGGTGAGCGGCCTCGCACTCCGAACCTCATCTTAAACTGTCCATCATTAGTAAACACCTACACAGAGGAAACATTGCAAAATTAGGACCCGATGACCTGATGGTTTTAAAATGTACAATGTGTATAGCACCTGGCTTTTGTTGACATCCATTTATGCACCACATGTCTTTTAGTTTTTAAGAAGTTGGTAATTCATAACCTTCTATTATCTGTCAAATGTAGAGCTACAGTATTAAAAACTGTTTAATGAACTAGCAATATGAATATTAGTAATCAAAAATATGATATTTAAAATCTATTACATATATTTATGTAATATTTATTACATTAACTTTTTATAGTAAAAAAAAAAAAACAACAACAAAAAATAAACCTTTTCACCCTTGATTTCTTCTATTAATTTTTTTACATTTCAATGACAAAAGTGACATTTAATTAGCTATACTCTGCATAAAAAAAAAAAAGGGAAAATTAATTGAAAAACTATTGTTCCAGTCAAACTAAACATATAGTGCAGATTAGCTAATAAACTGGACTCACCTGTATGCACTGGTTGTTGCTGTCTGCTACTACAACTCTGCCAGTGCAGGTGGAGATGCCTTGAAGATTAGTGAACTCGCCCTTCTCCCTGCCTCTTGTGCCTTTAACACACAGTCAATATGAAAATGCAGCAGGGTCCAAAAATCTGACCACTGCTGAGAAATCAATTCTTAACTAAGAGAACATCATTTACAAATGTACTTATTATTATGGAAAAAAAACAGAGCTTTATTTAAATGAAGTAAACTTCTGAAAAGACTAACCACTAGATGACTAGAACCACTAGGTCTTACCTACTCTGTAGATAAGCTCATCCTCGATAGGATTTTCCTTCTTCTTAGTAGTGCTGTACATACTGGAGGGTCTTCTCACAGCTTTCTGCCTGATGTGCCCTCCGCTTCCACTGGGTGACTTCACCCTCCTCTTCACGTCTTCAGGAGACTGAGGTACATCGCTGGGCTTTACAGCACGCAACCTGAATGGACTCCCTCTTACAGGCTGGCCGTATAGCATCAGTGAGAAAGAATACTCTCCCTCACTCCTCAGTGTGTATCCCACTTCATATGTGCCGTTTTTATTGTCCACCACCTCCACCTCGACTGCTTTGCTTCCTTCTGGCCCTGTGATATCTGCTTTGAGAAGCGCGTTTCCGCTTCGCACCAGTTCTCCGTCCTTGTCCTTGGTGGTGACAGTAACAGTGCTGTGCTGGCCGATGACAGCATGTCTCAGCCCCTCTCCGGTGGCCACGCTAGTGTGTCCAACAGCACTAGTAGTGATCAGGACACCCAGGTTCTGGATGGAGCGCCGCAGGCCCTCTGTCTCCAGGCAGCACTGCAGGTGCCCGTTTTCATGTGGTCGTTCTGGAAAGGTGTGGCATGCAAGAGCACCTGCACGCTCCCCCATTTGCTTCTGTACAAGCAGCACCTCAGCAGCTCCCCCATGGCTCAGTGCCTGTTCTGTGAAGCTGCAGCTGCTCTCGATATGTTCTTTTGCCTGCTGTAGGGATGACAGCTGGGACTGCAGCACCTAATACACACATAGGTAAGAGGGGGGGTTATGATGTATTTCTCATACAGAAGAGACTAATTTCATGTTGGTTGCAAAAGCATTCTGGGGAAAATATCTATGCATATAGACAATGACACTATAAAATTTATTTTGTGTTTTGGAGCCACTATGCAATTTTACATATAACCAGAACGCCCAAGATAAATTACAATATATTATGTAAACATGATCATTTAATGGTTATGGAAGGATTCTTTATAGTTGAATTTAATATGTTTATATATGTGCATGTTTTTAGATAATAATAATTTAAAAAGAAATTATTATTATTATTATTATTATTATTATTATTAAAACCATGAGAAAAAAGTATTGGTAAATTGGAAAAAAATAAATAAATAATAATACAAATAAATAAAATAAAAAAGTGACCTTTTATTTCAATATATGAGGATTCAAGATGTTTAAATGTTATAAAACAACTGAAATTTAAAAGTACTATGTTGTACTATGGCAAACAGCTGTGGTATAAGTAGAATCAAGCACATGTGCTGTTTTTGAAAATAAGTAGCAAACACATTTTAAGCAGCACAAACTGTCATGTTAAATTTTTTTCTTATATCTAAAATAAAATGATATAATGATATTTTATTATCATGTACCCATCTGCTCGATGACATTCCGGTACAGAGTGTTTCATTTGGCTACATTAACAGGAGAAAGACATTTTTCTGTCTATAGAAAAAAACCCTAGCTTTTTGCTGAGGTAAAACTTTTCCTGACCTTCTGCTTGGAACTGCAGATGTTCTCTAGGTCGGTGATAAGCGCCGTCTTACGTTGGTGCAGAACCCGCTCTAGCTCCTCAAACGTACAGCTTATATCATTCACTGCTTCAGTCTTTCGCTCCATCAGCTGCCTGGAAATCTCATTCACCAATTCTATTGCAACCGTAAGCTGGGGCAACCTAGAGATATATAGAAATACTTTTTAAAATACATGAAGGTGAAATAAAGGATATCTGTTATTTGTATTATTTTGAGAAAACCAGAGAGCTGTGTTTTTCACTCTGACACACTAAAGAAAACTTTGAGCTTGACAATATATAGTGTTTTACAGTTAATATTTGTATATGTTTAATATGTATTTTTATAACCTGAAACTGCTATTCTGCTCCTGAGTCTGTGATTTGACAATGAGTTAGTGTATTACCTGTTACGTATCGCATCCAGCTGATTCTTTAGTGCTGCTTTGTGCTGTTCCAGAACGTCTCTTAGTGGAACAGTGATATGCTCTCTGTGTTCCCCCTCTGTGCAGTCTAAACACATGGCTGTTTCGCACGATTCGCAGTAAAACTCCATCACCTACCGAGGGAAACAATGAACAATAAAAAATTTTAACAAACTCATCTAATAACCTTGCTGAAAATGAACATTCCTTAACATAACTTTTTGTTGAATGTAAGGACACTTTTACTTCACACATTTCCAGTATCGTTGAAGGTACTGCTATCCCCCCCTCATTTCCCTCATGTGTAATGCATTGTACAGCTACGATTATGTTTTTGACAGCTCAGGTTCTGTGTTATGGCAGTGTCTCCTGCACTTGTGCTGAAGGTTAACAGTGGGCACCAATCTGATTCTCATCTTTCTGAGATAAAATCACTGCTGCTTCAGTACAGTGACATATTTAGCACTAGTAGCACAGATTATGGTTGGACAGACCTTGCCACCCACAAAATCAATACTAACCATGCAGCCCTAGTTAAAAAATAGGCCTACTGTACCTAATCACAAATGCAGGATGTGATTCAATCACAAGTAGATGACATGTTGGCCATTTACATTTACATTTACGGCATTTAGCAGACGCCCTTATCCAGCGCGATGTACAAAAGTGCTTTGAGTCTCTAGTAATGAATAAAGCTACACTGGTACGCAAGATTACAAACTTAATATAAATAAAACCCTTGAATTGTACGAGCTTAGAAGTGCTAATTTAAGTATTTTAGGAAGAGGTAGGTCTTCAGTCGTTGCTTGAAGATAGTCAGGGACTTTGGTGTACGGACATCTAGGGGAAGTTCATTCCACCACCTCGGCGCCAGAACAGAGAAGGGCCAATGGCATCGTTGAAGTCAGTTATAGTCCACATGGCCTGCCCCTGTCGTTATAGTGCTAAAAAAAAAGATGGCTCTTACCAATTTTGAATAGATTATAGGGGCATCACTATCAAAGTTGCCCATCTTTTACCCAGAACTGATGACACGTTAGATGCACTTAGGGGATCCACAGTGGATCTGGTTATTGGTGCTGCTTCATGCCAAAGACATAACAAAAACAGCATTCACCACCGGTCGTTCCTTATACCAATTTACATGCAAGTAGGCCTGGTTCTCTTTACCTCCCCTTTATCTCTAAGATTTTAGAAAAGGTTGTAGCATAGAAGTTGTGCTTATATCCACTTAGGAACAAACTTTCTTAAATGTATCAGTCAGGATTTAGGCTTGCCATAGCACAGAGAAGGTGCTAGTTAAAGTGGTAAATTACCTCGACCTTAGGGCAACTTTTGCACCATTGATCATACTATCCTTCTTGCTAGACTAGTAAATGTTGTTGGAATAATGGGAACAGCTCTCTCCTGGCTTTGGTCTTATCTGAATGATTGCTATCAGTTTGTTGATGTAAATGTGGGTTCTCCACACTCTCTGAGGTAAAGTTTGGTGTTCTGCAAGTTAGGCTCACTGCTTTACTCTTTATATATGATGCCTTTGTGTGAAATGATACATAAACATGGTATTCGCTCTAGTTGCTATGCTGATGATACACAGTTGTATATTTCAGCAAAGCCAGATAAGAGAGATCAGATTATAAATGTTGAGGAGTGTGTAAAAGACATTAGACAGTGGATGCTTGATAACTTCCTTAAATGGAAGTATTTTTACTAGGGCCACATGCAGCTAGAAGTAAACTTTCTGATTATGTAGAGTCTCTGGATGGTCTTTTTGTCTCAGTGCGTACAGCAGTCAAAGAGTTTAGTTTAATTATTTACCCAAGCCTTTTGAAATAATATTACCAGGATCGCCTTCTTTCACCTTAGAAATAATACAAAAAGTTTGAAAATATGGTGTCATTACAGGATGCAGAAAAACTAGTTCATGCTTTTGTAACATCTAGATTATACTGTGACTGTAACGCTTTACTGTTTGGGTGTCTGAGTAAGTGTATAAATAGGCTTCAGTTCAGAATGCAGCAGCAAGAGTCCCTACTTGAGCTAGAAAATATGACCACATCACTCCTGTTTTAATCAGTCTACACTGGCTCCCAATTAAATCACACACTGATCATAAAATACTACTACTGACATATAAAGCACTTAACGGTCTCACGCCGCAGTATCTGAGTAAACTTCTGTACCATTATGAGCCAACACGCCTACTTAGATCAGAATATACAGGGTATTTGTTGGCACCTTAAATAATGAAGACTACAGCAAAGGGCAGATATTTCTCTTATAAAGACAGATAGATATGGAGCAGCCTTCCAATTAGTGATTGGGACTCAGACACAGTCTTAGTGTTCAAGTCGAGGCTAAAAACATGCTTATTTAGTCAAGGCTTTTATTAGTAGATATTTCTTAGGTAAAGGAGCAGATCTGGAGGAATCATGGATATAAAATTCAGTGAACTGGGATATTTGAATGCTGTCGTCCCCTCACTCTCTCACACGTTTGTGTTATCTTCTGGTTCTCCCTTTTAGTTATGCTGCCATTGCGAGTCTTGCCGGAGTCCCCAACTACACAGTGTCCTTAACTTTTATACAACAATAAGGAAACATAATAATTCATATCCTTCTCTCCCCATAACCCCTCTCTTTCTCTCTCTCACTCTCTCTCTCTCTCTCTCTCTCTCTCTCCCTCTATGTTTCTGAGTTTCTAGTGACCTGTTCCTGCCCCTTTCCACTCCTCTGATCTGCCTGCATTGTCCCAGCCAGCCTCTGGATGGTGTTCTCTTCAACTGGAGGCCACTCTGTGCAGCTGTAAATGGTTTCTCATTAACGGCCTAGGGATCCATTAAATTACCTAGTAAGAACATTCTTTAGCACCACATTATCTGTGTAAAGCTGCTTTAAGACAATGTTCATTGTTAAAATTAAATTGAATCTCCTGGAAGACTTGCCTTGTGTATTAGACGATATTATTGTCTATTGTTAGAGTTTTGAAGAACACATGCTGCATTTTATGGGAAGTCTTTAATCATTTGAGAGCAGCTCACTTGAAGTTGAAACCTTCAAAATGTTGTTTTGCCCAACCACAGGTAACATTCTTGGGCCACATAGTGTCCTGAGCTGGTTTGCAGCAGGACACAAAAAACATTCAAAAAGTTAGAAATTGGCCTCCTCCTGAAGATCCTACTGAAGTAAAAGCATTCATCGGCTTGTTTTCATATAACAGATGTTTTATCTTTATGTTTGTACAATTGTCACAACAACTGCATGCCCTTTCTCAGAACGACAAAGTGTTTGTTTGGACTGAAGTGGAGAAGGAAGCTTTTGTTTCACTTTGCCATGTGCTAACCAGTGCTCTTATCCTTTCATACCCTGTTTTTTCCAAGTTTTTGCTCTTTACTGATGCATCGAACACAGCAATTAGATGTGTTTTGGCCAAGATAAATAATAATAATAACAGAGAAAATGTTATTGCGTATGGCAGTCACATTTTAACACCCACTGGGAAACGATGGTCAACCTATGATAGGGAGTTTTGGGCCATTCTTTTCACATTATTACAGACCACAGGCCCCTGCTTAGTCTGAGGCAGATGGTTCTTGATAATGATCCCCAGGCTGTTGGGCAAGGTTCTGGAAATTGCAGACGCAATGTCTTGTCAGAAATGTTCCGATTGACTCTATACCTAAAATTGAATGTGTGAACTTTGTTTCGGCTTGCACTCAGACTGATGTAGTTTATTTACAGCTTACCATGCCTCCACCAGCAAACCAGTTGACTGACACTGATACCACATCTCAACTGATCTCACCCACTACAGTTTTTAGGGCTGAGTGCAAAACCACATTTCTTAATCTCTACTTATGTTAACATTTCACTTTTGGATATAGATAGGGAGGATATTGCTCAAGTTCAAAAAGCTGACCCTTTATTAAACACAGTGATTGATTGGGTGTAAGCTAAGTGCAGACCACAATATTCTGAGCTTAAAAGCACCTGACCTTTGGTAAGGCACTTTTTGAAAGAATTTTCCAGGCTTGTATTGGTTGGGTCCATCTTTTGCTGCAAAGTTAGACCCCCACTAGGTAATGTCATTTTTCAAGTTGTGGTTCCACAAAACCTTCAACTCAAGGTGTTTGAGAATTTACATGGACACTCTCTCACTGGTCATTTCAGCGCACAGAAAACCTTACAGCATGCCCAGGTCAGATGGTTCTGGCCCTACATGCCTAGAGACATTACGAAATGGTGTCTGCAGTGTCAGGCTTGTGACACAAGTGGTCCACAGACACCACAACAGCAGGCACCTATGCAAATAGTTACACATAAATATACATAAAATAGTTAATAGTAGTCCCATAGTTACAAGCATGCCTTTTGAGAAAGTGGCAACTGATTTGACAGAGTTGCCTGTTACATGAACAGATAACCGGTACATTCTCATGGTAATGGATTATTTTCTTCTCCTTTCGGCTTCTCACATTAGGGGTCGCCACAGCGAATCATCCGTCTCCATACCCCACTGTCCTTTACATCTGCTTCTTTTAACCCAACTACCTTGCATGTATTTCCTCTCCACATCCATAAACCTCCCCTTTGGTCTTCCTCTTTTCCTTCTTTCTGGGGGCTTCATCCTCAGCATTCCTCTACCGATATACCCCATGTCCCTCCACCGAACATTTCCAAACCATCTCAATCTCGCCTCCCTCACCTTAATAATAACAATTCATTACATTTATATAGCGCTTTTCTGCAGCACTCAAAGCGCTTTACATATGAAAGGGGGGATTTTTCTCAACCACCACCAATGTGCAGCATCCACCTGGATGATGCGACGGCAGCCGTATTGCGCCAGAACGCCCACCACACACCAGCATATTAGTGGAGAGGAGATAGAGTGATACAGCCAATTAATATGAGGGGATGATTAGTAGGCCAGCGGGCAAGTTTGGCCAGGATGCAGGGGCACACCCCTACTCATTTTCGAAAGACATCCTGGGATTTTTTAATGACCACGGAGAGTCAGGACCTCGGTTTAACGTCTCATCCGAAGGACGGTGCTTTTTATTTTATTTTTTTTAATACAGTATAGTGTCCCCGTCACTATACTGGGGTGTTAGGACCCACACAGACCACAGGGTGAGCACCCCCTGCTGGTCTCACTAACACCTCTACCAGCAGCAACCTGGTTTTTCCCAGGTGGTCTTCCATCCAAGTACTGGCCAGGCTCAACCCTGCTTAGCTTCAGTGGGCAAGCTGTCTTGGGCTACAGGGTGATATGGCTGCCTTGTCTCTAAGACGTCCTACATGCGCTGTCCCTCTTATAAACTCATTTCTAATCCTGTCCATCCTCATCACTCCCAACGAAAACCTCAACATCTTCAGCTCACAAAGTTTATATATTATTGGTAAAGTTTATGGATGGTAATGGATTTTATAAGCCGTCATGGTATACCCAAAAGTTTGCACATCAGTTTGACTCTGATCTAGTCAAAGAATTGTGCTTTTTCACTTGGACTATGCAAAACACATACCTCCCCCTGTAATCCTATGTCTGACAGCATGGTAGAACGTGCCAACAGATCTACCAAAGATCAACTTGCTAAATACCTGTACACAAAATGTGTTTAATGGGATGAATATTTGAGGCAAGTTGAGTTTGCATACATTCACCTTTTTTTTTTGCTTCATAGAAGATAAGCTTGTCTTCTTGCTGATTTTCTTCTTGGGGAAACTCCAACACATTCCAAGGCTACGCCTGAAATCCCAAATGAGTATGTGCATTCTATCCTCATTCGATTGTGCTCTGCCTTTAATTTAGTGGCAGACAAGACAGAGACAGCAGAAGCACAGAAAAAACACTACTATGACCATATCTTAAAGCACACAGCTTATCAACCTAATTATCTTGTATTGGTTGATCTTCTAGCTTCAACTAGACACAAACTTGCTCCCAAATAGTCTGGTCCATTTAAAGTTGTAAGGAGAATAGACTCACCTACAGGTGATATTGGTTTGACCTATGAAGTTCGATCAAGTAGATCCTAGGGCTAAGTCTTAAATACTACACTACAACCGCCTAAGCATTATCGGTCCATATTGCACTAAACTCAGACAGAAAAAGTACTAATGTGCACCTCCCATCCACAGTTGGAGCCCCACCTCTCATTGCGATTTCAGGCTCCTGTCCTTATGTCCCAAGAACCTTGTATGCTCCATTTCCTTCAGCTACTCCTATTGTTAAATCTCCAGGTCGGTATCAAACAAAATATGGGCGATTAATGCAACTTTCTCAGCGCTATAGAATTGGGTTCTGAATGTGGACAATGGTGCTAATACTATTAGAACCATGTTAGTAATAGGGTTGTCATGTTCCACATTGTGGGTATTTTGAGCAGTTTGAAATAATTTGTTCCTTAACGTTTTAATGTTCACTGCATGATATTGGTTTCAATTGTTGTTTTCAATTACATGTTTATGGGTACAGTTTGTGTAATGTATTAATTTTTTTTACTTTACTCTTTATTCATTTATCTTTTTCCTTTTGGTTTTGGAAACTAGGACATTTCTTTTCATAAGGGAGGACGTAGTGTAAGGGTAACAGTGTTAGAATTTAAAAGAATGCTATTAATTTAGGTAAGAATTTATCTAGTATGGAGACACTGAAAACATCTTTCTGGATGTACTTCTGTTTTGAAAAGAAGGTAAGCAAGCGGGTGCTCTCGGACTGTGCAAAGGAGCATGAGGGTTTGGAAAATAATAATAAAAAAATTATAATAAATAATAAAAAAAAAAAAGTTGGAAGGTATGAGAAAAAAAGAGCTAGTCGGTGTCTGTGAAAGTTATCTTGCTTTAATTTCCATGCACAACTCTTACACCTGCTTTGTGGCATTTAAGATTATGAAAAGCTTCTTCTTGCCTAATTTTTCTAACCCATCATTTAAACTGGTTCTAGGACTCTGGGTACTCATTTATGTGTACACATATGTGTACTTGCTCTAGTTTCGCTCCTAAAGTTTTAAGTTTTAATTTTAATTCCTTGACACTTACATTTGTAATCTATTAAATTCTGTGAAGCTGCTTTGGGACAATGTCCACTGTTAAAATCACTGTACAAATAATATTGAATTGAAAAGTAAACACAAAGTACTTTCTTACTTTATACAACCAACGGCATAACCTTCCAGTGTTTCAAATTGGAAGCCAGAAATGTCACTTATCTTGCTTAGAATGAGTCTAGCTCTGCCTTGTTACAAGGGGGTTAGTGTGTTTAGTTGTGGTGTGTAATCCCTCCTCAACCCCTTGGCTAAATTTATGAGTATCACCCTCAAACCTACACTAGAACATGGCAAAATGTAGATTTGTGTGTTTTGAGGCTGTCATTTATTAAAATTAAACCTTTTGTTTTTTTGCAAATTTTGTTTTGATATTCTTTACTGTTTTAATTATTTTTAATAACTCCCACAATGCCACAAACTCCCCCAGAGTCTGCACCCATTGTGATATGTCCTTGCTAGGTTTGCTGACCATACAGTAAGTTATACTGTATAGAATAGTTGACAAAAAAATTATTCATCTCATCCCATCCCATAAAGGTTGTTTTTCACACAGCTTTATTCAATTAAATCGTAGGAAATAATGATCACAAGCCCTTCCCCTTCCTTCTTTTTCTTATTCTATACATAAAAACTTTACTCTAATTCGCTTTGTATTTAATTCTTATGCTCAGTGCCTGGCAAAAGTTTTTAAAATTCATGTTTCATATGTTTACATGCAATTGAATTACTGGAAGAAAGTTCTGTGGACAGATAAGTTCAAATTTGACATTTATGGCTTTAACAGAAGGACTTATGTAAGATGTGGAAGTGGAGGCTTAATGGTTTGGGGTTGTTTTAGAGCAGAAAAAAAGGTTGAATACTTGTTCTGGGTAAAAAGTCTACTGAATCAATTCCATCTGGACTGTGGCTAATTAGAACCAATTTCCCCATACAAGACAATGACCCTAAGCATACATCCAAGCTCTGTAAGTGTTATTTAGAAAACAAACAGTAAAACAGGACATCCTGAGTACTGATTTGCTCCGGGATGAACTGGATTGCAAGTTCAGAAAAACTAGTGAAGAAAACCTTTGGCAAGGTTTACAAGAGGCATGGCAAAAAAAATATTTCAGCTGAATGTTTGGAGAAACTAACTGCCTGGATGCAGAGTGCGTAAAGCTGTACTTTTTTTGTATAACATCTGTGCATTTCTAAAAATCTTTTGGTCAAATTAAATTTTCAAACCATTAAAAGACTTCGATTGAATGTGTCTCTTAAAAGCAGTATAAGACGGCATTTCCAAGCTTTTGGCAGGCACTATATATATAGTTCCCAGTTATTGGTGTTAATGTGGTACCTGGTGCTAATTTCTTTGATTATCTGTCAACCCCTATTTAACTGGCAGCCTAACTTCCAGTTTTACTGACTCTGCAAGATGGTGGGCCGTTCTAAAGTGACTGAAAGCCTCCGGCACAAGTTGGTCGTTCCAAATCTGTGATTTCAAGAATATTGAATCTTTACAACATCACAAACTCATTCAAGTCCACCAAAAAGGCTGGTCGTCCACGGAAGACAAATACAAGAGAGGACAGGATACTGCGGAGGATCTCAATGGGCAATTGTTTCCACACTGCAGCCGGAATTGCTCACCAGTTCAGCGCTAAACTGGGTAAGGATCTGTCTCGTCATACAGTGTCTCGATGTTTAAGAGCATTTGGACTGAAAGCCTACTCTGCAGTGACCAAACCTCTCATTAGCAGAAAGAATCAAAAGGCTAGACTAAGCTTTGCTGAGGAGCATGTTGTGTGGACAGAGGAGAACTGGTCCAAATTTCACTATAGTGATGAAAGCAAGTTTAATCTATTTGGGTCCAATAGGAAACATTATGTTCGGCAACAAACTGGAGAAAAACTGAACCCAAAGTGTGTAAAGAAGTCAGTAAAAAGTGGAGGAGAAAGTGTCATGGTTTGGGGCATGCTTTCTGCAGCAGGACTTGGGCCTCATATACAGCTACAGTGAGGAAAATAAGTATTTGAACACTTTGCTATTTTGCAAGTTCTCCGAATTAGAAATCATGGAGAGGTCTGAAATTGTCAGGTGCATGTCCACTGTGAGAGACATAATCTAAAAAAAAATAATAATCCAGAAATCACAATATATGATTTTTAAACTATTTATTTATATGATACAGCTGCAAATAAGTATTTGAACACCTGTCAATCAGCTAGAATCCTGACCCTCAAAGTCCTGTTAGTCTGCCTTTAAAATGTCCACCTCCACTACATTTATTATCCTAAATTAGATGCACCTGTTTGAGCTCGTTAGCTGCATAAAGACACCTGTCCACCCCATACAATCAGTAAGAATCCAACTACTAACATGGCCAAGACCAAAGAGCTGTCCAAAGACACTAGAGACAAAAATTGTACACATTCACAAGGCTGGAAAGGGCTACGGGGAAATTGCCAAGCAGCTTGGTAAAAAAACGTCCACTGTTGGAGCAATCATTAGAAAATGAAAGAAGCTAAACATGACTGTCAATCTCCCTCGGACTGAGGCTCCATGCAAGATCTCACCTTGTGGGGTCTCAATGATCCTAAGGAAGGTGAAAAATCAGCCCAGAACTACACGGGAGGAGCTGGTCAATGACCTGAAAGAGCTGGGACCACCGTTTCCAAGGTTACTGTTGGTAATACACTAAGACGTCATGCTTTGAAATCATGCAGGCACGGAAGATTCCCCTGCTTAAACCAGCACATGTCCAGGCACGTTTTAAGTTTGCCAATGACCATTTAGATGATCCAGAGGAGTCATGGGAGAAAGTTATGTGGTCAGATGAGACCAAAATAAAACTTTTGGGTCATAATTCCACTAAATGTGTTTGGAGGAAGAAGAATGATGAGTACCATTCCAAGAACACCATCCCTACTGTGAAGCATGGGGGTGGTAGCATCATGCTTCAGGGGTGTTTTTCTGCACATGGGACAGGGCGACTGCACTGTATTAAGGAGAGGATGACCGGGGCCATGTATTGCGAGATTTTGGGGAACAACCTCATTCCCTCAGTTAGAGCATTGAAGATGGGTCGTAGCTGAGTCTTCCAAAATGACAATGACCCGAAGCACACAGCCAGGATAACCGAGAAATGGCTCTGTAAGAAGCATATCAAGGTTCTGGCGTGGCCTAGCCAGTCTCCAGACCTAAACCCAATAGAGAATCTTTGGAGGGAGCTCAAACTCCATGTTTCTCAGCGACAGGCCAGAAACCTGACTGATCTAGAGAAGATCTGTGTGGAGGAGTGGGCCAAAATCCCTCCTGCAGTGTGTGCAAACCTGGTGAAAAACTACAGGAAATGTTTGACCTCTGTAATTGCAAACAAAGGCTACTGTACCAAATATTATCATTGACTTTCTCAGGTGTTTAAATACTTATTTGCAGCTGTATCATACAAATAAATAGTTAAAAAAAATCCTACATTGTGATTTCTGTTTTTTTTTTTTTGATTATGTCTCTCACAGTGGACATGCACCAACGATGACAATTTCAGACCCCTCCATGATTTCTAAGTGTAAGAACTTGCAAAATAGCAGGGTTTTCAAATACTTATTTTCCTCACTGTACATGGCAGAGTGAATGCAAATGTTTATCAGAACCTTCTTCAACAACATATGGTTCCTTCCCTGTGTTTATCACCCAATCAGCTCACAGTGTTCATGCAGGACAACGTTCCATGTCACACAGCAAAACGGATAAAGCAGTTCCTTGAAACTGAAAACATTGAAATAATGACATGGCCTGCCCAGAGTCCTGATCTCAACCCTATAGAGAACCTCTGGAAAATCCGTGGCGACAATGTTATGGCCAAAAAACCCACTACAGTCACCGAACTGTGGAGGAGACTGGAAGGAGAGTGGACCAAAATCACACCAGAGCAGTGTGAGAGACTAGTGCTGCCTGTGGCCGCAGATGTGCTGAAGTCATTGAGAGCAGAGGCCTGTACACTTCCTACTAATTGCTTCAGAAAAATTTTGTTGTAATCTTTTTCCATGCTACAGTCATTGTTGTTCTTTAATTTTGATCAGTGTGTTTTCTGCAGAATAATGTTTTTTTTTGTTTTTTTTTTAAATGCCCTAGTTATTTTTTTGGAAAAAAACTCCTTCAACTGTTGAGCCGTGAAGATGACATAATTTCAGAATTGTTCAATTGTTTATAAAATGTTCTCTAATTTTGATCTCCAGTGTATATTTACAATATGATAAAAAGGCTTTCCCGGGGTTATATGCTTGCTTGCCTGTGCATGATGTATTTTACATTATTAAAAAAACATTGCTCGTTATAATCATTGCTTGGATAAAGTTTCAGAAAAGCTAAAAGTTCTAATTCTATTTTTTTTTATTTGCTATTGTAAAAATGCTGTGTATTGCACTCTCTGAGTGTTACGTGTCTGCTATTTTTTTTTTGTTTTTTTTTCTATATTTGGGAAAAGGCTGGAATGTCAAATTGTGTATGCATGTGTGGAGAGACAAAAAAGGCTGCAAAAGAGTGATGCTCATGACATATGAAAAGCTTTGCAAAAATAAAAATAAAAAATAAAATGCCCACACATTCCATTATCAAACTTTTCACTTAACTCTGGGTTGCTATTTCTTTTCATATCAGTTCCCTTGATTGAAAAGAAGCTTACCTTGCCCTCATGATTTGGGCAGGAAAGAGGCTTTCCAGCAACTGCTGCGCTCACAGACTCAAGCATGTTGCAGGCCTCTGGACGGGAACATTCCGGATCCCTCTGCAACACCTCCATCAGATTGGTGATAAAGAAATTATTCTGCAGAGCTGCTACACCTTTTTCAGGCAGGATGGAGGTCTGTCGGCACACTGGGCACGAAAGAGTCAACGACTGGGGTGGTATATAATTCTGTAAGCACCTGTAAAAAAAAAAGAAAAAGAAAAAAGAACAAAGTAAGGAAGTGATATTGAGTGGAAAAAATATAAACATAAGAAAGATGTAAAATAATGAATAATATTAATTACCTGACATAAAAGAATGAGTCGGGGTAAAGAAAAATAAAAGGGAGGAACAATAAATAAAGGATTATATTTATTGAGTCTCTAAATGTTTTTGTTGTGTCAAACCACAGAGGCATAGAACATAAACACTAGTTAATAACACACAGCAAGTAGAGGATGCTGCACCATTGTAAAGGCAAAATGAAGGGGAAAATATAAATATAAATAAATAACACACTTATAGAAAAACTGTCTGAAGCCAATAAGAAACAAGCAGCAAAATCTGAGTTTATTTCAGTTTTAATTTTACAATTATACATCTATGACCACAATGTATGTGGAGACCTGACCATTATATCTATATGTGCTTGTAGAACATTTCATTGCAAAGTTATTTTGCAAAGTTACTTTTTTGCAGTAATACTCTTCTGGAAAGTCTTCTTTTTTTTAAGATCTTGGAGCAAAGCCGATGGGATTTGCCTAATCAATCACGAGAACATTAGTGATATCAGGTGAGGAAGGCATGTTCCACAATGGTGCTGTGCAGAGTCACTTGAGTTCTTTAACATCATACTCGGCAAACCATGTCTTCAGGGACTTTCATGCAATAACAGGTTATAATAAAAACAAAGTTTTTGTACACAATGCCGTGCTCACAATTGTGGCAACATTTTGGGCAAAATACCTAAAGTAAAATACCTTCCTAGCCATATGTGCTTTTTTTTTCTCCAAACTGCACAATTTTATAGGATGTCTTTGGATGCTGTAGCATAAAATGTTCCCTTTATCTGAACTAGAAAAAAAAAAGAACTTTTCCAGAATGACAATGTACCTGTGCACAAATTAAGCTACATGAAGATATGGTTTACAAGTGTTACAGTGGAGGATTTTAATTAGACTTCTATAAAGATCTGACCTCACATCTATTAAACACCTTGCACTCAAGGCCTCCTCAGTCTTCATCACTACCTGTCTCAAAAATCTGATGGAACATTTCCACAAAAGCATGGAGGATATCATATTACAGTGGAACCCGGTTATGTCGATGTCCTAGGGGGACGCCAAAAAGCATCGAGTAACTGATGATCGAGATAAATGAAAATCAAAATGGCGGCAATATATTAACGTGCTTGAAATTTCTTCATGTACATGATGTGCGTTAATAAATGACAATGTGCATGCACGTGTTTTTAAAGTTTTTTTTTACACAACAGTGTTGCCGTGATTTGTTTGATGAAGGCATGCTATAAAAATACATACAGTACATGTTTATCTGTCAGGAATCCACCTGCCACACCCCCTTCGGCAGGTGCTTTCTCGGCTGCTTTCTCTGAAGCTCCGCTTTAATCGCGCACATATGGTGCTGGTTTATCATCATCACCAGCTCCTATTTAAACTTTCACATTCTCACTGTCCGTTATTGTTGGTATATGTTGGTTCACGGCGGTCGTTGTTATCGCGCATGCGTATCCCGGTACGTGTCTTCACACCGGCACTCTCTCAACGGCTGCGCTTTTCTTCCCAAAGCCGTGCCGTGCCCCTACTAACACTACGAACACTAGTACTAACTAACAGCAGAGATTCACCAGTATACAATACAACACCTGTTGCATCTGTAAGCCTTGATTTTTCCGCCACTTCCAAGTTCTTCTGCGGCTGCACCGAGATAACCGACGTTAAATGCCAAATTTATCCCCCTTGGGCTCGAGATATCAGGGTTCGGGGATAACCGATAAAAAATGCTTAGAAAAAGGCGTAGTAAAAAAATTTGAAATAGGATGTCCAAAAGTACATCTTATGGTCAGGTGTTCACAAACATTTGTCCTTATTGTGTACATTGGTGTGATGGCTATGATCACATAGCTTTGACTATGTAGTGTGAATTGAGTTAAGTTAAAGATTTCAGTTTAATTCTGGATAATTTACAACAAAACAGAGGAAGTAAATAGAAAACAAATTTAAAAAAAGGAATTCCTGAGTTGCACAAAAGAACAGTTTTTCGACTATTGACAGGAAATCGTAAGTGCAATAAAATGCCATTTATGTTCAGGAGCCAAAGAAGTAAAATTGGCCATGCTCTGTGTGTGAGAGACTGCATACTGCTGTGGGGGTCTGAGATCATGTATGATGAAGGCAATAGATGGCACAGAGTGTTACGTTGCCAAGTGATGCAGCAGAAGCAACAGCTCAAAATGATGCAGTTGGCTGACTTTGCATGTCTCAGAGGAAGTATGTTAGCCTTCACCCTCCTCACATAGCAGCTGTCAGATGATAGGGGAGAGCTCAGTAATCACTAAAGCATCACTTAATTTTAGAACGAAAACACTGCCGTAAGTTGTACTACTACGTTGTTTGGGGATCTACACCATGTATTTACAAAGTTTGGTCACAGGGGACCAGTCTAATCAAATAAGGGTAACATCTGACTATCCTCTTATGGACTGTTACAAAAAAGTGTTCAGAAACACTAGAGCTCTTAGAGTGTGGGTAAAACAGTACCGTTCACAGAAGGTGTGTAAGCAGGGCAGCACTTTGGGGTTGTGGAAGTGATCGAGGCAGATGCTGCAGACCAGGAACTGCTTGTCTATTTGCCGCACCACTGGACTTGGGCTGCCAGTCTCTCGCTTAGCCATGGTGACAGACATTCACAGACACAGCTGGGGGCCAGGACACACCTTAACCTGTCACACACACACACACACACACACACACACACACACACACACACACACAGTAAACATGTGACACATACCCAGACAGAGAGAGGTATAGTTAATCATAAAAAAATAAAAATAATACTACTAAATGGACTTTGAGGCTTGAAGACAATTTAATAATGTCAAAAGTTACCCTGAAAGCCTAAATTTACAAGCATTTATTTTCATCTATATTTTTTATAATAAAAAAAGTTTAAGGTTTACAGTGTATCACAATAACCATAATCGATTTACTTCCTAATAATTTCCAATATACAATGTTTTCTGTTTCATATTTTACAGTTCTTATATTTATTATACCTTCCTTCAGTCACACATCTCTCTGGCTTCAGTTTATCCTTCAACAAGCACAAAATGACACCATGAACTATGCAGACAGAAGAAGAAAGAAAATGCATATTTGCTAAAACCACAGCTCTTTACAAAGATGGAACAAAACCACACTCAACTCCTATATACAAGTTTGCAATAGTGTCTATAGCGATGCAATATTATCTAAACTGTTTAGGTATTTTGTAAACACCTTCATTAGTTTATATTAAGAATGTCAAATCACGTAGCTTTTATTGTAATTTTAACCATATACAGCTGACAGTACACAGTGAAATGAGAAATCTCCAGGACCCTGGTGCTACATAAAACATAGAGCTACATCACACAACATGCATACAGAACACAGAGCTAAAGTCTAAAGTAAGTTGTCCCAACCACATAAAGTGTATTGTGTGCAACAGATTGCAAACAGTGCAGGACAAAAGACAACACAGAATAGGACAGATACACAAAACACAAAACAGCACTGCCAGTATGTTTTTGTATGTTATACAGTACAATGTGCAAAAGAGAACTGTACACAGGAGTGTACTTGTAAATAAACACAACATGTAAACACAAAAGATTGTGCAAAACAGCAAAAGTAGATACAGCAGCAGTTAAGTAGATTCAATTACTTTATATTAAAACCAGTGACACAAGATAGTGTTATGTTGCTACCTGACTTTTAGTGGCGCAGAGTTTAACCCCTAATGGGCATTAATGCCTGTTATAAGAACACTACCTGGGCTCTGGAGTAGGTACAGTTAAATACACTCATGAAAATTTAACATCAGGATAATCTGAACATTTTCATCCACACAGGCCACCCCGATGCTTGTTCTCTCCCTTGAAAGTAGACTACTATATTTGTTTTCTACACTTGTTTTAATTTTCCTCACAAGTTCTCCCACACTACTGCATTTGCTACATCAGATTTAAAACATGTATGCTTATAGGCAAGACCAAAAAAACAAACTAGCCCACCAATTTACCGTTAAACACTAAGGGTGGATTTAAACCCTGGTTTAAACAGAGCCACCATCCCTCAACATACATGCATTGAATAGTCTTTCTCCATACTGATATCCAAGTAGTGGACTGAACCTTCCCTGACTGTCCGAGCAGCTGAGTCACTACCTTTACCCAGCACTTCTTAACTTCGCATGTCCATTTTTAAAATGGCAGACCTTCCCATAACAAGCATGGTGGCATTCAAAATACCTGATCTAGTCTACTCGCATAAGGATATATTTTTTACTACAAAGCACTTCAGTGAGTCACTCTAAATAAGGGCATTCCGTAAAGAGGGTTAACCTTTCAGAAAACACACCAAGCTGGAATTCTTTTGGAAATCTAAAGGCAGTTAACATGCAAAGAACACTTGAGAAACTGCTTTTCCCAATTTTAGATTATGTGGAGAAACATCAGTGTCAGTAAGTGATGTCAGCAGTGGCTGTTAGGGACACACTGTGATAGCCAATAATAACTTTGACCTCTTTACTCCCACCCTCCAAGACCTGTTCCAAACGAAGGATTCCAGATGTGCAGTTTTAACATAAGCATTAGCATGAGCTGCTGTTAGTCTATTGGAGCAGTTATCAGTGGGTCATGGGCAGATTAACTTTTAATGCCTCACATCCTTTTTCCTCACACACAAACCTCTGTCAATGGGTCAAATGTGCAACAGGAATTACGACCTTAATTTTAAGGTAAGACTTTGACCAAAACGGGATAAACGTGTGACTAACGAGAGTAGAAACAGGGGGTCTCAAAAAGTACAGCTGATATAATCCCCCATTATCACCCCCCTCTTTTTCTTCATCAGTCTGTTTTGATGGGATGATGAAGCAAGACTAAAATAAGACTGGGCTATCACCCGAGAGGACTTAAACAGGGTCAGACACTCCAGTAGATGCCTGGGATTCACAAGATGCCAAGTTGAGCTCTCACAGGCCATGTATACTTTGACGGTTTTCTAGAATAAGCATTGGGATGAGGTGGAAGAGGTGTACACTTTTAAGTTTTCTAACTCCTTTAAGTTTAAATACAGTTATTGCATTAAAAAATATATATTGTTTTATACAATTACTTACAGCTCCAGCATTTATAAGCTTTGTGGTTACATAAAGGGTCTGTGCTAATATAGATTTAGGACTGACCTGGAAGGAGTGGTAAACCTGAAAAAAATAGAACTTACTTTTTACAGAAAAAAAATCTAACCGTTGTGTGACACTATTGTGATTAAATAAAAAACTGTCAGTGTTTATGATCCAAAAACATATCAACCAAAAACAATCACCACTTGACCCAGTATTCCACCCTGTGATGTCACTTGCATGCACTTAGTATTCAATTTGTTTTTAGATTAAACCACAGCCGGATGACATGCCCATGAAACCTATTTAAAGGAAAATCATAACTCATGGTTAAGTTGACATTCTTGAGCAAAACAGGATATTCAGGCAGGAAAAAAACGTTTAGCTGAACTTTTTTATCCATCAGGATTTACTGGTCTTAGAAAAGTAAGCGAACTAAAACAAATATGAAGTGGGATATACCATGGCATGGTGTGATGATCGCATAGTCAAATGAAATACAGGCCACAAAGTTCATGCCCCTGGTTAAAGCATGCCTCTCGCACAACACAGGGTTATTTACACTACAGTATGTAATCCTAGATGGTTTAAATAAATTGTTGTTAGCCTTTAGCATACCTCAGAACAAACACAGACTTACAAAGACCTCAGAATGTGAATGAGAGTCAGAACTGTTGAAAAGAAGGTTTCATTGACACTGAAGAAAATGTGTGTCATTTGTATCTACAGTGGCAATGGAAACTGAGACTGAGTATAAAGCAGCAGCTGTCTCCATGAAAGACCTGCAACAATGACATTCTTCAGAGCCTCAGTCTGATTATAATTGCGCACGCACGCACACACACACACACACACAAACACACACACACACACACATATACACACATATACACACATATACACACACACTTACAGAAGAGTTGAAGAAATCTCAGGCAGGCTTCATTCCTGTTTCCTGTATTCCTGCTGGGCTCAGTAACAGAACAACAAAATGAGATCCTGTGTCACTGTCCCTGCCTACGCCCCCTAAGCTCAAAACTCTTTACCCTCCCTCTGCTTCTCTTCTTCATTCCATGTCTCTCTCTTCCTCCTTTCTCAGTCTCTCCAACCCACGCCTGAGTGCACACAGGCTTTCTCCAGGCACCTCATACTGACTGAAGCTCAGCTCTGACGTGAGGCTGGATTCTAAGCCGCAACCCACACAGGCTGTTCCATTGGCCGACACTGAACACACACCAAGTCCTCTTCCCGTGGACTCTTCCCTTATTGGTTGGTCAGCATAAGCCTGCCGAAAGCAAGGATTGCCTCACAGGCTAACAATGCCTGCTGACAAACTGGGTGGGGTGAGACAGCATAAGGGAAAAGCACAGAGACAGAGTTTGGCCAAAGAAAAAATGTCTCGTCAGATAAATATTTCATCACAAGCAAAGCTGTTTCTTAGCTGGTAAACAAGAAAAGTGTTATGTAAGGTCCGGTGCAACATTTAAACAGGAGAAGTAAAGGAAATGGAAGAGAATTGGCATTAGTTTAAAGGTCACTATGCCAGGAAAATACACATCTCTCCATGACATCATTAGACGGTATCTCGAAACCAGTGAGGCTAAATATGTACCTCTGCACTGAAGTTCAATAAAGTGCACTAAGTTTTCATCAATTCTGCATCATTATCCTCAGCTCCTCCGAATGGGTCTGAGATAATTATGGGGCAAATGATAGAGTCTTTGTGGGTTTTTAAAAGAATGCATTCCCATAACATTACAGAATCTCATTGTAATGCATAATAAATAGTATAAACCTAAAAAGACATTATACAGGTCAATCTCAAACTATCAAACAAGTTGTAACTTCTATAATAAAATACATTTCACTGACAATTTAGGAAATTTGACTTGTATGCAGTCAATAAGTCAGTTATATAAACTATGACGTCACTCTCAACAACTGTTGGGTGTCACCGGATCTGGGGATTAAACATCGAAAGACTCAGAAAGCCTAAGGATTATCAAGCACCATAAAAATATGTTTGCGGTGACAATTAAGACAGATGATCTCTCTTTAAATACAGCCAATTGGATTAATGTTTTGAAAAAAACATTGCTACAAAGGAGAATATATGATCCATGCTTCAAACCATGCTTCAGACTATAAATCTCTATTGTTGCATTCAATCGTTAGAATTAAAGATACATTTTCAAGCAAGAGTCCAACATTGTAAACTATTACAAGTCATTTTTTTATCATAGACAGAATGTGTAATCCTCCTTTGCATAGGCTTTTTTTCCAATGAACTTTAGAATTAGGAGATTATGATCTGTGTGGATACTTGTCACTTCTTGCTAAGTCAATTAAAACATTGTGCAGTCATTGCCTAGTTACTGACATAATTAAGACACAAGTCCATTCTTCTTTGTACAGACATGTTTTTTTTTTTTTTTTTTTACATAAACCTGTCAAAAGAAAGTGCAAAGGAAAGTGACTGATCATGCCAGTCCCAGGACAGACAGACAAGAGAGAAAGAGAAAGAGAGAAAGAGAGAGAGAGAGAGAGAGAGAGAGAGAGAGAGAATGGCCTGGAGAGAAGTGAAGCTGACCTTGGAGGAATGTTAATCTAAAACACATCTGAACTTGTTGCCTTTTATGAATCATCTTCATTTCATATTAGAGGTCACTAAAAGGATGATAGCATATAAAACATTTTGTATTTTGTCAGTGTGGGAGATTTCAGTATGAAACAGGAACAGAATACCTTATGAGATGCAAAAACAAATTCATACAGCAATCTTTTACAAAAGACAAATGCCACATCACTGTTTCTCAGCACAAGAGCACTGAAAATGGCTCATATTGTGACTGAAAATTTTGACAAAACCTTTCACTTAGCATATGCACATATAATGGACAGGATTTATTTTTATGTGTATACATGTCTTCTAATTAGTTAGTACAGATGTCTGTTGCTTGTTCTCCCTAGAATATTTCTCGATGATTTGAGCCAGAAATAATCTGAGAACACACAATGTATGTTTGTGTATGCAAATGTATACACACATATAAATAAATAAATAAATAAATAAATAAAGCCACTGCCTTACTCTGGGCTCACTCTTGATCATGTGCCCCCTGAATCCAAAGGCAGTTTTGCATGTCTACAAAAAAAATGCATTTTTTTCCATCTCATACAAAAAAAATCCACGTGAGCTGGCTGTCTTTTTACCAGCGGGCATGTTGAGTCACCATGCAGATGGCAGGCCAGCTGATGGTGTGCTGGGACAAAGCTCCAAGGTTCGAATATTAATTATGCATAGCAAACCTCATTCTAAAATTCAGGAGTTGGTGATTGACAAATTGGTTTTATTCACATTTTTTATGGAGATGGAGGGAAGGAGCAGAGTTTGAGCTAAAGAAGATTTTTTAAAATCCACCATCAGAACTAACAGATGTTTGATATTCAGTAAACAGTGAGGAGGCAGGATGAGAGATAAATATAGATGGCAAAAAAATCAGAAAAGCAGGGTGAGCTACACAAGTGGCACAGAGCACAGACTGTCATGTGGTTCTAGGGTAATCTAATTAATTAATATAAGGCCAAATAAAGTTAAAATAAGTTAAAAAGTGAGGTTTCTAATAATATTTGGGTGGTGGAAATTAATTAGCTATGGAAAATAATCATGCTCCATTAGTGATGCGTACATTGAACCCATAAGCTGTGTTTGGAGCGCTCATGACCTTTCTTCTGCTCTCTTTTTCCAATAATTTAGATACTGACATAATGTCCTAACATGCACACAATTGTAGCTGGTGGAAAAAGCACCTTTAATAATATATGTGACTGCAAAAAAAAAAAAAAAAAAAAAAAGGAACAAAAAAAAAAAAAAAAAAAAAGGTACAAATTCTGCTTTTAGATATATTGCAAAGACAGTGATGAAAAGGGATTTTTGGAATGGATATTGTTCACATATTGCAGATGGCACTAATAGTGCACAGCACTGTCCACTTGTTTCCCATTCACAGATTGAGAAAATTGTGTCCTCCTTATTTAAAGTCAAAATTTAAAGCCTGAGTCTAACCTTCTGTGGACAAATGTGCAATCTTTATATACTGGTGTTTTGTTTTGTTTTTTATTTCATGCAGTGAAGATCCCAGTCCTGATCACCAATAGTCTCATCATATACCTTTTGCCCTATCAAAGTATAAACAATGTTCACTTAAAATTATACATCTGTATGTGTACATTATATCTGTCAAAGTAAATGTAAAAATTTTTAGTGCATGTGATCAACATGGTCACACGACATTTCATGATATAGTCATAAACTTTTCTGTTCATGGACGAATTTCCCTATTTTTTTAGTGTCACTCAGACTTCTTCCATAATGGCTCCGTCTCCATAGCAACGGAAATGACCAAGATAATCTTTTTCCTTTGTTTTTATCAGAGAATGAGGGAGAAAATAAGAAAGAGTAATACTGTAATAAATGTGTGTCTCTCTAATCAATGCAGTGTTCTTAATCAACTAAGGAAATATATTTACTGTATTTTAAGTACTGATATATGGTTTATATTTGCTTGAAGAGAAAAAAAGACATAAATCAATAACAAACGAGAAAAAAGCAATACAGCATTTGTGGCATTCAGTGGCAGCATGAAGAGCACTCCCAATTGAAATACATTACAAAAAAAAGTCGTCCTCAGTGACACAAAAAAGAGAGGGAAATTCAGATCTATGAACACGAATCAGTAGATTACATTTTGTGACTATAACATGAAATGCCATGAGACTGGGCTGATGTGACTCACGGTCATCATTCATTAATCTCCTCAACATGTTCATTAATATGATCCATATAGAAATTTATTGTAAAAAGATGCACCCCACAGAATACAGTTGCTAAAAATGACTGGATATGTGAATTGTTACACTGTCTTGCCTTTTCCTGCTTTGTTTTACTTCCATGAGTGTGTACATGGTTCAAATTATACTGCAATCAACTGCTAGGGGGCACTAAAGACAATTTAGTTTTTTAGGAATTTACTTTTTAAATGCAGCCACCTCATATTCAATGTCTCAGACACTAATGGATGCACTAAAGTAACATATGTGTCACTGAGTTTATTGTACCCATTGTAACAGTATAGTGTAAATATACTGCAGAGTAAATTTGGATAAATGACAAATAGTGTGGCATGACGTTTGTAGGGGTGCACATAGTTTAACAACCAACGTTTTGCAGAAATGCTGTTTTCATTCTAAAAAGCAAGTGTGGGTGACTGAAAATAATTTCAGTAGAGATTGTCAAAGAGAAGAGAGCTTCCATGAGGCTAGACAGTAAGAGCTATAAAAGACAACTGAAATTTAGCTTTAGCAGGAAGACTGGCATCATATTCTTTGGTAAGCAAAGTTAAAAAAGAGGAGAAAGAGGGGGCAAATTGAAAATGGGGAAAAAAGAGGAAAAACAGTGTGAGCTTTGCAAGTGGCACAGATTGTCATATGGTGCTGAAATAAACTAATGAATTAATTAAAATAGTAAGTAGGGTTGGAAAACTGATTTGGGCATTTGAAACAAATTAGCCATGAAGAATGATCATGCTCTATCAGCTATGCATATGTTAAAGCCATAAGCTGTGGTTGGAGCATAGTACTTGATGAAGCATGTCAATTAAAGATAAATCTATCAATCTAAGAAATCTCTTTGGAATGACTAACATGCAATTAGGGAAACAGGACAAAATGACACAAGTGAATGACAAGATCTGATGTCCTCACATGCATCTTTAGTTATATTTAGTACAGTTGAACTGATCATCTTGAAACAGTATGGTAGGAAAAAATCTGAACAAAATAGTCACCACCTAAACATAAACATTACAAACCTTGGTCACTTTGTAATTCACCACTTTGTTCTTGCTTTATAAAAAAGGTTTTTTTTTAATGTTTAAAAGAGATGTTCAGGCACGAGCATAAAACTACAGCCAGTAGCAAATAGTGTTAATCAAGCATTTCCAAATCAAAATATCTCTTAATGAATACAGAACTGGCATCTAATACCATATTGTACATAGACTACATAAACTAAAGAATTTAGTCTTTTCCAGTCATATCTGTTTTTTCCCCAAACTGTTATCACAAAGTTAGAGACACAGAATTGTATAATTCTCTTTGGATTTTTTCCTTTACTTGAACTGGGAGGTCCAAACCTGGACCAACATGATAATATCAAGTGCCAAGTGTGCTGATTGAAGATATGGTTTGGGTTGGAGTGGAAGATCTTGAACTCTAGTCCTTTATTCATTCTTATAAATCAGTCAAATTCAGCTACTAACGGTTCATGAGTTCCTTAAACATGGTAAAACTGGTCAAATCCACTTCCCAATTGCAATTGCTATTGCTAACCAGCTGTGGCAGGTTCAGGCATTTCCCTATTTATATTTGCACCATGGAAATTTGGTAAAGGGTGGAGGCTTAACCTCTAATATCTACACAATGTGGGATAAACCTATGAAAATCCAGGGCAAATTAAATTTAGAATGAACTTTAATAAGAAAATTAATAACTCATGCTTCAGGGTTCATAGAAGGTTCAACAAGAGAGATTTAAATGTCATTTTGGTTTTTTAACATATTTAACAGGCAGTAATGGTATGGATTAATACACAATCACACACACAAACAGAATAATAAAAATCTGAAGATCATGCTTTTACACTTTAAATATTCAGTCTCCAGATTTTAGCAATAGACTAATCCATGTCAACAGACCAGTGGTCATGAGTTCATGAGCTCTGTACACACTCATACACAGCACACATCAAAAAACTAAAACAGCATGCGGATGACTCAGAGTAATGCAGCTCCTGAGGAATTTTACAGTGTTAAAGCTCTTCTACTAGCGTCTACTACTGTTGTTCTTATCACAATGTCACAATCAGGGCCGTGCACAAGGGGGTGGCCTGGTGGCTAGAGCCACTGCATCTTTTCCCCAATCAGCATTATAATCCAAATTACAGTCAGTGGTTGATCCACTGAATTAATCATTTCTGTTGGTAATGATTTGCTCTCGGTTGTACAATTTTGTACTTGTACAAGATATCCATGTACTTAGAAATAATGTGTAAATGGGAATCATAAAGGATGAGGTTATCAAAATTTTTCAGACCTAGTTTCAAATAAAAACGTTTTCTGTAAAAGAAACAGTTAAATAAAAAAATGTAAAGCAGAAAATAGTTTTTGTTATTATCAGCAATGTGTAATTGTGAAGTTCCATCAAAATATCTACAATTAAATCTAAAATTTTTACAGTATGTGTTGTCTTCTATTGTAATTATATATTTGTAACAACTGGATAATTTGTATTATAGGTCTGTCCACGACTCTGGTCACAATGCCTAAACAGCAAAACCATGTACATCCTTAATAATACAAAAATCAGACAACGTAAAGTTTAGTGAAGATGTGAAGCAGCTACCTTGCCTTATATGTCATCACTCAAATGCTGAAAAGGTCATTAATGCAATATATAAAAAAAATAAAAAATAAAAATAAAAGACAGAGAAGATTTCAAGGAACTTATTTTCCTCTGTCATTTTGGAACATTTAGTTACCAAGTATCATGATTTTATGAGCCACAGCTTCATCAGCTCATCAAACACTTAATAAAACAACCACAAATAACCTCTATATGTATGTATATGCATCATCAGTGTTATGTGGTTAGGAATCTGTCAGCCCACATCCAGTAGTTCTGATGTTGGCACCTTATTTACTTACAAGACAGAGATGCTGCACTACACAATAGTGTATATACACAGCTTGCACAGAAGGTATGTGCCAGTTTTCTGTCATTCTGGTGAACTTTATCCCCTCAGCACGGAAACAGCCGTTGTTAAAAAGGAATCAACTCTGCTCCCTGACAGGTTTTATAAAGTCACAAACTTCTAGACCGGATGATCTGGCCAAAGTGAATAATTTAGGATTATTACTTAAGGTGTATATATGTCACAAAAATTAAATAACCAAAAATGATCTTTCAGAGACAATAAATGGTTTTGGCAAAGAAAATAAATAAAATTTTATGCATGCTTCGCTACATGTCAAACAACAGATTTGATCCTATTTTTGACCTGAAGCAATAACAGGAGACAGACAGTTCCCTATGCACAATGCTGTGTTAGACAGTACTGAATCACATGCACACATGTATATCACTCATGCACATCAGATAAAAGAGTGCATTACAAAATATAATGTAAACCCACATAAATGGAAATTGAAATAGCCTGTGATTGAACTGGCAGAGAATGATTGAAGCCAGACATTTCAAGCTCAGAGAAAACGTTGCCTCAGTAAACTGGTGTCAGTGATGATGACATGGCAGCATCCACAGGCAGTATTTTTCTCTCTCTTACACACACACACCCTACATTCATGATTGAAGCAGGAGCCAGAGGAGTGTAGTGTGTTTTCAGGCTGAACACTGCCATATATACACACACCCTACTGTTCTGCCTCCACTTTCGCTGATGTCTTACATAAGTGGATTTTGGTTTTTGGATTTTACGCTGTGTGTTACGCCTTTGTTTTAGGAAAGCATACTGATTGTAAGCTTAGAAGCCAGATACTTGTGTAAATTATTTATCTTAATCCAATATAGGTCAAATAAATTAAACAAGAGACTGAAGGAAGAGATGAGAGGAAAAAAAGCAGAGATTGATAACTGCATAGTGGTACAATATCTGAGAAATCAGGGTAGCTCCCCAGTGCAGGACTCACGTGAGCGTTTGCAGAAAGACAGCGAGGAAGAAGATAGAGGGGGTAAAAAAAAAAAAGAAAAAAAGAAAGAGAGATCAGGGCAGCATCAGCACAGGCTTCCAAACATGAATGGAGTATTGTCCATCCTTACACATCCACAACCCAGGAAACATTGAAAAAGCCTAATCAAAATAGCAAGAAAAAAGCAGAGGAAAAAGAGCTGCAAGAACAGGAGCAGAGAGAGAAGCAAGCGAAAGGGTGTGAGCCAGCATGAGCATGTGAGAGGAGAGAGAGAGAGAGAGAGAGAGAGAGAGAGAGAGAGAGAGAGAAGGCGGGAGGGTGCATTAGCAATTGTGCGAGCGTACTGGCTCTGAGGAAGTGAGGAGGGGTTGTGGACAGCAGGCGCAAGGTGTAGAAAAAAGCCATAGAGAAAGAAAGAGAAAGAGAGAGAGAGAGAGAGAGAGAGAGAGAGAGAGAGAGAAAGCTCATCATCTTTTAACCAACATTACAGCACTACAAAGTACTCTGTCTGCTAAAATGCAAGCAGCCAAATGTTTACTAGCAAGAGATAAAGAAAAGTCAGGTATGAGCGATTTGGACTTGAACTTGGATCCAAAAAAGTCACACTTCCATGGCACTAACCCATTCCCTGGTAAATCAATGTCTGTCCTTGTATGATGAAGGCTGACCGCACTGAAAATCATGTGAGCCATGATTGTGAAAGACTCTTTTGTTTGCAGCAGGCCTTGAAGGGGGTGGCTCGCTTATTAGCATGCATACTCCTACTGCGAGGGATGGATCTGGATTAGGCAGAAAGAAACAGAGGGATCATAGGAAGATAAGGAGGGTTACTAGTGTGATAACTGCAAAAGATATAGAGATCATACAAAGTACGCAAGCATCAACATGCATCTGAGATGAAACACTGAAGAAAAGCTAAAAATATTTAACTGGTGTGGAAATGTTGAAAGTTCTGTAGAGATCATATCTGGAAATAAGCAGAGATTAAGCAAACAGACAGAGTTGCAAGGCTTTGCCAATAAGGAGGAAGAATGGAAGATGGTGTGGAGATAGAAAAAGTGGGTGGGGCATAGACTTATGCCGGAATTTGATTGCATGAACAATGTATGTTGCCATAGAGACTGCATCCAGTGCAGCAGAGCTGAAATGGCTGCCCGTCCTGTGTCCCTCCTCTTTTACCCCTCCCTTCCGGTTCCTCTCATTTACCTTCTCTGTCGCTTTACAGTCGGGAGATATATCATGCTAGAAGAGCACAGACTTGCTATACTGGAATGTTATACAGGAATCGTACAGAACCCAATGATTGACTAAGAATGAATCTGTTGTGACATCACAAGACAATTTGCCAACATTACCTCCTTTAGACTTCTCAAGGAATCAACAAAATGCCACAAAACAGAAGTCATCAATTTATTTTAAGCTAGGTTCATTCTGTTTTATTTATTCTAGGATATTTCCTGTCATGCACATCAGGGTGTAGTTAAGTCTATAAATAGTCACGAAAAAAATTAAGTCAATAATTACATTTTGGTGGCACTCATCAGTTTGTGATAGTAACGTCCACATTTTTAGATTCAATATCTGGCACCCAAGCAGACATAAACTAATAATATGCATCACAAGTATCGTCTCTAGGTTACGTATGTAATCCTAGTTCCATGAGGGAATGAAACGCTGTGTCTAAACGCTTTGGGAATGGCCCGCGTTGTCCACGCTTTGAATCATGTGTAAAATCCGGCCAATAGGCAAGTCATGACGTCATCAGCAGGCGACGTCGCATAAACCAGGAAGCTACAAAATGGCTGAACAATGTTAATGACATTAGCTTCTGAGAAAAGAGAAGGTAAGCGCTTACAGGGATGCAGGTAGTATGGCCCAAAGACGCAGCATCTCATTCTCTCAGGGAACTAGGATTACATACGTAACCTAGAGACGTTCAATTTCAGGAACGTTAGCTGCGTCAATTACACCGTACTGACCAGTCCCTGGCTAGTGTGTCTGGGCATCACCAGCATGCAGGACAGACTAGCCGGGAGTGGCTCTGATGTCGAGGTCATAAAACCTAACAAAGGTCAAAGGGTTGGACCAACCTGCAGCATTACATATGTCCAGCAAGGGCACCCCCATGTAGAAGCCGCCATACTCCGGGTTAAATAAGCCTTGACTCCAAAAGGAATGGGAAGACCAGAGGACTCATACCCATAGAAATCACATCCACTATGCATCTGCTAAGAGTCTGCTTAATGGCAGGAAAACCTTTCCTATAAAGGCCTTAGCAGACAAAGAGTTGCTCCGACTTTCTTCAAGGACTTGTCTTGTGGAGGTACGTATCCAGTGCTCGCAATGGACACAATCGATTCTGCTTCTCCTGGTCTGGAGCTAGGAAGGGAGGAGGGCAGAATAACTGCAATACAACAGGTCGTCAGGGAGCCATAGGCACCTTAGGTACATAACCAGCTCTGGGGTAAAGAAAAATACTGGCAATGCCAGGGGTAAACTCCAGGAGAGACAGGGACAGACAGGGCCTGTAGGTCCACGATCTTTTTAAGGGAGGATATAGCCAAATGGAAGGTGGTCTTTATCGACAGGTACCTAAAGGCCAACTCTGCCAAAGGTTTGAAGGGGGGCTCAGATAAAGCTGCCAACACAATAGCCAAATCCCACACAGGCCATAGTGTCACGAGAAGGTGTTTTCCTAGCAAGGTGCAATAAGCCATGATAGCGGACATGTAAACTTTAAGGGTGGACGGGGCCAACCCTGTGGCAAACTGTTCCTGCAAGAACTTCAGAACTGGCTCAACCAGGCAGTTGACTGGGTCTAAACATTGGTGCTTTCACCACGTGGAGAACAGCGGCCATCTAGTGGCAAATGACCTCCTTGTGGATGGAGCTCTGTAATGGAGGATGGTCTCAACTACCTCAGTAGACCAGCTGCTAAAAACTGTGTCCCCTCAGGGGCCACAGCATCCATAACTCTGGGTGGGGGTGTACCAGGGTTCCCCCCCAGCCTGTAAGAGGGGATCCCTCCTGGGAGGAATTTCCCAAGGGGGTCCCTTGAGGAGGCTCTGCAAACCACAGTCTGCCCGGCCAACAAGGTGCCACCAGGAGGAGACATACTCCATCCTGGCGGATTCACTCCAGAACTCCCGGGAGCAGCGCGATAGGAGGGAAGGCATACAGATGAAGCCTCGGCCATGTCTGCACCATAGCGTCCAGCCCCAATGGGGCTGGGTAAGAGATAGAACCAGCGGGGACAGTGCGAGGTCTCCCAAGCAGACCTACCTGGGCTATGTAACATCTCTGCCATATCTGCTCCACCACCTTGGAGTGGAGCATTCATTTCCCCAGGCCTCGGCCCTTGCCGTCTGCGATCCGCTGTCCTTCTTTAGAACAATGAAGTATTGGCTGTAGTAACCTGACTCTCTAACCAAGGGGGGTCTTCTCTATCCACAGTGATCTCTCAGGCAGAAATGGAGAAAGCCACCCACTGGAGGGAGGTGTGCCCCAAGGCAAGTCCTGTGGCAGGGCTAACAACCTGGCCTCTCGAGCCAAGACCCCTGATTGGTTAACCAACCTCTTGAGGCTGGTTACTGACCCTCTCAGAACGGCTGGAGCAGTGCCCTGCACAAGGTGTAGGCCATCCCCCATGAAGAAGGGCACTCTGGTTGTCAGGGCCGCTTCACCATTGCCCGTCTGTTGAAGGAGAGGTTGGCCGCCTCCTTTTAACTGGGCCTAGAGTTTTCTCTAACGCTATAACGCACAGTTTTCGGGCTTCAAGCTGCTTGGCCATGGGGCTGAGAGCGGTGAGGGAGGAACCGCTTAAAAGCTTCTGACTGTTTTGCTGACTCCTGAAATCAGAAAAGATTCCTTTCTGTGGTTACTAAGGCTGCCATCGACCGACCCATGGCCAATGCTTGTCCTTGGCTAAGTCAGCAGCACAACGTAACTCCTTAACATCGTCAGCCCCAGAGCTGAAACCCTCATCCAACTTTCACAGCAGGTCGGCCTGGTATGCCTGCAACAGTGTGGAGGCAGCCTGTGGCCTGGCCTACTGCCGCGTAAGCCTTACCCACTAAGGCCAATGCAGTAAGGCCTAGTAGGAAATACCGGAGCCTTCAGCGACACAACAGGGGAGAGATAGCCAGCTAGCATCTCCTCGACCCTGGGCATCTCCCTATAGCCACACTCCTTAAACCCAACTATGTCCGCATACAGAAAGAAAGAACAGGCCATATTATGGGGTCTCCCAAGACCTGGACACCGCGGTCTGCAGGTCGGGAAAAAACAATAGGCCCCGGCATGGAGGGTGTGATGTGCGATGCGGAAAGCACACATCCAGCTTGCTGGGAATGCGTTGCTTCTGCTTCTAACCCTAGCTTGGGCACGGCTCGCGCCGCTACATCCAGAAGCTCCTTGAACAGCAAAGACTGTGAGGAGTCCGTGAGCTTGCTAGCTTCCAAGATTTCTCCCTTCTCGGAGGAAAAGACCCGGAGCTCTGCGTCACACGCACCAGAAGAAAACAACGCCGGAGCGAATGCCTTCCTCAGGGAACAAGAGTTTGGCCCAGCAGGGGAGGTTGGAGAGGACTAATCCGTCTTCATGCCATCTACTAGATCGGCCTGCGAGCCCTACGAACTTTGGCGCCACTTCGCCTTGGCGAGAGAGGGACCTGAGCCGAGAGGGACATCACTCTCCTCAAAGAGTGATCTCTGGGAGTGGAGAGTGCGAATAGACATACGGCTCTCAAAAACAAAATGAGCATGGCTCCATTTCCAGACAAACAACGCAAAGCTCGTGTATGTCTCCCCCCGTAATGGAACAGGGGCAAGGAGGGTCACACATGTGAAAATCTGTTTGTCTCCTAGCCATGCTGCACAGATTTAAACACAAAGTGCTTACCTGAACAACAGAAGCTAATGTCACTACCATCGCTCAGCCATTTTGTAGCTTCAAATCAAATCAAATCTAATTTTATTCATCACATACACACACATACAGGGTAAGACATGCAGTGAAATGCTTATTACGACGATCCGGCATGAGGGAATAGAATGGGAAAAAGAAAAAGAAGGCAGATAAATAAAGCATTAAAAAACTATATATAAAAGCTTCATGGTTTACACGACGTTGCCCTCAGATGACATCACGACTTGCCTATTGGGTGGATTTTACACGTGATTCAGAGCGTGGACCACGCGGGGCGTTCCCAAAGCGTTTCGACACAGCTCGAGTTCCTGAAAGGGAACTGACTGCTTATAATACTCAAAACTAAAATCAAATGAAATAGAACTGCTTCCCAAATTAACAACATTTTTCCTGTATTAATTAAAATACAAAAAATCACAATACCTAACCAATAATGCAAAGAAGGACATGCATTTATTAATGTTTGCTTTATTTACCAATAAAGCATATAAAATCTTTTTTTCACCTACAGCTGAAATTAGCAGACATTAAATTGCTAAATTACAGCACTTTGCCAAATGGATGTAAGTATTGGTAGACACAACTCAGTCATGTTTTATTTAGGGTACACTATTTGGACAAAAGTTCATGAACACTTGACTATTAAATCGCAAGGGGTTTTTGAACATCCCATGCAACATCTAGTCCCTATTAGACTCCAGTCTTTTGCAAAAGAGTTCCATTAGATTTTGGATTGTGAGTGTGGAGATTTGCGCTTATTCAGCCACAAGGGATGAAGATGGTTGGCCTTAAGAACAGCAAGGGCCAAACTGTCCCAGGCCATCAGAGAGGCAAAGGGTGCACACACACACAGAGAATCCACAACAAAGAGAGCAGAGAACATCAATACATCACCAATTACAGAACATCATTACCCACCTAGAACAGTAATTGCTTCCTTCCAGATGTGTTGAACATTTACTATGTTTGTTTTGAAATGCAGAACTTCAATGTGATGGCAAGGAAGACCACCCCTCCTTCTTACACAGAGGTACTGTGTCTTACCATAGCTAATGTGAGGAAAGCTCTAAGCATAGTCAACCCACAGAAGGATCCAAGACCTGACAGCATTCCTAGTAGACTCCTCAGAGAATGTGCAGACAAGCTGACAGATGCTTTTACCAACATCTTTAGTATGTTTTGAGGCAACCACTATTGTGAAGTGTCCCTGCTTCAACGACTACCATCCCATTGCACCTACAGTAATCATTGAAGAGTTTCAAGTGGATAGTCATAAAGAACATAAAGACCTTACTGCCCCCTCTCACTAAACTGGCTGCAGTTTACATATCGTCCTAACCACTCCACAATTGTTGCCATCTCCACCACACTCCATCTCGCCCTTACTCATATGAACAAAAAGGACAAATATAGTGCTGTGGAATTCGCCCCTTTTCTACCGTTTTTTTTTTTGTTTTTTTTTTTTTTTTTTTTTTTTTTTTTTTTCCGTTTTTTTTTTTGTTTTTTTTTTTTTTTGTTTTTTTTGTTTTTTGTTTTTTTTGCATTTATCACATTTAAATTATTTAGATTAAACAAGTGTATGCTGAAATGCTGTTCATAGACTTCAGCTCAGCATTCAACACCGTCATTCCTCAGCATCTGATTGGGAAGTTGAGCATTTTGAGTGTGAACAATCCCATCTCTATCTGGATCTTGGACTTTTTGACAGTGAGACCTCAGTCAGTCTGGATGGGTTCAGTCTGCAGGGGTTCTTAATCTTTTTGGCCAGGACAGGACATTTTCTAACGATCCCCTCATAATTATATAAAAAATATTATCATAAATTTTATTTTGGAGTGAAGTGATGCATTACAAATTGTTGTGATATGCCATCATAGCACAGATTTGTTTGTATGTTTCTGCATTTATCATTTAATATAAATTCATGTTCAGTAACATTGGATATCCAAATAAGTCTTACATTACATTAAAATTACATTGTTAATCAAATAAAAATATAATAAATCTACGTTTTTTTCTGTGCTGCACAACAGAGGCTGTTCAAATTTAAACATGTAAATATCAAAATAAAATTGTGTGATAATGAAATACAATTATTGATTAATTATAAAAAAAAATGTATAATTAGAATTTCAATATGATTATTTAATGCAATTGCACAGTCACACAATATATTGTATGATCTTTAAGCTACAGGTCACAGATCCCTAACTGTACTGTATATGTGTAAAATGCCTTGATGTAGGGTGAGGAGGTCTGGGGTGCAGACACAAGGTTTTTCAGTAGGGTTGAGGTCGGAGCTCTATAGCAGCTACTCATGATCTTTCACTCCAACCCATGTCTTCCATTCTGAAACAGGTTTGAGTTTCCTAGTTTAAGTGCAGGGAAAATCCAATACAATTGTGTGCCCACAACTCTCAGGTAACATTTTGTGGAAAAAAAATGTGGAAGTTTTTCTAGGACTGTTTTCTTTTAAGAAAAATAGGGTACAATATAATTAATTAAAATTATTAATGCTTATTGAAAATATATTTTTCTATTAATTATATTAAGGCCAAAGTTCTCATTCAACTAATTCAGTTCAGCATTAAACTACTCCAGTTGATTTGACGTCTTTGGCACATACTGTAAGGTATATTCAAGTACAGACTGTAATCATGGTAACATAAGGTAACAAATGTATTTTTTCCACAGAGCCAAATCAACTTTGCACTTGCTAACAAACAGAAAATTATATCTTCTATCCAGTACCACTTGAACTTGCTCTTACATTCTCAATTGCTTCCATATTCATTTCAGATTTATCTGTATTTTATTAAGTCTGGCTTTGGTGAAGAATCATGCAGTGAAGCTACTTATGAAAAATTACATCACTACCTAATCACTTTGTAGAGCTCTATTAATACTTCAAACATTGTGTGTCTTTAGCAAAATGATGATTCAAAATTCAGTAGGTCCATTAGCCCACATCTTGAGAAATGCATAGATAAACAGATTGTTAATCCCTCATTCATATTTAATCGCTTAATTCTGATCAGGGTCCTTGTGGATGATCCGAGGTCTTTCCCAGAATGCACAGGAAAACAATCTGAATGCAATGCAAGTACACAGCGTTTAAGCATTCTCAGTAGATTTGGGTAGTGGGAGAAAAATTGAAAGAGCTAGAGGACATAGTGAACACTCAGCACAGACAGTACAAAGCTGAGGATCAAACACTGGAGCCTGGAGCAATGAAGAGAAAATAATAATACTAATAGCCACCCTGACAGCATTTTAAATGTTAATTTCACCAAGTTAATATTTTAAATGCAAACTTACCAAAACATTTTGTTTTCTCAGTCAATATTCAGATCTTTAAAGTGAACTTTGGTAGCATCTGCAGTGACCTATGTAGAATAGATCAAATTTGACATCATAAACAATTACATTAAGACAATCTGTATTGATGCATTACATTTTCCTGAAAAGTATTGCACTACAATCATTTATATCATGAGAACATTTGCTGAAAATTGTTAAAATTTGCATCACTGCAAAGTAAAAACAAATTGATTTATTTTTTTTTTTTTAAAAAGGAACAATTTTTGCATGCTGACCTGCATACACACATCTAACATTGCTGTAAATTAATTCTGGCAAACAAACAAATAAGAGACAAAAAAGAAAAAAAAAAATATATATATACATTGATGGTTTCACTCAGTACATCTGGTTTGGACCCATAATGTTAGTTTTATACCTCGAACATATTTTCACTTGATTATATTAAAAACATTTTTCAACAACAAAAAATTAATGAATACTATAATAACAATAGTTTGTAGACACCTGACCACAAACAGCCAATTCCTCATTTACTGTTATAATAAACTGGACTCTTCTGCAAAGGTGTTCCAATAGATTTTGAAGTATACTTGTGGAGCCAAGGAGACCCAACCTGTTTCAGCATGATAGTGCTCCTGTGCACAAAGCCAGATCAAAAAGACATGATTTACATGGGTTAGAGTGGAAGCTCTTGAGTGGCCTGAACCTCAACCTTACAGAACACCTTTGTGAAATGTAAAATCGGATGTCCAGAAAGCACAAATCTTATGGTCAGGAGTCCACCAACTATTGTCCATATAGTGTGCCTCTATAGTTATCACTTTTTTTTTTTTTTTTTTTGCACTTTTCCTTTTTTTTTTTTTTTTTTTGCACATATCTGTACAGATGCCATAGTGTTTTTTTTTTGTTTGTTTGTTTTTTTTTTGTCCCTACTGTACACCAATTCCTCTTTTCTAGTTAGTCTATTATTAGTTGCCATCTTCCACACATGTTCAAATTTTTTGTTCTTTTTTTTTTGCTAAATCTTGAACCTGTTTACTTTGTACAATATTTGTATATTATATTCATTTCTCCTCACATTTTAGGAGTTCTCTGTACAATATCGACCCCAAGTCCAGGAGAAACAAATAATGTGCAGCACTTACACAAACAAAGAGTCAGTACAGTGACACATCTCTGCTTTCCAAGTAGGTCAGTTATGGTCCAGTGACTCAAAACGCTCCTTTCTTATGACAAGCAGTCAGGTGCTGTAGTCTCCACAGTGTACGTGAATGTGTTTTGAGTGGAACTGAAGGGAGGGACTGCATTTGCTTGGAATTTGAGTTTCAAAAAAAGCCCAAGAAGCCAATCCCCATTTTAGGCAGAATAAATGTTAAATAAGTCGATATCATTAAAAAACGTTATGTAATATTTCTACAAAAAATATTCCTTATTTTATTTATATACAATAATTTAATATGCATGCATTACAGTTCTGAATTAGACCCACTTCTGTAGTCAATCATCCTTTACAACACTTCATAACAATTATGGTAGAAATGTCAGGATGTACTAAAAAACATATACTTTACTCACCTTTATTTACAGCAGGTAAAGCAATGAAACATTAAATCAACACTCTAGTAGATCTTCCTTAAGAGTCCTCCGAGTCACCTTTTCAAAGTGATTCCCGTCTCAAGTTCGTTCCTTTCTGATGTAGCTCAAGTTTCTCATGTCTGCCTCCACCCCCCCTGACGCAAGCGCTTTCAGAAAAACAGAGACGCACAGGAGTTTCAAAAGGTCACAACAAAAGCTGGAAAATACCACAGTCATTCCACTGCATAGATAACACAGTCATGACCTTGGCTTTTCAAGACAATAGTCATAAAATTAGGATTTTTACATAAAAGTACTCTGTGGTAATAGAGAAGGATTCTATATTAAAAATATCTCATTGAGACTCATCTTAAAAACCTCTTTATTGGAAGTGCACTAGTCTGTGGCTAGTATAGGCACTAAACTCTAAAGAAAGAAGAGTCTCTGTGTGTGGCCACTTCTTTCTAAACGGGTATTATTTCACTGTACCTCCAGCCGAATGAGATCACGCTGTAAACATCTTTGTCACCAAGGCGACGGAACAAATGCACCATTTTTCAACCTCACAACAGCAACCTTACAGCTGTCTAAAAAATGTTAGAATTCTATGGTTTGACAGATCAGAACACACACAAAAAAAAAGAATGTGCTTCTTAGCAAGTCCTAGAATTAGCTAAATGCATGTATAAAGGAACACCATCACATGGCATTACGTCATCATTATATATATATATATTATATATATATTTTTTTTTTATTAAGCTAAAATGGAGAAAAAATATATTAAATACTATGTAAAGGATATGATTCAATAGCATGTAGAACCTTGTTCAGCAGCAAAAACTTGTTGTAATCATGTTCTGTATGACTAAGTCTAATCATTTTTAAGGAATTCTGGCTTACTTTTCTTTTAAACGTCATTTTAGTTCATTAAAGTTTACAGGCATTTGTTTTTGCGCAGCTCTCTAAAGGTTTCACAGCATTTTAGACATATGACTTTACACCAGGTCATTATTTTTATTATATATATATATATATATATATATAAAATAAAAAATATGAAAAAAGTACCAGGTGCTGCTAATTAGAATGCCCTTGATTAAACCAACAGCAAGTGTGACCACCACTTTAAAAGCCCAAGTGTTTGCTGGTCTGGAACATTCAGGCGTGTAAACACAATGCCAAAAAAATAAAGACATCAGTAATAATCTTAAAGATGCAATTGTTGCTGGCCAGCTATCTGGGAAGGCCATATCCAAACAATTCAAAGATCACTATTCTTTAGTGGGGAGGATTATTCACAACTGGAAAATGTTAAATAGTTGCCAACCTTCCCTGGAGTATACATCCCAGCAAATTCACCCAGAGGTCAGACTGTACAATGCTCAGAGAAATTATCCACAGCATGTTTTTGTAAAAAACAAACATCATCACAAACACCTCATAACTGTCAAGCATTATGGTGATGGGATAATACATTTTGCTTATTTTGCTGCCATAGGACCTGGCCAAAATATTCTATAGTCAAATGTAAGACCATTTGTGTGACAGCTAAAACTTGGACAAAACTGGGTCATGCAAGTGGATAATTGTTCCAATTACAACAGCAAATTTACAACAGAATAGCTGAAAAAGAACAGAATCAAGGTATTGCAATGGCCCATATTCCAGAAATGCTATGGCGGGACCTTAAAAGAACGGTGCATAAACAATTGTCTGCAAACCTCAATGAACTAAAGCAAAACTGTAAAGATAAGTGAGCCAAAATTCCTCCACAATAATGTGAGACACTACAGAATGTTAGTTATTGCTCAATTGGATTTTTGTAAAAAATGATAATTTATATATATTATATAAATTTAAAAATTTAATTCACACACACAGTTTAATATGTCATGTGTTGCTGTTCCCCTAAGATTGTATTTACCTAATTCTAAGTTCTGCTAAGCACCATATGATATGTTCTGATACATAAAACTAGAGAATTCAAAGAGGGCGTATTTTTAATTCACACAACTGTATTAACAAGTCACAGCAAGGACCACACTACAGAACACCATTCAAATCAAAATACTAATTAAGAAAAAAAGACAAATAAATTACAAACAACTATTAAGCAGTACTAAGACTTGGGTAAATGATCCCTAATATATTTAGGAGGACAAAGTCCATGTTCTTGAATAAAAATAAATGTTAGCATGTGGCAAAAAAAAAATAAAAATTAAAGGGTGAATTGGCCACTTTTTGATACCGTACATGACATTCCAAAAAAGTAAAATATGCAGGTAAGACAGATGTGTGAAAAATATACTTTCAAATATTAAGGTGAAATGCCACACTTTATTTTTATAAAAAATATACACAATAAACAGGAAATTAAAGCAAAAACTTTAAAGTGCATTAAATCCTCAGAGCTAAAAACATCAGGAATAGGTTAAAATCAATTAAATACAAATAAATTATCACTTTTGTGGTTAGGATTCATTTAAGTTCACAATGAGCACACTCCAAAACAAGTCCATATTTGTCTTGGGTTATAAAGTTCATTGTGAAATGCAGATGAGCACACAAATCTTAAGCTTAAGCTTTATAATAATAAAAAAAAAAAAAAAAAAACAGTATTATAATAATAATATTGATTAAAAAAGGTGTGTGTGTGTGTGTGTCTCTCTGTGGGGGGGTGTTAAAATTCAAGAATCCACTCTGTACGAGTCTCCTATAGAAGCAGGCCTTCCTTTTTCCCCAAATCGCTGAAAGAAGGACATCAGTGTTGACGGTTCGTGTCTTTTGGTTTCTCGTACATGGCGTCTTGGAAAAAAAGCACTGAAACGAAAGCTAGGTATGGATTCAGGGTTTTCACCCACTGATGCAGACCTTAAAAGAGTTCCTGGTATTGATGTGCCTTTTAATGGAGAATCTCTAATGCCCACATGGCTAATCACAGAGGTAGACAAGCTGTGCTCATATGACCTGCACATGTGTGCCAGTAAAGGGCCCTTGGAGGGTGTGTCAGGCAGTGCCCACACTCCATCCTCAGAGTCTTCATCTTTAATTGAACCAAAGGAATGTCTGCGGCGCCGCATGCATGAGGGTGAGACATTTGGACTGAGAACAGTCCAAGGCGATCCAAAGCCATTCTTATGGGCCAAATCCACCTCTTGTTTTCCTCTGTGATGAGGTGAGGAGACATTCTGAAGATTTAAGCGCTGTGCAGCATCTGAAACGGAGCACCTAACCCGGCATGGCTCCTTCTGGGAATCCTCCTTCGTGTGATCAGTCTCCTCCTTCCCCCCTTGCTCATCATTCACTTCACCATGTTGTTTGACAAGTATGCTCCTGCGCCTGGTTGCTTTGCAGCTTTTTGGAGTTGATTTGTCTTCTATGCATGGTGCTCTTTTTGGGGCTGATGGTGTACACTGTACATTCCCATCGCAGTAGATTTTTTCCGTGTTTAAGCATTCCTCTTCTTGCTTTTCTTCATGACGGGCATCAGTCGGTACCTTTTCCGGAGTCTCCTGGGCCATCGAAAAGCTCTTGGCCTGCTCCTCATTGAGCAAAATTACATTTTGTTCTGTCTTGGCAGGAGTTTCCAGGGTTTTCTGGACACTCAGAGTTCGCTCTTGAAGTGAAATATCTATATCCTTTTTGTCCATATTAACAGAGTTATCTAAAGCTATGGGAGACTTTTCTGCCAGTAGGTTGTTTTTAGTAGGCAGATTGTTTTTCTCCAGCGTTTCTGTTTCTCTGTTGGATGAGGGCTGTCTTCTGCGGGTAGGACGAGTGCTGAGGAAACTGGTAAGAATGGACTCCAGGGCCTCATGTTCTGAACTTTGCCTGGAGCAGGCGGCGATTGTACGACGCTTGGGAAGTCGGCTAAGTGTCTCTTTCTCCCTCTGCTGCCTTCGGTGCCTCTCCACTGCCTCTCGTTCTGCATTTTCCTGATCAAACAAGTTTATTGAGTCATTTGAAGTTATTAATATTCTAATGCATGGTGTTGAATGCAATTATCTTTTTCTTTTACCTAGTCACAAAATGTTTCTCCAACTATTTAATGTAAATAACACTATATTCTATTATGAATAAAATATGGGTTCATAAGATTTCCCAATCACTACATTCTGTTTTTTGTTACATTTTTACAGTGTCCCAACTTTTTTTTTGTATTTGCGTATGTAAAAAAATAAAAATAAAATGACATACTTCATCCATGCAAGTGAATCGTTCCTGATAAGTAAAATCCTGTGTGTGGTTGGCTGACCGATGGTGAGTAGGTGATATGCAGAGTGCTATAGGTCGACTAATGTTGCAAGTTATAAAGAGACTGGTTAAGAAAAAGGTTATTAGCTAGTTTTATCTTTCTGTTTAAATGAATGTAAACAATTAATGAGGACCACTAGTCTAAATTATGGGGGGGAAAAAAAGACAAACTAATTAAATAACAAAGCTTCAGAATTTGTCCAAGGTGCCCCAACCAAGGGTTTCCCAATTTCCAATAACCTTTCTTTCCCATTAATAAAACTGATCCTCACCATTGAGTTTATATCAACAGAGTTGTAAACCAAGTACAAGACTTACCAATACAGCTCTGTCAAACTTCTTACAGAAGGAGTGGAAAATTGAGCAGCATTCCTCCAGCTTAAAGGAAGCAGGGTCTTCACAGAAAAACTCAGCCACTGAGTGACTGATTGAATCCAGCTCCCTTAAAGAGGCTTCCATGTCTGCAAGCTGACATATCGCCATCTACACAAAAGACAAGATAAAGCCAATCACCACAATGATCTCAGATTTAACATCAGTCTCCTAAAGAGAATATGTTGCAGACTCACTTGAAGAAACTCATCCATTTGATGTTGCAGATCAGGCTGTTTGCTAGCATAAGCTTTTGCTTCTTTAGTTTTTGCCAATTCTCTATTAATGTCTTTTTCAACTTCTTGTTTCTGAATTCTGAGAAAACAAAACATAAAACATGTAAAGTGTTCAGCATCCCAGCTTATTTTTAGGTATATAAATCGTAATGCCTATTACAGTCACCTTGATGCTTCACCGATGTGTTGAAGCTGTTCTGTAAACCTTAATAAAGCACCATCAATCTGCTGAGCTTGCTGCGGTGAAGAGATTTTCCAGGATAAAAAGGTGAACAAAAAAACTAGCTGAAGTGTGTGTATGCATGTATGTATATATATATATATATATATATAAAAATTATATTACCATTGCCACATAGTGCATAAGATTCATGCCAGGTTTGTTAGCTTTGGTGTCCACAAGCCTCAGAAGAGAAGTCATTCTGAAACCTATTGCTCGACCAGCGTAGCCACCCTGAACAAGTCCAGACAAAAACATAGTGGCATATTAACTGACATTTCATTGCAACACCTTTACAATTATCAGAATTTATAACCAGTTTGACATAGTCATTATTTATTTGACAAAAAATTAAGCAAAGATGGAGAAGCCATTTGTGAAAAACTAAGTGCGCCTTATGCTTCAGTATCTTGCAGAGCCACCTTCAGCAGTGATACTTTATCATATAATATAATCGTATTCTGTATGACTATCAGTCTAATCATTGTGGAGGAATTCTGGCCCACTCTTCCTTAGTGTTTCAGTTCACTAAAGTTTGTGGCCACATCATTTCAGTTGGGTTGGGGACTGGACTGACTGGGCCACATCAACACCTTGATTCTGTTCTTTTTTTAGCCAGTCTGTTATAGAAATGCTGTGTGCTTAAGATCATTGTCCTGTTGCATGACTCAATTTCTGGAAAACTTTAGCTGTTCAACAGATGGCCTCACATTTGACTCTAAAATACTGGTCTACAGGGGTTCAATGTAGCCTCAATAACTGCAAGTTGCCCAGGTCCTGTTGCTGCAACAGGCTTAAATCATCACCCCTTTACCACAGTGTTGACAGTTGGAAGGTGGTGTTTTTGCTGATATGCTCTGTTTGGTTTTCACCAAATGTCGTGCTGTGCATTATGGCCAAAAATATCAATTTTGGTCTTGCCTGTATGAGCCCTGTTGAGAATTCGATGCAAAACTCCAAGCATTGCATGGTCTGGCTTTGAAGAGAATTTGCTAGGACACCTACTCATAGAAAGATTGGATACTCTCTTGAATGTTTTCTACTTGTGCATAATCTTCCTCAGTATAGAATGTGGAGCTTTAAATTGTTAGGAAATGGTGTTATAACCCTTCCCATATTGATGTCAGCATAGTTCTTTGAGAAGCAATTGTTGCTGTCGGTCTTCCCTCCTGGGCATGGTGTAAACACACACTTGAATGCTCCAGACCAGCAAACTGCTAAAACGTGGGCTTTTAAATAGGCATTTACACTTGGGAATGATTAGTTAATCAAGGGCATTTATTTAGTTACGTGGCCTCTAAATTACGAAAGAAGCAGTAACGGTATACTTTTTTTTTTGTTGCAAAAATTAAATAATAGCATGGTGGTGGTGTTCATCTGAGCTTGTATTTGCCTAATTTTAAGACCTGATAAGAACCATAGAATTTTTTATGATGTCCTGATACCTTAGAGATGTGATTAGATTAGTTATATGTATGCAGTTGGTGACCTGGGCTTTTCACTCAGAACCCCTGCCAGTTTTTCAGGAATGTATCACAAAGCAGAAAACCAAAAAGCGTTCTAACCAATCTTTTAACAGCTGGTGGTTCAGAGGAGTAACCTGTGTAAGTAACAGTGAGCTACACTCTGGTGTGCAGAATGTCATCTCAGAATACACCAATTATTTCAAAAATAATAGATATACCTAAACTAGTGAAATTACAAATATACATAAGCAATCTAAATATTATAAAAATAAAACTTACAGCATTCATGTAGTTTCCAGCTTTAAGCACCAGTCTGATTATAGAATGTAGATCATCACACTCCAGCAGCTCTGTGAGAGTAAGGAAGTGTAAATCATTTAGCTGCTAAGAAAATATCCAGTAAAAATGTAATATATTTTTGTGGCAAAAAAGTTTAATAATTTGGAGAAGTGATGTTCAGTTTGAGCCTGTTTTTTTGCTCTAAAGTACAATAAGGACAAAACTAAACATGAAGAAAAATGTGTACCTAATATGTAAATTAATAAACAAACTAATCACAATACCATTAGCTGCTGCAGTCATGATGGAAACAGATTTTTTCATTTCCTCTATAAAGGGCATGAACTCCTCTCTGAGAAGCAGGCTTTTCAATCTTTCCTCATATCTGTGAGCACAGAATACATCAACAATTCAAACCTCTGGGTGGCTGCTGTGTAAACTTTTAAACAGTAATAATATTGGTTTTATTTCTTTCCCAGAGCCATTAAACTCACCCGGGAACTTTAACCAGCATCAGAAAAAAGCGGTCTGCCTCCGCAAGCTGAGACGCATCACCATTGAATGATAGTAGCTTCTTCACCTGTAAAATTCAGTTCATTTCTCAGCAATCCGCAGGCCAGTGAGACACCCAGAGCATCAGTTTTAAATGTCAAGCAAATACAACTGCATATTAAAAATAATTTAAGCGACGATCTTTATCCTAAATATTATTACGAATAAGCAATGAGAGTTATGTGTCAGAGGCCTTTTCTTTATACTTATTAATTTCTTTTAGGGTCAGAGATATTATGCAAACTACAGGATTCAAGAGTTTGTCATATGTACACGAAATAGTCTGTTACACAATACAATGAAAGTAACCAGCAAGGTAGATTGGGTCCATTGGGTATATGTTTGTATTCCCACTGTAAGGGGCTAAATTTGTTAATGCAAAAATACGCAGAGGTCATCTCTAGTCAATTTTGACATTTGCATTGTGGGTGCGTGTGTTTGTAGAAATGACGGGGTCTACAATGATTGGGGGTGAGACAATGGATGAGTGTTCAGCCTTGAAGTTCAATCTTTAACACTCCTGTATATAGTCTGCCTGACTGTAGGAGTGGGAAAAAGCTATGCTTTTGTCATGGAGTGCTAGTTTGGAAGCTGCAATGTTATGGAGCTGGTGGAAATGCTCTCAATAGCACACCTATAGAAACTATCACTTAGGCGTAAGGTGCGTTACTTCTGGCTTCTTCGATTAGCACCCCGGTGTAGAGCGTGGGGCTCTACATGCTTATAGCCCTGCAGAGCGCCTGTGTTTAGGATTATTGACCTGGATGGGTGGTTTCCAGTTCTAACAGTCTGGGTTAGAAATTCCAGAACTAGTCAGTAGTAGTATGAAGTAGTAGTATGAAGCTCTAGTCTCTAGTCTTTGTATTCCCAACAGCTCTTTGAAAATCATACTTGAAAAGAGGTCTGTATGCAGTGTAAAAAAAACACTAAGATGTCTGATTGGCCGAAGTGGGGGTGAGGCACAGTCTTGTATGTACCCTTAATGTATCCCCAGTCCAAGATGTTTTAACATGCACATTTGATGCATAGATTACTGTGGTTAAAAATCACCTGCCACAATAAACACAGAGTCCAAATGTGTGCTTTCTTGTGCATTTATCGGTCATACAGGGTCAAACAGAATCCAGAGTGATGCTGTGAAGTTCATGTGTGGCAGAATAAAAAGCCAGGTGAAATACAATGAGAATTCCCTTGATGGATAAAATTACCTGCATTTCACTACTAAAGGTTTCAAATCCTTCTTACAGCGTTTACTGACAGACTGTGCATCAGTGCATCACCAGTTGTTAATGTAAACACACATTCCTCCACCTTTATGTTTTCCAGATGCCACTGCACAGTCGAAAGTGGCATGTCAAAATTATTTATTGTGTTGTTACACATTTTGTAGACATTTTCCATAGGTTTATTTTACCCAAGATGCAAATGGAATAATGGCAGTAATTCGCAAACAAGTGCCCTAAAATTGGAATAAACTGGATAAAAATAAAAGATTCTCCATTTTGTTTAGCTTTGGTATATGCTTAAGGGGACTGTAAAGATCGTAACATGCACATTAATTGTGTTGTGTAAACATTACTCATTTTCATACTTTTCACAATTCTACAAGTTGTACAATGTACCTCCTCATCATCAGGCAGCAGCTTGTTCAGCGCTCTCAGTCTGCCTGCAGCAAATCCCATGTTTCCCTTCATGATGTCCTCAACAATGTCCCGAATTGGCCTGCGGAGGGAGCCAAAGAACAAATATAACCTCTATAAAAGGATATAGTCCTTTGTAGGAATCCTCAAATCCTATGACTACAAATACTATGACTACAAACCACACGTGATTTCACCGATTTAATGATTTTTTTGGTAACTGAAATTGTGGAACAAACAGAAACTGAAATTTCTTTCAAATATCTACATGACAAGTTTCAATGCACAACACAGTTTTACACCCATTAACTCTCATTAGAAAATATTTTGTCATAGCTTTTACAGTTATTTATGCCACCTTTTAATAAATAATGTTTGATGATAATGCTCACACAGCGGAGTTAATATTTCAGTTGCAGACATGTGGTGTGGCAGTGTGATATAATTTGGTTTTCTCAGAGAATATTAGGTGCTTGTATTTACAGTAAGGAAAAACAAAGATTAGAACGGTAACAAATTGAGGGTATTGGCTAATTACAATTCCCAATGTTCGAGGGCCAGTGTATGACATGAATTCTGCTCATTGATAATGACCAAACTCTGTCAAAAAACCTCACCGTTTAAACTGCTTCAGGAGAATCCCAAGATTCATACTTTTCTTTGAGTTAAGGATTGAGACCTGTCAAATAGAAGGTGTTAAAAATGTAAGAAAGAATGAAAGGGGGAAAAAAAAAACACCTGCATGTTTTAACAACTCTCATTTGCATAAAGGGTTGTACCAAAAAGAAAAAAATAATCATCAACAAAAAAAACGGAAATTTTTAGATTACTATCAGAAGGTTAATACAATAAAGTAGGAACATACCAAAAGCAAGGCAAATAAATTGCATTGTGTAGCAACACGCACCTCTACACTTCCTATTCATCTCAATATTAATCATCCTAAGCTACTTCTGCTTGCAGCCAGAACTGTTCCATATACACTGGCAAACAATTATTCAACCTTTCATTTTCTGGGTAATCCTTTAAATACATGTACTGTAAGAAATATAGCTTGCCACATACAATATCTAAGAAAAGTAAGTGCACCGCTCACATTGCAACAACTTTTTTTATTATATGTATATCTCAAGGGACAATACTATAGAAATTAAAATTGGATATACTTTAGAGTAGTCAATGTGCAGCCTGTATACAGTACAATATAATAGATTTATTGTCCTCAAAAAAAAAAAAAAAAGCCATAATTGTCTAAATAACTTGCAACAAAAGTGATTAAGTGAACATGTCAAACCTGTTTCAATTATGTCCATTTTATGTGAGCAAAACTGTTATCTAGCATTACCTTAATCCTCCAAGGCATGAAATTGTTGCTGCACAGGTTGTTGCTGAGATCCTCTTTCAGTTCTCCACAATAAAATCACAGAGATGCTGGATGTTAGACACATGGTGCTTGTTGCAGTGTGCAGCATATGGTCTGAGAACTGACAAGTGGACTTACTTTCTTGCTTCTGCAACCTATAAAGCAATGCTGGCAGCACTTGGGTGTCTTTTTTTTTTTTTAAACCCAGCTTCTGCACCTGAGGCACAACACGAGGACTTCTTTGATTCACCCTTGTGAGGCCCCTTGACCCTGTATGACCCAGGTCACTGTACTGTAACTCAGTTTTAGTGTTACTGATGATCTTACAGCCTAGGCCATCTTTGCGGAGAGCAACAATACTAATTCTTAAATCCTCAGAGTGTTCTTGGCCATGAGGTGGCCTGTTGAACATCCAGTGGTCAGTGTGAGAGAAGTGTACTCAAAGCACCAAATTTGACAAAAAGTACTGCTCTAATACAAGAAGTTCATGTGTGGCAGAATAAAAAGCCAGGTGAAATACAATGAGAATTCCCTTGATGGATAAAATTACCTGCATTTCACTACTAAAGGTTTCAAATCCTTCTTACAGCGTTTACTGACAGACTGTGCATCAGTGCATCACCAGTTGTTAATGTAAACACACATTCCTCCACCTTTATGTTTTCCAGATGCCACTGCACAGTCGAAAGTGGCATGTCAAAATTATTTATTGTGTTGTTACACATTTTGTAGACATTTTCCATAGGTTTATTTTACCCAAGATGCAAATGGAATAATGGCAGTAATTCGCAAACAAGTGCCCTAAAATTGGAATAAACTGGATAAAAATAAAAGATTCTCCATTTTGTTCAGCTTTGGTATATGCTAAGGGGACTGTAAAGATCGTAACATGCACATTAATTGTGTTGTGTAAACATTACTCATTTTCATACTTTTCACAATTCTACAAGTTGTACAATGTACCTCCTCATCATCAGGCAGCAGCTTGTTCAGCGCTCTCAGTCTGCCTGCAGCAAATCCCATGTTTCCCTTCATGATGTCCTCAACAATGTCCCGAATTGGCCTGCGGAGGGAGCCAAAGAACAAATATAACCTCTATAAAAGGATATAGTCCTTTGTAGGAATCCTCAAATCCTATGACTACAAATACTATGACTACAAACCACACGTGATTTCACCGATTTAATGATTTTTCTGGTAACTGAAATTGTGGAACAAACAGAAACTGAAATTTCTTTCAAATATCTACATGACAAGTTTCAATGGACAACACAGTTTTACACCCATTAACTCTCATTAGAAAATATTTTGTCATAGCTTTTACACTTATTTATGCCACCTTTTAATAAATAATGTTTGATGATAATGCTCACACAGCGGAGTTAATATTTCAGTTGCAGACAATGTGGTGTGGCAGTGTGATATAATTTGGTTTTCTCAGAGAATATTAAGTGCTTGTATTTACAGAAAGGAAAAAACAAAGATTAGGACGGTAACAAATCGAGGGTATTGGCTAATTACAATTCCCCAATGTTCGAGGGCCTGTGTATGACATGAATTCTGCTCATCCTGTAAAGGATTGCTAAGCAAATAATGACCAACCTCTGTCAAAAAACCTCACCGTTTAAACTGCTTCAGGAGAATCCCAAGATTCATACTTTTCTTTGAGTTAAGGATTGAGACCTGTTAAATAGAAGGTGTTAAAAATGTAAGAAAGAATTAAAGGGGGAAAAAACAAAAAAAAAACAAAAAAAAACACCTGCATGTTTTAACAACTCTCATTTGCATATACATAAAGGGTTGTACCAAAAAGAAAAAAATAATCATCAATAAAAAAACGGAAATTTTTAGATCACTATCAGAAGGTTAATACAATAAAGTAGGAACATACCAAAAGCAAGGCAAATAAATTGCATTGTGTAGCAACACGCACCTCTACACTTCCTATTCATCTCAATATTAATCATCCTATGCCACTTCTGCTTGCAGCCAGAACTGTTCCATATACACTGGCAAACAATTATTCAACCTTCCATTTTCAGGGTAATCCTTTAAATACATATACTGTAAGAAATATAGCTTGCCACATACAATATCTAAGAAAAGTAAGTGCACCACTCACATTGCAACAACCTTTTTTTATTATATGTATTTCTCAAGGGACAATACTATAGAAATAAAAATTGGATATACTTTAGAGTAGTCAATGTGCAGCCTGTATACAGTACAATATAATAGATTTATTGTCCTCTTTAAAAAACAAAACAAAAAAAAACAAAGCCATAATTGTCTAAATAACTTGCAACAAAAGTGATTACATCCTAAGTGAACATGTCAAACCTATTTCAATTATGTCCATTTTATGTGAGCAAAACTGTTATCTAGCATTACCTTAATCCTCCAAGGCATGAAATTGTTGCTGCACAGGTTGTTGCTGAGATCCTCTTTCAGTTCTCCACAATAAAATCACAGAGATGCTGGATGTTAGACACATGGTGCTTGTTGCAGTGTGCAGCATATGGTCTGAGAACTGACAAGTGGACTTACTTTCTTGCTTCTGCAACCTATAAAGCAATGCTGGCAGCACTTGGGTGTCTTTTTCTTTTTTTAAACCCAGCTTCTGCACCTGAGGCACAACACGAGGACTTCTTTGATTCACCCTTGTGAGGCCCCTTGACCCTGTATGACCCAGGTCACTGTACTGTAACTCAGTTTTAGTGTTACTGATGATCTTACAGCCTAGGCCATCTTTGCGGAGAGCAACAATACTAATTCTTAAATCCTCAGAGTGTTCTTGGCCATGAGGTGGCCTGTTGAACATCCAGTGGTCAGTGTGAGAGAAGTGTACTCAAAGCACCAAATTTGACAAAAAGTACTGCTCTAATACAAGATAAACAAATTTCTATGCTCCTCTCAAGCAGACAAAAACAAACATGATGAATAGGAATTGTGGCTTTGCATGATGACAAGATTACACGTTATCACTTGTGTCCTCACTTTTGTTTCCAGCTATTTTGAAAATAATGGCTATGTTATTTTTAGAGGACAGTAAATCTATACTGCTGTACAAGCTGCACATTGACTACTCGAGAATATACCCAAGTTTCGTTTCTATAGTATTGTCCCTTGAAAAGATATAATAAAATGGTTGCTGAATTGTGAGGGGTATACTCACTTTTAAGAGATACTGTATATGTACACACTTTTTCCCCCCTTTCATTTCCAGGATTGATGGACCACAGGGAATGCTATTACCACGATTTGAATATTTTTCAATAACTTTGTATACTGTAGTGTTTTACTGATCTTATGGGAGCAGATTGCTGAAGCTTTTTTCTGAATGTATTAAATAACATCACGTAATTTACTTCCACTTATTGCTTATTTATTATTAAGGGAAATCTGTGAAACTAGTTATTTTTATTCACTTAGTTATTCCCCCACCAGACCCTCATTGCCCCCCACCAGACCCTCCTGCTTGACCAAGAAATGCTATTTATCTTATTATGGAGAAAGCTCAAAGTTCCCTGTCCTGATCACCATAAGCTTGGACTAAATAAACTCTGACTAAATGTTAAATAATCTTTACCCTATCAATAATTACATCAGCAGGATCTGTGAAACACTAAAGTAGTTGTTACCACAGAATTGATAATGCAGCAAAACCAGCACATTAATATAAACCAATGTGATTATCACATTTACGCGATCAATCATCCAAAAGAAAAAAATATCAACACACATTAACCCCATTGTATTATTATATCACAGCACAGCTGCCTTCTTAATTCTGATTGGTCAGAATGTATAAAGGTGATCAATTTAATATGATAGCAACTCTGATACAACATCCAGCTGCAAAGCAACGCTTTGAATTAATACGGTTTTTGGGGCCGACAGCCTGTTTATAACTGCATTACTTCAAATGATAACTTGCTTTACTGATTTGAGTTATGCATCAATAATAAATAAAAATGATCTTCGTTTGCAAATGCTGTTGTGATACAGGAAGAATAAGGATGAGCTTTTATAAGAAAAGAATTAACTTGTGTGGATGTGTAGCATCCCGTGACTACAAACCATTGATTTTTTTTCTACAACAGTGTCTTCTATTTGTATTTCACATGGTTCTGTGATACTAACACTTCAAAGGGCAACAATGTGATAATTAAGAAACAGTGTATTGGGCAGCCCTAGTGTGAATGTTGATCAGCACTCTAGCAGATCTCTAAAATTATAAATTAAACAGTGTTTAATGTGATATTTCAAACGCAAGATATTTTAGTGATCTGAATGAAAAAATGCTGAGAAAATCAAAATCTAGTGCCCATAAAACAAACTGTAGTGATAGAAGAAGTGTGCTCTTTAGACTCAACTACGATCTGGGATACAGCAACTCATATACCTTTAATTTTCTAGGGTCACCTGTACATCTAATATATTTGTGTGCAATGCTAAAATACATGATTCTGGATAGGAGCTTCACTTGTTCACCTCAAACATATGTGTAATCTCTGTGATTTGATTCTAACACAGTCGCAGCCATCAGATTGGACGGTTTGAGTACATCATTAACTGATCACCTTGGAATTTCACACACAGTATCTGGAGTTTACATAAAATGTTGGGAACTCTTTAGAACTGTGATGAGCAAAAAAGCATCTCATAACACTGTACACATCAAATCTTGAGGCCAATAGGCTAAAAATAAAAGCAGTGTGATGCATTAATGTCAATTCCTATCACCCGAGATCAAGAATCCGAGGCAGCAATGGGCACAGACTCATCTGAACTGGAAGGTTAAGGAGGAAAAAAATAAAAAGGTGGTTGTCTCTGAAACTGTCCTGTTCCAGTAAACATTTTAGAGACACCTTGATGCTTGTTCTTTGTAGACATGTGTGAAAGTGCTCTTTTACTGGTGTAGCCCACCAACCTCAAACGTTAAAGTTTTTGCTGAGACAATTTTCTGCTTACCATGTCAAAATTGAAGTGTTTTTTCTTTGGTTTATATATTTTTCCCAGCAGCTCAAAATTGACTTGTCCTCCGCCCCTTTTTAACAACAAAGCATTACACTCACAAATCAGTCACTCAGTGTTTTTTTTCTTGTTTTGTGTTATGACACCACTCTGTGTTAAATATAAAGACTGTTGTGTTGTGTGCCAGGAGAGCAGCAAATTCTAAAATACTAAAAAACTGTTTTCGAAAAATGTTTGCTGCATAATTTTACACATTGTGCTACAGCTACAAAATTGACTAAATAAATGCATGAAGGTACAGGTTCACCTCATAAAGTGGATTGTAAGTGTATACTGAAAACACTAAGAAGGTACTGTAACAGCAGCACACCACCCATACAGCTGATTGCCTACAGCAATCTCCAGCTGACATGTTCCATCTGCCTGAAAAAACTGAAACACACAATACTCACAACCTCTGACAAAGGAGTGGTAGACTGCAGGCCCCACACATTCTTCTTGACTGTGCCATGCCTGGGTGCCATCTGCACACATTCGGTGTGGCTGAAGAGTTCCTCTATGCACTCCGTGTCCAATGGAAGATCCTCCAGATTCTTGTTTGATGTCCAGACATTCCGCTTTCCGACCACGCTGTGCTTTGGAATGGTGTCCCAGTTGAAGCTGCGCATCTTGGAGCGCCGGTGAACACTGCGAGAGATTAGTGCACTTCCTGGTACAGAAGGTGGAGGAGGAAGAGGAGGGGGAGGGGGAGGAGGAGGAGGAATAGGAGATGGTCCGACGGACATGGCAATGCCATCCATGGGAAATTAGTGGTATGGATACCCAAAGTAGACCCACTTCAGCTTCAAAGGTGTGGATGATTCGCAGGATCCAGAATAGCTAATTTAACAGAACAAGACAACATTTTAACAGATTAAATTTTTTTTTCACAAAATATATAAAATATCATGCCTTTTAAAATTATGGTGGAAAAAGCATATAAGAGAAGCACATAAACAGCAGACAGGACGAACTAAAATACAATGGGTCAAACTAGCCAGATAATATATACACAATATAGGCTAAACAAATAAAAAGTTTCTGCTGATTGATCAATAACTGTACAAAATAAATTAGCAGTCATATCATTTCATATAAAAGTAAAAAATAACACATTTAGAATTTCTTTTTACTAGGGAGTGTATTTTGTTTGTTTTAACATCCCAAACTATTACACTGGGTTTCTCCCTCCTGTACCACAGCCAGTAATCTAAACCTTGTATAATATTTATTAATGGGAAATAACAGTTGCTGAATACAATGTAAATAAATAAATTATAATATTTCACATGTTTCTGGAAAGAGCAGAAATAGTACAAGGTGAAGTATATACACTACTAAAGTTCTACTAAAAGGTTTAAAGCTTTAAAAGTGAACAGTCTGACATGCAATTCTTTTGTTATATAAAGACTAATGAGTTAGTGATAAAAAAAGTTAGTAATAATAAAGTTAGCAATTAAAAAAAGTTAGTAATAATTAAAAAAAGTTAGTAATAAAAAATTCTGAACACTAAAGCACACGGACCAGGCCAAACACAGACACATGCATACCTACACGAAATATATCTCAATAAACCAAGGTTCATTCTGATAAATTAAATCTACCTGAACTGGAACAATCCACTGTTGTCTTAGAGTCAAAACCCCGTTTAAATGATAGGCATTGCAGCGGAGGAGCAGCAAACCAACGCAACGCCTGCACGCAAATAAAGAAGGCACTTTATCAATTCGCTAAACCACGCCCACTTTGATCCGATGGTCACTCACCTGTGAACAAAGCCCCGCCTACTGTGTGATAAAAGCGCGCACTGACGCCTGAGAGCCGTCACGGTGAGATACTTCTGCCAGGGTGGTGTGGGAGTGAATCAGAACTTGGCCGCATGTGGCTACTAACACACACACACACACACACACACACACACACACACACCTTTTATTACTGTAACCACAAGGAATTTGCATCTACACCTGTATATAATATGCACTACCATATATTTTATTCACTTCTTTATCTCAATCAGGTGCATGGGGTATTCAGATCCTATCCTGGGAACACTTGGCAGAAAGTATGAATGCAGCCAGGGTCAATTCAAAATAGATTATCCACTTACTGCCATGTTTTTGGGACAAACTGGACACTTCCAGAGTTAAACAAACTTAGCATACAGCAACCCAATGCCAGGATCAAGACAGACACTAGAGCTGTGAACTCTTCCCACTGTGCAACCTATTGTGGGTTCAGTTAGCACATGTTATTTTTTATTTTATTTCTTCCTATTATTAGCTTATGTGCTAGTTTATGTGCTGCTGGAAATGTAAAAAAAAAAATCCTATTTTGTCTTTATGTATCAAGACAAAAATAAGCTTTAACAGGAACACCTGTACACCTGGTTATTTATACAGCTTTAGTACTACATACATGAACTTCAGTTAGTGTTTGCATAAAACATCAGAAACAAGAAAATGCTCTCAGAGATTGTAACTGGTATTTTTACACAACGCAATCTCTGGAGTTTACACAGCGTGGTGCAAAAAAAAAATTAAATAAATAAAAATAGAAATTAAAGAGCGACATTTCTGCTGTTGGAAAAATGTTTTAGATTTGCTCAAGCTACAAAGCTACATGTAGTAACTTATATAACCACAACCACAGGAAACTGAGTGACTCATGAGCACAAATGTACCCAACCTAGACTTACACATTTTAAAAGGAATAAATCAGCTGGGTATTTTCCAGGCATTTTCATGTCTATAATATCCTCAGATTGTTTTCTTTTTTTTATCTTAACTGACAGGAGCAGAACCTGATGCAATCTACTGTTGTAGCCTATCCACCTTAAGGTTTAGTGTTATGTGGATGCTGGGATGCTTTTCTGCTCACCAGTTGAAAGCCTACAGAACCCTTTTACTCAAATATTTATGGTTTTCCATACCATTCTGATGTTTATGTTAACGAAGACTAGGGTTAACCCGAAGCTCCTGATCTGTATCTGCATTATCTTATGCATTGTGCTGCTGCAATATGATTGACTGAATAATAATCTAAGTGTATGTGTGTATATAAGATATTTCCTTTCAAGTGGAAGGTAAGTGAATATAAAAAAAAAATTATGAAGTGTCGAATATTTGAGTTTTGAAGACAGCTTTAAGATAGTTCTAGTATTATGAATGGGTGCATCCAAATCAGGAACTGGAAACGTGCACCTACAGTGACATTCATGATATAAAATCGTAAGCACTGAAAACTAGCTTTTAGATGGAAATGCCACACAACATTTCAACCATCACTCAAAGAACATTACTTCAATAAAAATCCACAAGTCAGTTTTTTTTGCAAACATTTCAGATTTTATCTTGTGGGCTTTAGTATATCATTTTCATATTCCAGAGGGTTTGGTCAGACTTAGGGATAAAGGCAAACATCATCCATACACTACTGTATCACAGAGCAGTCTAAAATACCAATTATACACAATAAATGTACTTCATACACACGTGGTCCCTCAGAATGAAAAGAGACTCATATTAGTAATAAACCCTTCTGATAGAATCATACCGAAATAAAAAGGACATCATTTTGTTTAAAAAAAATAAAAATAAAATAACAATGAAGTTAGAGCATAACATTTGGTCTGGTTCATAATTTATATCCTACGTTTAACAATCGACCTTCATGTATTTCTTCTCACTATACCTCTATTCTGACAATTGTCTAATGACTAAGAAATAAAGGATGAGGTACAAAAACACTTTTGCCACATACACAGAAACATCGAACGCATTATTCTAGCAAAAAATCAAATAAAAGAGGAAAGTGGAAGAAACAAGGGAACAGGAATAATTTGGAAAACATGTGACCAGTTACAATGGGATTGATACAGCATTTCTCCTACATTAGATCATCACTGGGGCGCGGCACTTCTAGCACATGAACCTAACACAACTGAAAATTTACAACTGAGGTTATTGGACAAGCCATGCAAAATATTCAAACGAGGCACAGCCAATATCAAAATACTATATGTATATATATATTTTAGAAACCTCTTTTGTATTGCTTTTCTCCAGGCTCAACCTCACAACGTTGTATTAAAAAGTTTGGCCATGATTAGATATAGTATATATTTTCAATTTACTTTAAATAGTACATCTCAGTGTTTGGTCTTTAATAAGACTTGAATAACTCGGAGTGTGTATCATAGCTTGTGTAACTTTATGTAGCATATGAAGGCAAAACTCTGAAAAGTTTCATGGGTTCTTCTTGGCAAGAAAACAAAAGAATCATAAACTAGTTAAACGGCAAAATGTGCAAACACAAAGTAACCTTCATTTTTAATAAAGAATAAGCATGGTGGGGGTAAGAAAACAGAAAATTGACAGACCCTATAGTGTATGATAATCAATGGCAGCTCTATAATATAGACAAATATATTAATGAAAATTATACAGACTACACTAGACTAGATTTCCTGGATTAAAAATTAATTGTAATTTAAAGCAACAGATATACAGACAAAAAAAAAAAATACACAAAAAATACACAAATTAGTACATAGCACAGTATTTAATCACAACTGTCTCGTATTACACGCCCACAGACTGGCACGTGTCCTGAGAGTTTAGTGTGGTTCAAGTGCCGAAATTGAACAATATGCCACAAATGATCTAAACATAACTGAACACTTATTTTTCCCCTCTAGATAGTAGATATATAACAAAGCTGAATTGTATTTCAGAGCATGTTGGTGTTTCTTAAGCCTGGCTGAGAACTGGAGTTTTTCCTCCACTAACTCCTCTGGTTAAACCTAGTTCAGACTTGTTACTTAGCTGATGATTTGAATCATGCGAGTTAAAATGCGGAGAATGCGAAAAAATGCCACCCTGTAAATGGTGGTGTGTGTTTGTGTATGTGTGTGTTTGCGACAGTAAGGGGATAAATTATGTGCTAGTTGTACAAGCCAATATCATAGTTGTCTGCGTTTAGTCTCCAATTTGCATCGTGGCTAAAATGACAGAACACTGCAAAGACAGTGATAACCTAGTTATTTGGACGTGCACTAAAAATGATAGTCCACTGCCTTAAAAATAAATAGTAGGCCATAAGATCAACATTCCTGCATCAGAATACATAGTCATACCGGTTTTTAGTTACACCTTAACTGTACTTTTTTTTGTTAACGGAATCTGATGAGAAGAAGGGTACACACATGTAAACTAGGTGTTCTAACCTATAAAAAAAAAAAAAAAAAAAATAAAAACAAACAAACAAAAAAACCCAGTACATGAAATAAAAATGATAATTTACTTAAAATAAATAAATAAACATCTAATCATTTTGCCATTTTGCTAATCATCTTGTTGCCATTCTGTATCAAATGAATCACAATTATTATGACGGTTACATTTCCCAGGTCATTTCTGAAATAAATCACCACATCACTTACACCACGACTGGTAATTCATTCTTGGAAAAAAATGTAGGACTGAGAGTTCTTAGTCATTTACAAGTCCGGGTCCAGGAGTCGAATGTGGAGAAAAGTTGGTGGGGAAAAAGAGTTGTTTTGTGGTCAGTAGGGTTGACTATATAGCAGAGAGAAAGAAGAAGACAGAGCAAAAACAGCTGGAAGTCTAATAAAGTTCTGATTGACAATATTTCCAGGAGGATTTGGTCAAATGTCACTAAGCTTTTGTTTAAACAAAAACTTTAACAGCCTTGAGAGTGAAGTAGATACAAGTAGTGCGTATTCTCAGGGTCAAACACAATTTTAGCAACGAGACAGACAGAGGAAGAAGAGAAGGAAAGAATGGAGGGGGGGGGGGGGGCTCCAGGCTCCTACAACAGCTAGAAGATGGTAAGCCTTCCGCTACCCTGAATCCACGGTGGCTAGGCTGCGTCTGTCTCATTACTTTATTGATAACCTGCTGATATTGATAACAAAAGGTGCTGTGAGCACTTTCACTGCTCCTCTAACCAGGAGGGCTTGTCGGCTCCGGGAGGTTTGAGCTTTATGTTGAACTGCTTTAGGGTCTGTTCCAGTTGCTGCTGGTTGCCGGCAAAGTAGGCAGAGATTGCGTTGTGGAAAAGGAGAAGCTGTTTGTGCATCACTTTCACCTGAGACAGAAAAAAGCCACAAAGCAGAAAAAGGGGAAAATTCAAGCATGTGTCAAAATTACGTCAAATGGTCACGTAAACATCAGAACATACTCACTACCAGCCCAGTTTTATGTAACCATGTATCAAAAAAAAAAAACAAAAAAAAAACACAGAAATTCTGCATATAACAGATTCAATAATATATTATTTTAAAACGTGACAAAGTAACTGACTGTAGAATAAGAGGACATAATATAAAACACAACACTTATAGAATAATTAAGCTTGTAAAAATAATAGGGGGAGTAAAATATAAACACCTTGTTTTCCTCCAGGAACTTGAGTTTGATTGTAACGTCACTGCGCAGTCGCTCATATTTGTCCTTGTGGATCTGATACTGTTCCTGCGCACCGTCGATGCGAGCCATGGTTACGGCGTCCCGGGGCCCCATGTTCAGTTCTTCCAGATCGGCTCTGTATGCGTCAAACTCCAACCTGCAGGATGAAGGGAAACAAAAGGACAGCAAAGAAGGAGAGAAGGAAAAAAATGAAGCATTGTAGTTAATGTATATTATTTATTAAAGAAAAAACTGATGTTTTAGCACAGAATGGGGGTGGGGTTAGGGTTTGATATTCTCACAATGTTGTGTGCCAGTTTAAAAATATCACAGTTTCGAATTGTTCGTTAACCTTCTAAAAACAATAGGATGAGCGATGATGAAAGACACTAAAGAAAAACTTCATTACGAAATCTCTGTGCGAACACGTCTTTGCACATCCTTGTGTATAGAACAAAACAAAAGCAAACAAAAAAGATCAAATCTTCTACGTCCCCCATTGTTCTTCCTTATATTGACATACTGTACTGATACTATTCATTATGTTGTTTTTATAATCCGAAAGAGAGAATAGCTGAGAAAAAAGGTGCCACTAGGACAAAAGAAATAAAAAAAAACAGATCTCAGAGATACGGATATTATGATAAATTTCTACAGCACTAGTGTACCTTGCGTTCTCATACATCTTGATGGTCATGAGTGTGTCCTCCATGGTCTTGTTGACGAGTGTGTTGATGCTGGATACAAAAAAGTTAATGGCGCCCAGCAAAGTTTCTCCGTTCTTACACAACAGTTTTTGAGTTTCTGCATTGTAGCCAAATTCGTCCTGGAAGAAACACATGAAACACAGCGATCGAACACCGCAAATAACCTCCATAACGACATTCACGTTAACTGATTCGCACTTTATACCAAGAATAGAATCATCTGGAATTACAATGTTTATATAAATCATAATTCGATTCTAAATTGACTGATCGCTTCTAAACCTCATTGTGTATTTACATAATAAAATGAAGGGGGAAGTGAAATAGCCTGCTGGTAGTGAATGCAGCTCACCCGCAGCTCCGGCGATTTCTGGCTGAGGTCAGCGAACGTGTCTCCGAGTGCATGCTGCGTCTGCACCATGCTGTAGAAGTGATTAGTGAGCGCCCGGGCCAGGCGCAGCACGTTCTCATACTTGCGCTTGGTGTCTCGCAGAACCTCGATCTGAGCCTCCAGCTCCAGATCTACAGTGCGAGAGCCACGGCCGAATCGCTCCGAGATCATCTGTTTAGTGCACTGGAAAAGAGAGACAGAGACAAAGGAGAAACATCAAAATCAATTCTGAATATCATGGAACATTCCACATACTTGATTTCTACAAAACATGCTGCTTTTGGTGCCAATCAATAAAGACACTTAAAAGAACAGTTTTAGGACATAATTAGAAATATTTTCAGGTTACAGAACAAAGATGTTGCAGCAAATTGAACTGCTTCCCTCACTGAAATGAAAGCTGAGCTGAATGTTTAGCTTCCTCTTCCATCTTATACTGCACTGATTTCATTGTGTAGTGGGTGTGGATATGATGACCACAACATTTGTCATGTCAGGTTCAACAAACTGACTGGCCGACACACTATGATATTCACTTATGTTTAGAAATGTGTACTATTTGTAGAAATTTGTGTAAACTAAATTTAAATATATTTACATTACTATTTATTTTTACAGAATCAAGATTACAATGGGAAACAATTCACTTTGATTATATGCATCATCCACATCAATCACCATCTCAACACCCGGAGTCACTCACACCATTTAATAACACATACCTCATAAACTGCGTTTAATCGACTGACCTTTGTTATTGCACAACCATCGCTGATTAAAAGAGTCAGGTCAGTTCCACTGACTAAAGTATTATCGGATTATTATTGTTATTAGGTCATATAACGTAAAAACTTATATGTACAGATTGTGTTTTATCCTGAGACCCAAATTGACTGCTGCTTGCAAGTTTGATAGAAACTAAAAGTACTTTTTAAAGTCATGATGAGTCATGAAAGTAAATCTGTAAATACAAATAAAAACTTACACTGATTAAAAGAAAACACACGTTTTAGCAAGATGTACACATGTCGCATCATTTTAATTCATTGAAAGCATACTAATTGCGCCATCTTTCACATTATTCTATTTAAAATGCCAAAGATCATAAAATTTGTCAGACAGAAAAATCATGCTTTTGCATTAGCAAGGCAATGCTAAAAGAGAAATCAAGCAAACAAACTGTATATTTAAGATATGGTATTTAAGGTGTTTTGAATATTAATGAGAGGTCATGAATAAAGAAAGGACTGGAAGGCAAAGAAAACTTTTCAAATCAAGTTTTTCAGCTTTTTTATTTTATTTATTTATTTATTTATTTGAGAGACCAGAAAAAGTCCAGCAAGGATCCGGCTCACCATCTGGCAGCTTCTTCGGGTGCAAAGAAGTTTGATCAGGAATGGTCTTTGTGGAAGAGTGAGGAATACAACTTTAAAATTCGTAGGACCAATCTTTAACAATATGTAAGACGAGACAGATTGAAGAATGAGTGCTTACGACCTTTAGTGAAGCATGGTGAAGGATTTGTTTTGGTTTGTGGCTGCATTTACGCCCATGTTGTTCACGATTGATTAATCACCATAATGAATCATTCCATTCCTTCTGGATAATAGAATGATAACAGCACACTGTTTATGTAGTGAAATCATTTTTGGAGAGGAAAAACTGGTGTTAAAACACTGACACTCATGGAATGGAATCTAGAAGGTCCAGACCTGAATATATTAGAGGAATCACTTGAACAGAGCCGCACCCACTGAATTTTACAAAGATATTTATTTTGAACATAAATAAGCCACACCTGTCTATAAGCCTGTCTACACTGAAACTAATGAACTTTACACAGGTTTTAACGAAAGACAGTGTCCGTCACACGGATTAAATATGTTGTGGCTCCTTTAAGAACAGAGCGGCATTTGGGGAATGGCCTTTTTTCGGTATTACTGTGTGCAAGGCCGAGGAATATGTCCATATTTTTTTTCTGATGCTAATTTCTAAGTTTCTTTGACTAACCCATAACGCTGTTGCCAAGAAAAATAAAAAAGCAAGAGTTTTGGAAACCTGTCTGTGCTATGATTTCTGTTGCAACTGGAGTTAGTGAGCTCTCCCATGACCCAGACTCAACACGTTACAACGGCTTGTATCTAAACAGTAGCCTACCAAGAAAGTCATTGTTCACTGTCTTCCTCCTTTCTTTCACAACTATTTATCTCAGGAGTTTTTTCTTTTAGCATCGTCGTGGGTTTAAAAATCACCATCGGTGGAGCTTTTCTCCCGATTCCGTGCAGCTCAGAACACAGGTGAAGTGTGTTTTTTTCATGCCCGGTTGTTTTCAGCGCGACGAATGATTCACATTTCCTGTTGACAGTACGAGTGAGCGGCAGGTCAAACGTCAGAGGAACATCATCCATATTTACGATGTGGTGCGGCCCGATTCAGTGGGAGTGCACGCAATTTAATATAAAGAGTTTTAAATGGTTCACCTGAACCCGTTCGGCGATTTCATTGGTCTAATGTTATGGGGCTCAGTTTTTTAGCTTGAATCTTGTGAAACCGGGAAAAACCCAGGAAAAATCTATAAATAAGCTGCGGGGTTCAAAGCGTGGGAAAAAAGTAGCGGCTTATTTGCTCGGGTTTTAAGCTATGTAACTACTGTTCATGCCTTTGTGGTGTTTAAGTTCTAAATCCGCTTTGTACTGTTGTAGCAAACTTAGCAAGGCAGGTTTTGCCCAAGGTTTTGCTGAGCAGCAGCATCTTTTTAAAAGCCAAAATAGTCCAACACAATGTACTGTTCCTCTTTGACAGTAAAGTTTCCGCAATGTCAGGTTCTGTCAAGCCTGAGGTCATTGTACAACTAAAAAGGTGCAGTGTAGCAACTTAATGCTTCCTCTGCAGACTGCTTTACACTCGCGTGTCACATGAGCGAATTTAATCGCAGCCTCTGCATTGAAAAATCTCATTTTTCCATAATTGCAACAACAATTAATCGTCTGGATATTTAAGGGACACACTCGCACACTAAAATACCTAAAAACATTTAACTGAAATATCTACTCCAATTGTCAATATTAATTTGAAACAACTTCACCATACAACAAGGCAATACATTGAAGCATACTTTCAAGTTCTGTGAGCGTATTTAAAAAAAAAAATCAAACAGTTGCCCAGTGTATTATCTATCATGGAATGCCCTTTTAAGTCACTACACCTAAATACCATTGAACTGCAATATTCATGAAAGCAATATCCAACTAGTGAAGCATGGCAAAGCTGAATGTTGGGAAAATAGGGACTGTCTGGATGCCAGGGGTGTGTAAAGCTGTTTATACTAAGAGGGAATTTTATTGAATGAAAATAAGTTTACCATCTGTATGTTTATATATTTGTTTCGTTTGCAAATAACCAAAACGACCATGCATGGGTCTCTCGTGTGTTGCCAAAAATGTTGTGTATTTTGTGTAATTTATGTACATTTTGTATAATTTACGTACATTTTATATATCATTTCAGCTATGGATATTTTAGTTATATGTATATTTAACTGACACTTTTATTGCATAGTTAGTCACTGAATATTGAGTAAGATTTACTATCTATTCGTACGGTAAATTATCATTTTCCACATCTGTTAAAAAATTGTTGGCAGAGAGCTTTCAAGTGTCAAGTGGCACAAAGGCAATCTTTCAAGTACTAACATGAATTTCTCTGGAAGAGAACCCATTATTTTGTATCGCTATTTGGAACGAGTTGATAGAGGTGGCATGAATGATTTTTTTTGGGGGGGGGGGAACAACTGATGACGAACCATTCACGTAACATCTTGTTACCTTCAATGCATTTATAAAACATTTTCTTTTTATGACAATGTGTATAAATGACTATACATAGATATAGACATTTTCTAATCATAATTTACAACCGTGCTGCTTCATAACACAGTGCTGATAAATAGCACCACCATGCTTTAGTTTTAGATCATGATGTAGTTTGATTAGTGTTAAAATGTCTGCAAATCCCAAGAGTCTTGACATTGTTACAGAAAAAAAATGAATGCAATTTCTAATTTAAAATAAAAATTTGCCAATTTGAAGGCTATTTTAAGAACTTTTAAAAGATTGTGCTATGACTCAGTGACCCATGTCTGATCACATCCACTTCCTCCATGGAAGCGTAAAATCTTTTTTTAAACAAGATCATTCACATCTATTACCAGAAGAATGTAAAAAGATATCATTTCCAGGAAAATGTATCATAAGCCATTTTTTTTCCCAGTTCAGGTCTGGGATTATTCTCACGCTTGAGTGTGGGTGGGTGTATTCTTGAGTAACAGCACATAAGCGTTTTGCACATTTACTGATAGCAGATTATTTAGTTAAACCTACTTGCTCTTTTTTGTTTTTGTTTTTGTTTTTTTGTTTTTTTTTTTTTGGGGGGGGGGGGGAATTTTTTTTTTTTTTTGGGGGGGGGGGGTAATTATTATTTATATTAAATAATTATTAGGTACTAAAGCCAAAAAGGAATTTGATAACATCAAATGCTAATCATTTTATTGCTCTTTATGAAATGCTTGTTTGCACTTTAATAATTATTCCTTTAAATGACATTATTTTTTTAACATTTTAATTTCAGATTCTCTCAAAGACAAAACTAACAGAATAACAGAAAAGAAATCAATGTATTCACTTTTGAGACAATGTCTGTTGTGAAAAGCGCTATAGAAATAAACTTCACTTGACTTGACTCTGTAAGAGTGAGAGTGCCCCCTGCAGGTTACAATGCTATGCCTTGTCACTCAAGTGCATTTTGTTCACCTAACACTAAATACTGCATTAAAACATGGAGAGACATACACAACTGTCTAGGGGAGGATTAAACAATAGTGTATACGATGTTAAGGGACATGTACCTTTACTTCCAAATTGTGATCTCATCCTGAGTATGTTTACGTTTTATAATCATTTATCATTAGGGGTGTAACGGTACACGTATTCGTACCAAAATATTTAGTTACAGGGCTTTCGACCCAGTACACGTGAACGCAATTCTTTTCGCTTGCGGAACATAACTACTAAGTGGCAGACAGCAATTTTGTTTAGTCTCCCCCTTGAACTTTTTTTTTTTATATTATTATTTATTACTAAACTTGAAAACATACACAGAATAAGGGATGTAAAAAAAAGAAACTGGGGTTAGCAAAGTGTCACTTTGGCTACTCACACTGTATTAGAAATAAAATTTGTTTTGTCTATGAATGAAAATGCTAAAGCTAGCATGGCGCTAGCGTTAGCCGCTAACCAGGACTTCAAGACCAGCTACAATAATTTATCTTAAAATCCTGGCAATTCCACATATCAAGGGAGTGAATGAATAAAGAATAGACAGAACAAAGATAATTGTTAAAGTATGCTAAAATAAAAAGAACAGTTAAGTAGAATATATCTTTAGAAAATGTAATATTAAATGTAAACACATGCACGCACATACACACTTACATGCATGGGTATGACCCAAATGGGGTCTAACAAATGTAAACTATTTCATTTAGTTTTTTCATTTATTTAATTTAAGTTGATTACTCAGTTTAATCAATATAATACAAAGTGTTTTGCATTAATTTGATTTTTTATTTTATTTGTACAAAATAAAAATGTTATGTGTTATTTATTTAATCAGGCATTTTTTTTTATTGTTTTAAAAATGTAAACTGTTCAAATGTTGATGTTCGCAAATGTTTATAATTATCATCCGAGTTAATAAAAACGACAAGCAATTTTACGTTTTGCATTTTTTTCCACCGAACCTTACTGAAAACGGGGACTTAAAAACCGAGGTGCAGTATGTACTGAACTGTTTCATTCTGTGTACAGTTACACTCCGATTAATCATTATTAACAATTGGCTAAAGAATGGCTTATACCTTATAAGTGTTCAAGCTCCATTTCTTCATCATGTCAAACTTCTCCACAGCGACACCTCTCGTGGCCTCCTCCGCCATCATGGACGAACTGTTGCTGTGGTGCATGCTGGGCCCTATGACACAAAGAAGCAAAGCAATGCTCAAGCTCTATCTTGAATTTGACCCTTCATCATGTCATACTTTAGGTCAGTCTCACAAACCTTTCACTCAATCAAAAGACATAAAAACTAGTAATAGTCCTATTTAAAAGTAGCCAGCAGTGCAGCAGAGAGAAAGCACTGATCGGTTCCGTTCAGGCTACAGAATATCGGTAGGTGAAAGAAAAGAAGGAAGCAAGTGAGAGTGAATGAAAGTGTGATGGCTTGCCAGAGATCACAATAAAGGAAAAATCCCGGGGTACCTGGGATACCGGGGAAGTCGTCTGATTGGTTGGCTATCCGGATGGCAGCAGTGTGGCTTGGGCCAATGCTAACCGCCCTGCACTTCATTCGCAGGTCTGGCAGGGGGGCCGTAGTGAGGGGTTGGGGGGTGGATGGGCAATTAGGGCATTTGGGGAGTTATAACCAGGAATTTGGGGGAAAAAAGTACAAATAATAAAAAAAAAAAGAAAGTTATGGCATGGTTGAGGTGATGAAGGGGAGGATTCATAGTTACATTTATAAATATGTAACATGGTTCCATAAGTGATATAAAGGGCATGGGAAGGTCATGGGTGTGTGAGAGGATGATGATGGAAACAAAGAGGAAGAACAAAGACAAAAAGGATGGGGACAAAATTATCACAGAGAAGATGCATGGCTATGAAAAAGTGAATGCAGGTTTAAGTTAAACATGGCAAGATTTCACTGATTATGCAGTAATACCACCCTTTACAGCATTATCTATATTAATATCATGTGTTTTAATGACAAGTGCATGTCACAATAGTGTCCCATTGTGTGTGTTAGTATAAAGTAAAAAACCAGTACACGACCACAGCTATATAGACTGTGTATTTCCTTACTGAGTACACCGACCAGGCCGTAAGATTATGATATTGGAACATTTTAAAAAAATAGAGGCGAATGTTTGACAAGGGCCAAACTGTGATTGCTGGACGACTCGGTCAGAGCAACTCTAAAACCGCAGCTCTTTTGGGATGTTCCCGGTCTGCAGTGGTCATTATCTATCAAAAGTTGTCCAAGGAACGAACCGTGATGAAACCAACGACAGGGTCATGGGCAGCCAAAGCTTGTGGAAAGCCAATAGATGAGATACAGAGAAGAGCTATTGTATTATGCAGGTGGTCATAATATTATGCCTGATCGGTGGCCATAATGTTATTCTTAGTCGGTGTATTATACTGTAATATTTGTATGCTCACTCCAATCTAGTCCTTAGCAATATAACTTTAGTATCCATACAACAGGGTCTCACAGCACAAGTACATATTTATTCATCACTTTTGTATAAACAGTTTAACAGTTTCTATTTGTAAGGGGATATCTCTCACCAGGAAAAAGGGCATATAAAAACAACCAGCATAGAACTTGTCACATAATAATTATATGAATTTCCCCCTCATAGCTTAGCAGAAAGGAGTTAAAGAGAAAAATTGTATTAGTACCAATGATTGACCAACACATGCATAATCTTCAATAGTCTTCAAGTATCTTGTATAACTGTTACTTTAATTGTCAAGTATCTTATATATGTGATGTTTTAAAGGTTGAAAGGATTGATTGCTTAATACTGCTGTCTTGTAGATAGTCTTTGGCAAAGAAATAGAAACGGTACAGTTGATTCCAAGCAGACTCTAGAACCTAAAGGAAACAATAAAAAGAAAAGCGAATCCATCTGTGCAGAATTCCCAAGCTTTGGAAAAGAGAAGTGAATTATTAAAAAATATATTCTACTCAGGTCATAAATCCCAGAAGAATATGATAGAAAACAAGACAGAGTAAGTGAGAGAGAGTGAGTGAGAGAGAGTGAGAGAGAGAGAGAGAAGAGAGAGAGAGAGAGAGAGAGAGAGAGAGACAGTGTGTAAGTAAGAGAGGAAGAGAGAGAATCTGTAACCTTGTCCATTCACTGGGATGCGTCTGTTGCCGATAAAGTCAGTGTTGAGCTGAATAGCAGGGCCTGAGAGAAAAGAGAGACAGAACGTGCTGACAAACGGAGCCAGCAGAGGGCGCAAGGAGCTGCTATAAGTTTCAGTTAATCATTTCCATGTCACTATTTCGGCACGATACTATTACATCAGCATATTTGTTAGCTTTCTGCCAGGCATGTTTTACCAAAATAACATAATATGAAAGGTGACGTGCAATGCCTTTATCTGGATCTTTTAATGCTCCAAATATTTATATCTGTATTCAAAATTTTAATCCCCAACCTAAATAGAGAAGGACCACAATTGCCACAATCCATCAACAGTTGATAACCAACAACAATGAATAAACTGTAAGGAATTGACAACCACACCATTATATTTGTGGAAATACTGGGGGGATAAAAAAAAATTTCATTCACAAACTAGAAATGTAGAAAGCAAAGAACCCCTGAACATCCGCAGTTCTCAGGTTACAAACCTGGCCGAAACCATACACCATTCTGCATAAGCAGGGGATCAAAACTTACATTCCAACCAACAAAGTCTTCCCCAAAAATGTCAACTTTTGTTTGCAGTTTAAATCTTAATCCAACCCAAAGAGACTATATGTCTAAAAGTATGCAGACACCTGTCCTTCACACCCATTCTGTATGTAAGCTTTCCCAAACTGTTGACACAAACAGAAATTTAAAATCACAACAGTGGTACACAATAGGATGTCGTTGTATGTTGTAGTTCCATTTACTCTTAAAAAAAAATAAAAAAAAATAAAAATACAATTATAAATAAATATCTGATACAACACTACTGCAATATATGAACCAAAGTATTTGGACACATGAATTTCCAGCTAAACGTGTTTCCAAACTGATTCCACAATGCTTGGGGCATACATTGTCTTTGGACATGGTAGCATTACATTTTCCCTTCCCTTGAACTAGGAGACCCAAAAGGGATGCAATAGATCTTGAAACTTAACTCTATTGAACACCTATGGGATGAACTGGTACACTGTTTACATCCCAGACCTCTTCACCTTACATCTGTACCTGACTTTGTGGCTAAAAAAAAAAAAAGCACAAATCTCCACAAACACACTCCAAAATCTAGTGGAACATCTTTCCAGAAGAGTGGAGGTTATTATATTAGTAGATTGGGATAAATGTGGAATGAGATGTTCAAACATGAGATGTTCAAAATACACATAAAATCAGGGGCCATATAGTGAATAATAAGTGCTAATGAATGTATATATCTTTTATAGGTCACACATCTTCAAGTGATATGAAGTCACAAATCAAATTCCACTTGAATCTTGAACTTTAAAGCCTAAGCTTATGTTTCCGGGCTCCACTGTTCGCATGCATTTAATCATTGGGAGTCAATGGAACCAAAAGTGTATTGTGACCACATCTAAAAAGTCCAAACCTGTCCCAGCATGGCAATAAGCAAAAAGGAAACTCCATAATGACATTTGCCAAGAGTGTAGTGTAATACTCCAGTGGCCTGCACTGTGTTGAGCTCTGACCCTAACCCTGACACTGAACACCTCTGGGATTGACATACGGCTGAGTGCCAGGCCTCCTCATCCAACATTAGTGCCTGACTAGATGAATGAGTTCAAATTCCAATAGCCAAGCTCCAAAATCTAGTGGAAAACCCAGAAGAGTGGCTATAATAACAGCAAAGAATCAAATAACCATTTAGAACTCATTATCTGTTCATTTTGAACATATATGCAGTCACTTACATCTTAAACCCCACTAGAACAGACATACACCCACAACAACCTAAAGATGTTATACTAACAACCTGGTGACCTTCCCTTACAAAAGACAAGGATAGAAAATGTGGTAAAGTTGACAATTTTTCACATGCGAGTGAGGCGAAACAGTGCACTCTTATTTGCTGTGACAGATTAGTTCTTTACCTAAGCATGACCAATCTTTTCATTAAATAATGACTTGGTAAAGAGAGTCATACAAAGGACAGTCCTGCTGGGAAAATGATGATGTTCCACATAGTACAGTAAGAGAGAGAGAGAGAGAGAGAGTGAGAGAGAGAGTGTAAGAGAGAGAGAGAAGTATAGAGAGACCTTCGGGAGAAAATCTAGCTTGTCATGTCTTCAGCGCCAGCTGATGAGCTGAAAAATATGCATTTGGAACACATAATGCAAAACATGATTCATGTTCAGCACACAGAACAGCCTCGTCTCTGAGGCTCCACAAACAGAACACGACAACCATGCGGTGTGTGTGAATGAGTGAAGACGTGAGAGAACGGGTGAAGGAGAGACAGAAAGAGAGAAAAGGAGAGTGATACCTTTGATAGAGCTAGTAGGGATGATGCCTTCTGCAGTACCTCCATAGCCACCTGATACAATGCTGGTCTCATTTAGGTTAGGCCCGGATACCATTACCTGCTGCAAATCCTACACACACACACGGGAAGAAAGAAAGAAAGAAAGAAAGAAAGAGAGAGAGAGAGAGAGAGAGAAAGAGAGAGAGAGAGAGAGAGAGAGAAATAGACAAAAAAAGATTATCTTGTCTGCATCGTCAATGCTTCTAAAATGAAAAAAGAAACCGTGACCCATATTAGCCGTCAATGCACAGAGACAATACATTCCTGTTAGTTAGATGTTAGGAAACCAATTATAAAGGAATGTGCACTCTAATGTCATGTAATTGACTTCTAAACATACTTCTAAACTATAATATGCAAATGTTTCTATTTTAAAAACACTACACAAAAAGCATCTCATCTGTGACTGCAAATAGTGAAAAATAAGGTATGATTTATGCTCCGTTTACATCAGTAGTGCATTAATGTGTATCTGATGGGCGGCAAAAAAAAAAAAAAGCCTCCTACAGAGCAGGCCAATCATGTCCTCGACTTAAACAAAGGCGTGTGAACACGACTGTTGAGACACGCAGCAGTAACATACAGCATGCAGACACTTCACTTCCTCATCAGAGAAAAGCATGTTGTATTTTACTGCTGGACTGAGGCCAAACATACTCTTTGAAATAATCAAATGTACGCTCGCTGCTTTGTCATTCTGCCAAAGACACTCGGTTAGTAATGTGCATTAGTCGTTATACGGACACAGAAGGTTACGGGGACAAAAAATCCATTGGAACTATCAGTATGTCCTGGACAGAACATAATAGATCCAACGAGATTTTCTTTTTTCAATGTTAACAGAAGTAACATTATCTCTAAAGCTTTCCTATTGGTTAAAGCTGCTGTAAGCATGTTTTAGCATCTAACTTAATTAATTAGCATTGTTAACTTTAACAGCTAAACATGTCTTGGTGATGCTCTTGGATTGTGATCTTTAACTGAGCTGAATCAATCAAATTAACAAATCTTTAAAAAGAAAAGAAAAAAATGGGTGTGTGCTTTGCTTCTGTATAACAATTACTTGTTTCTTTGCCTATATGTTGGCTGGGGCGGACAGATACAGTGTCTCACAAAGGCGAGTACACCCCTCACATATCTTGAGTATCTAGTAATCTTCTCAAGAGACAATACAATAGAAATGAAATATATTGGATATATTTTTGGATATATATCCAAAAATATATTGGATATATTTTTGAGTAGTCAATGTGCAGCTTGTATGGCACTATAAAATGTACTGTCCTCTCAAAATTTCTCAACATACAGCCATTATTTTCAAAATAACTGGCGACAAAAGTGAGTACACCCTAGGTGATTACAGCTGTATGTCGTTCAATCATGCAAAGCCACATGTTCCATTCATGCTCTTTTTGTCTGCTTGACATAACCACACAAATTTGGTGCTGTGAGTACAATTCTCTCATACTGACTACTGGATGTTCACCATGGCACCTCATGGCAAAGACGGTGGCCAGGGTCATACAGGAGGTTTTCCAAGACGGGTTCCACTCGAAACAGAAAAAAACAAGTCCTCGTGCTGTGTGTCAGGTGCAGAAGTTGGCTTCAAAAAACAGAAGCATAAGTGCTGCCATCATTGCTTTAGAGGTTGCAGAAGCGGAAGGTCCGCTTGTCAGTGCTCAGACCATACGCCGCCCACTGCAACAAGTCGCTTTGCATGGCCGTCGTCCCAGAAGGAAGCCTCTTCTGAAGCTGGCTCACAAGAAAGCCTGCAAACTGTTTGCTGAATACAACCTGTCCAGGAGTATAAATTACTGGAATCATGTCCTATGGTCTGAAGACCAAAATAAACGTGTTAGGCTCAGATGGTGTTCAGCATGTGTGGCGACACCTCGGTGAGGAGCACCAACTAAATTGTCTCTTACAGTAAAGCATGGTGGTGGTAGCATCATGGTCTGGGGCTGCACGAGTGCTGCTGGTACTGGGGAGCTGCGGTATTTTGACGAAAACATGGATTTCAACATGTACTGTGACATTTTGAAGCAGAACATGATGCCCTCCCTTCAGAAACTGGGCTAAACTGCAATTTTCCAATGTGACAATGACCCCAAAAACACCTTTCTGAGGAAGGTCAAGGTGATGGAGTGGCCGTTTGTCTCCAGACCTAAACCATATTAATCCACTGTGAAGCATACTCAAGCAGAAGATGTAGAAGCACCATGTTTATAACATCCAGCAGCTCAGTGATGTCAATATTGAGGAGTAGAGGAGGATCTCAGTAACAATCTGGGCAGCTCTGGTGAGGATTGAGGCAATATTGAAACTTTGGACACAGTTATGAAAATTTGTTAATTCAGGGTGTACTCCCTTTTGTTGCCAGTTATTTGGACAATAATGGCTGTATGTAGAGTTATCTTCTGAGGACAGTAAATCTGTTCTGCTATACATTATATTAACTACTCTAAAATATATCCAAGTTTCACTCTTATGTGAGATACTGTACATTAGCAAGTGGTATTCTTGCTTTTTCTCTTATGTATGAGATATTCATGTGTTTGGAGGAACAGTGTTAGCATGCAGGATCCTCATAAGATAATTCTAGTGTCATAATTTGTACTGCAAACATTGTTTATAGCAGCTTTAATACATAAGACAGGTTTATTAGCAGGATGCTTTTCAAAACATACAAATGGAATACACTTGATTTAGTAGAGCATTATTCAGAGAAGATTAGATGATCACACTAAATTGGTATCTATTTCTATTCAGACCATTTTTTATAAAAAATGTACGTCCTAGATTTACTTTTTGTTGTCATACGAATTTGACAAAAAAAGTACTGGGACGCATGACTTTTCCAACCATATGTGGTTCTTCCCCAAACTGTTACCACAAAGTTGGAGGTACAAAATCATATAGGATGTCTTTGGATGTGGTAGCATTAGATTTTTCAATTACTTGAACTAGAAGATCCAAACTTGTTCCAGCATGACCACTTCAAAGTGAAACTGAGCATTGGTGCTATAACATAAATGAAATAAATAACTTTTTTTGTTTTCGAGACCTACAAAAACAATAGATTTCAATAGTGAAGTTCTCTTTTCATCTTTTCAAGAAAAAAAACTTTTATGAAGGTTTTATGCAATAGAACACCTAAGAGACCGATCATCTAATCTTTTCTGTGCCTTGCTGTGCCTTGCCAATATTCAGTCTTCTGTCATAAAACATTTAAGAGTTTTGAAAGGCATCCTGTGACTACAGATAAAATTAGGGGGCCAAGCAGTAATATAGGACCACACTCACATCCAGTATACACACACACACACACACACACACACACACACACACACACACACACAGAGAGCCGCTGAGGACTTAGACCCCTCCACCAGTGTGCTCCTCACCCTTTGGCCTGAAGGATGCCCTACCTTCTCATTTAGGCCCCACTGTACCTTTGGAGCCTGCAGACATGAGTGGATGACAGAAGACATACAGAAAAGAAAATGAACAATGCAGAAACAAAAACAAGTGGCCATAAAAAAGGAAAAAAAAAAGCAAGTGGCATGAAATATGATTAAATAATCTCAGATGAAATTAACAGAAAACTAAGAGATAAAAGTAATACAATTTATAACTGATTCAAACATTCCACAAACGCAGGTCAAAGCAACAGTCATTTCAAGCAGAATTGGGAGACAAAAGAAAATAATGACAACATAAGCAACATCCTACTGATGAGAATGGATCATTTGAGCTTGTGGATTTGAGTAAAAAAATTGTTTGCATGATCCATCCAAAGTAGTCAAGCAAATCCAACCAAGAAATCATAAAAGATGAAAAATGATTACATTTTAAATATTTACCTCACAATGCAAACTATTTTAATTCAATACGATTCCAATCAATCGGAAGTTTAATACTACTACAGCTACTACAACTACTAAAACAACTACAACTACTACTCTTATAATAACGAAACAACTACTACTATAACAAATACTAAACTACTACTACTACAATTAGTTTTGCCAGAATAAGAACCATAACTACTACTTCAACTATAACCACTACAACTACAAATAAAACTTCTATATAATATAACTATTAGAAATACAACTATTAATACAAATACTTTAACAAGTACTAGTTCAACTACTACTACAAAAACAATTACTAAAATGAATCCCAAAACTACTACAAATATAAAAACAACATATTCTATAAGTACTACTTCATTTTGCCAATACAATCATTACAACTACTTCATCTACAACTAAAACATCTATATAATATATTACAAATACAACTATTTATACAACTACTATTAACAATTACTAAAATAACTACTAAAATACTAAACTACTAAAACTACTACAACTACTATTACTATAATAAATCCAAAAACTACTACAAATATTAAAACAACATATTCTATAAGTACTACTTCATTTTGCCAATACAATAATTACAACTACTACATCAACTATTAAAACGTCTATATAATATTGTACTAGTAGTAGTATTGGCTTTAATCACAACTACTAATTCAACAACTAAAACAAATTCTACAAGTACTAATGACAAATACTAAAACAACTATGAATAATCCAACAAATACTAATACTCCAGTAGAGACTGTATAACAATTACAACTATCACTTCTATTACTACTAATACAACATCTATATAATATACCTATAACAAATACTAATACTATTACATCTACTATAACAAGAACTAATGCATCTACTACTACTACGACAACACCTACTACTTCCACTATAACAACTACGATTTCAGCAAATACTACTACAAATATTAACAACTGGTCAATTAACAAATTTATAGATTGAACAAATTTACATCCAAAGAAACTATAAGCCATTAATATGTGACATTTATTCGTCTTTAGTACGAGCTTTATCCTGGTCAGATTCGTGATGGGTCCTGGAGTGTGTGCACTCTGGACGACTACAGAACAGAAGTGACCATTTACACATTTATTCACACCTAGGAGTGGTTTAGCATAGCCAATCAACTCGCCATGTTTTGAAAAGGCGGGAGGAAACTGGAAAACCCAGACAGAGAACATGTGAGCTCAGAATTTATTTTCAGACTTAAAGCTACTGTATGCACTATATGAAATGAGTGATATTTAATACAGCAGATGGTTGAGCTGTAACTAACTGGTTTGTGTTTTGTTGAGTGCGCGCGTGTGACATAACGTGGGAACATCATATAAATAGTAGCATGGTGTCACATCCAATCTTGCAACAATGTGCAGAAAACATTGTTCTCATTTCTTAATTCTGAACAGTAAAAATATGTCTTCCTCGTTCATCAAGTCATCCAAGGGCCCATCATTTACACACCGGTTATATTTTTCTCATCTCCCATTCCTCTGTCTAAATCAGCCAAGCATCTTTAACATGCGGATTTACAGCCAACAAGGCAACACTATTATATTTCTTAAAGCCCCCCCAAAGGGTAATCAGCATTGTTTGTCAACCAATTAAGACTTAATATGTGCCGTTTGTGTAGTGCAAACTGTGAAAACATGCAGAAATAGTGAACTTCATGATTATAAACTGGTCTAAAGAAAAAAAAAAAACACACAATAAAGAGACATGAATAGACTGGCACTAAGAAACACATGAAATTGAGATTGATTAAGTCAGAGCATGGGACTTTAACTAGCTACATTAGTAAACCCCATCGTTCTTTAAGCAAACATGGTTCTATTTACCCAGAGTTCCTCTACCCGGATCTAAAAGGTCTGCACACTCAGGTGTGTCTTTAGACAAAGCATACACTTCACCCTTTGTTTGCTAAGGGCCATTTCCCCCTGTCTCACCTATCAGCATATTCATATTAAACTACCTGAGCAAAAAAGAAAATCTTTAACATTTTGTAAAAATGTTTACTATTTTAAATGTAAAAAAAAAAAAAAAAAAAAATAAAAAAAAAAAAAAAAAAAAAAAAAGAAATCCTACTATTAGAATGTTTACTTCTTTATCAACATTGTTACTTACATTGTCTGTAATCTTGCCTGATACTGAATACTAACATTCCAACAAGTCCCTCATGCATGCACAAGGCATGCAAACACACACACACACACACACACACACACACACACACACACACACACACACACACACACTCACAGGTGGAAGTAAATGTTTGATCCACCTGCTTGCTAGCACTTTTTCTCAAGGTGAAATTGCACAAGGACACATGGCCTTGCTCTCACACACCCTGATACAGACATTTTAACCACCGCAAACTTATCACTTGTCACTTGGCTGTTTTTCCAAAGGTGTTATATCACTCGAGACGTTTCAATTGAACTGGCGAGACAAATAGGAGCATGAACCAGGGTGTCCCTCACCTGTTCAAAGCCATCATCCTCGCCCAGAGTCCTGCTGTCCCCGTTACTGTTGATAGGGATCTCCATTGTGGCCGCTTTGCTCATGATACTGTCTGTCATGCTGGAGTGTCACTGAAGAACAGGGAATGATAGGCACAAAGAAAAAAAACCCACATACATTAGGGAATAAGGAATGAAGAAAGGAAGAAGGAAGACCGATATGGGAGAGAGCAAATCCTAGGGCTAAGACCAGTGATTTAAATGTTTTAGCACTCGCTAAATCAACAGACCCACATTGCGTGCTCCTTTAACCAGTATTAAACATTAAACATAGTCAAAGAGCATTTTACCTACATTTCTCTTCGTCTTAGCATTCCTTAAGCCATACATTATCCTGATAATTAAAGGCTCAGTCCAACCACTCTCAAAGTTAACAAACCAGTTCATAAAAACCTTACTCATGTCATAAGCCTTTCAGAAACCTCCCCAGGCACCCATTATTGCCACGACAGCTGTGCCTTATTATAAGACGTCTAAAGGTTGCATGCCTCAATTCGTTTTGCATAAATCCGTAAATTGTTTATCGGACTCTGATTTTAAGGTTACCTTGAGGTAATTTACATTCAAGCTGAACACATCGCCAACACTACAATGTTCACGGAGGCCAATTATAGGACACTTAAGCTCAAACATGCATGCCATGTACTCATCTACAAGAAGAGCATTTAGGTGAAGGAACCGTGTCTGATTTAAATGTGACTAGAAACTTCATGAGGCGCAATTTCCTCAAGAATTGCTGGCAAGCAAGTATTGACTTTTCCAAATGCAGCTCTACATCACCAATCAGGACTGTACAAGACTTTCAGGAAAGCATCACGAGAATGTCCTCGTCCTCAGTTTTCAGAATCTCGGTCCATAACAAATACATCCAGAGATCTGGATAATAGACGATGCCCTAAAGTGTTTGTCAGCAAAAATGCTGGGCAGATGAAACGACCTTTAATGAATTCGCACTCTGAGACGATGATGAGGGTGGCGCAGGGAACAAGAGCTCTTCAGCGAAAGGGGAAAGTAGGGTCGGCTTGCAGGGAAAAAAAAATAGTGCTTATGTAGGCCACGTCTTTCCTAGTTACCATTTGCTACTGTTCACAGGGTGCCAGGTGTCATGTCCTCACAGCCTTTCAGCTTTAAGTATTTGCCTATTTATGTAAATAAAAAGATACTACTGCAAGTCATGGGGCAACCAAATCCACTCTTAAAAAGCCTCTTGACTTCAGTGTTGTCACTCATGTCGTTTTGGTCCACAATCAGGATTCCGCTTCTGTGACTACAGAGATTAGGAAGGGATAAGCTACTGGAAAAGGTTTGCTCACGCCCTTTACACAAGGCCGCAACTATGACTACAGGTTAACCTCCCTGTGGGCAAACACCATTAACATAAGGAACCATGATCTGACCCAACCTTGAGTAAAGCCTACACAAGGGCATGTTTGGAGCGAAGTCTTGATCATGATGAGAAAGGAAAGAAGCACAGATCAACAGATCCATGGAGCAGGTGCGACAGGTGCGCGCGCGCACACACACACCCACATTGAGAGTTCTCATTTTGCCCAAGACACCTAACCTGTATTACCAACTGTTGCATGTGACACAAAATCTCCGTCCCAAACTGAAACTACACACTGACCTCCTGGTTTGATGGACTTCATCTAAACCGCTACTTACTACACAGGAAAGTGGTTTGAATTCTGGAGCCAAACACCTGATAGTATTTTTGATTACGGATTCCAAAGAAAACGCTTGTTGTTTCTGTACACATCCGCAGACAGTTGAAGTTATAGACTGTGAGATCATACTTCATTATTTGGTTAACAAATGTGATTTGTTGTGCACAGGACAACGTGTCGAACTGTCTCTCGAGCCTAGGGCCCTGAGTGTCTCTCTGAGTCTGTGCATGGAAAGCAGCTAAGATTTCCACCAGGAAGCACCAGGAGGAACGGAGCAAGGTGGCAAGAATCACACCTTCAATTCTTGACCATGATACAGAAATTAAGGTTTAAATCCCATCGTATTTGCTTTGTAATGCACGGTAAAAGATAACAGTGAGGTCCTACCTGGTCGTTTCCAATAGTGAGGATTTGCAGTAATCTGGTTTACACCAAATCATGCGCGAGCCGACGCTGGCAGTCCACAATAAAGCAGGAGATTCATGAACTACTGCATGAGGAAGTGCTACGCTGCTCTCCTTAATAATAATAATAATTTGTAATCAGTGATTTCTCATCTTCAGCGAGCCCTGCTGTCTCCCCAGCGGCTTGTTTCTTGCTTTCATTCGGAAACGCAAACCTACACCTCCTTCTCCTCCCCCCGTCCTTTCAGTGGCCCACAATGCATCTCGGAGCTGACGCCGACCGACCGTCGTCTCATCCCAAATAGCTCCCTACTCCCTATATACGTTCACTGCGTAGGGCGTATATTAATGCCCTCGACAAGTCAATGTTACGTACGAGCGGTACAGGATTTAGCATTTCCCTTTGACAGCGTGGAAGGAACGCGATCACGGGCTAAATCCGAGGCCATTTTGTGAAGGTCGTGTTTTTTTTTTTACGTTTATACTGTACACGTAAATGAGTGAAGGTTTCCGTTTGACTCGCGACGTGACGTAACCTTCACGGTGCTCTGGCTACAGAAAAAACACAACAGCAAAGTGTCTTTTGGGTGTGACGCCAGAGTTTAGCCCAGTACAAACAACATTTCAGTCTAAACCTTCATGCACACATTGGACATTAATATTGATGACATTCAACCTTTAAAAGGACACATTTGTAGTAAACAAAAATATGTTAAACAACCCAGAATCTGTTTAAGATTTTAGATTTTCCAAAACAGCTATATTTAGTCATTCTTTTTTTATGACAGCTTGGCAAACTCGTGTCGAGAAATACTCAGTTTTGTCCAAAGACTGTCCATCATTACTTTAAGAAATTAAAGTCAGTCAATCTGAAAAAATCTCAAAAACTTTACAAGTATTCCCAAATACGGTCTTCAAAAACCTCAAACGTTATGATGAAATAGTTTTTTAATACAGATCATCCCAAAAAAAGAGACCAAGAGCTACCTCTGCTGCAGAAGATAATTCTATTAGCATTACCAGCTTTAGAAACCGTTGATTTACATACATGCTTCTCAGAGTTCAAGTGGCAGACATATTTCGACTTCACTGTTCAGAGGAGACTGCATGAGTCAGGCCTTCATGGTCGAATTGCAGCAAAAAATAAAATAAAAGCCATTACTTCATATAACAATTTTCTTCTGCTTGGGCCAAGAAACACAAGGAATGGACATTAAATCAGTGGAAAATTGTCCTTTGGTCTGATAAGTCCATATGTAAGATTTTTGGTTCAAACCACCATGTCTTTGATAGATGTACAGAGGGTGAACGGTCTGTTCCTAAATGTGTGGTTCCCACTGTGAAGCATGGAGGAGGAGGTGAGTTGATGTGGGGGGCTTTGTTAGTAACACTGTTGGTGATTTAGTCAAAATTGAGGGCACACTAGCATTATGCAGTTATATGCCATTCCATCTGGTTAGCACTTAGTCTGACAATAGTTTGTTTTTCAACAGGACAATGACCCTAAACATACCTCTCAGTTATGTAAGAGCTATTTGTTCAAGAAGGAGAGTGATGGAGTGCTGCATGAAATGGCCTGCAAAATCAGTCAGTCTATATATACAGTATATATGCAAAGTTTGTAGACACTTGAGTCAAATGTGCTTTTGGGGGGCATCTCATTCCACATTTAATCCCTATTTGCTGTTATAATAACCTCCATTTTTTTGTTAAAATGGTCCACTAGAATTTGGAGTGTGCTTGTGGAAATGTGTACTTATTTAGCCACAAGGACGTTAGTAAATTCTGGTACTAATATAGGTGAGGTGAGACGCAATGCAGTAACGTTCCAACTCATCCCAAAGGTGTTCAAGAGGGTTGAGGTCAGAGCTCAATATTTGGCCAATTAAGATCTTCCACTTTTAATTGGCCCACGTAAAAATCCACGTAAGACATATCATCATGGAGCTACCTTTATGCACAGGAGCATTGTGATGTCGAAACAGGTTTGGGTCTCCTAGTTCAAGTCAAGGGAACATAACTGCATCCAAAGACATACAGTATACAACAGTGTGCCTCCAGTTTCTTTGTGGAAACTCTTTAGAGAAGATGCCCATGTGGCTCGAAAAGTTCAGTGTGGCAATAAATATGTAAATTTAGTGTATGTTTTAAGGCTAAATCAACAAAAGGAGACAATTTCAGTAACTGCTTTATCCTGATGAACACTGTAAATCCAGAAAGTAAACTCAGGAACACTGGGTGTGAAGTAAGAACACACCCTCGGCTAGACCATGCGCGTAGACGCACACACACATTTACACACATCCACATATTAAGGTAACTTGGATTGACTCTTCACTACTATGTTTTGGGAGACAGGAGGAAACCATAGAAAGAACGTGTAAAACACCACACAGGCACTCACACTATCTCAGGACTAAACTGCATACTTTATAGATGTGATGAATCACTGCTCCCCACTGCATCATTGTTAAAATGATCACAATATTTTTATTTGTTATGTTTCCAAAGTTCAGAGAGATATTTCATGATACATGTAAGCATTTCTGTATTTAGTTTTTCTAAACTACTTGATACCCTTTAATATACTGTACGTTCAGGTTTTACTTATTCCTCCAAAGTAATTATTGATTGCTGATGCACATTCATGGAATGCAATTTGCTTAAATTTACTTAAACTTACTTAAACTTAATATTTAAACTAAAAACTGAGTGAAGGATTCATGAGCTAAACATTCTCCCATTCTACCCCTGAGAATACATTTGTGTTACTAGGACCACAATTTTTCTTGAGTTTCAGTAGGTGGCAGTACAAATTCATAAGTAAAGAAAAAAGTTAAAATGCTTTTTTTCTCCTTTTGATTTTTATTCAATGCAAGATTATTTACTTGAGATACTTTGTGTAGTTTAACTTACTTTTCTATCAACTTTTAAAATTCACATCCAAAATATGTACAAACATGCAACCAAAATACATTAATAATACATTATTATATGTTAAAGCTCAGTAGCCTTGAACTCTGACAAGGATATCATAGAATAGTCTCCTCTTTGCACAAGATGAAAAAGAGTTTAACTATTATTTATTATCTAGCCTTGAATCTCTGTAGTGAATAGAATATGAGCAACATGTCTTAAATAAAATGTAAAGTATAAATGGTTAACATCTGTCTTTACTATACAATGTATTTAGTTTACTTGTAAGTATAATAGCACAGACAAAATTCCTCTGTAATATAAAAAACCTGATTTCAAAATATTTAATGTTCAGCTTGTCCAACTTTCCATTGTCCTCAATCTTATTTTTGTGTGTATTTTGTGTATGCTTTGCATGTGCATTATTGCACAACACTACATAATCCTGAGTATAGCATGTATCCGGAGAAAGAGCTTCCAATGTCACATTGCATTGAATTTCTATGAGCAAGCTGAAAAAGTGCTGAAGAAGCGAAATTTAATCTGTAATCTGTTTTAACTGGCTTCCTTTTTCTTCCTTTGGATTAAGACAGTGACCCAACAAAAGTCTTTCTCTTTGTCATAAACCACAAATGGATTATTTAATGCCCAAAAAAGAATATACAGCCATTGTCCTGCAATTCACCATCACTGACTCTCACTGACTCATACATTTCCAGTAACTTGCTCAAAATGTGTTTCATACTTACAAGTGGAGAAGAACAAACAACATGTCAGTTTATACCTGATATAAAATGCACGATTTGTTTCAAAGTTGAAAACAAAAAGCTCAGAACAATAATATTTTAGTCATGTAAGCAAAAAAGTACTCCCTCTTAGAATTCTATGGTTTTACATATCAGGAAATAATTTAACTTATCTGGTCCTTATTAGGTCTTAGGTAAATACAACCTCAAATTAACAACAAAACATGACATATAATACTGTGTCATTATTTCAGTTTGTAGAACCACCTTTAGCAGCAATAAACTTGAAATCATGTAAAGCAAGTCATTTATCAGTAATTTTTTCTAATAATTCTTTTATAGCCTTGCTCTAGTTTATTGAGATTTGCAGGTATATGTTTATGAACAGCTCTCTTAAGGTCCTGCCACAGTGTTTCAATTAGGGTGAGGTTTGGATTTTGACTCTGCTATTGCAACACAATGATTCTGTTGTTTTTCAGGCATTCTGTTGTAGATTTGCTGGTGTGCTAGGGATCATTGCCTTGTTGCATGCGCTAATTTTACAAATTCAATTTTGTGCTAATATACTGTGTTTGTTTTATGCCAAACATGGCTCTGTGCATCATGGCCAAACATTTTGTCTTTGGTCTCGTCCGTTCAAAAGACATTGTTCCTGAAGTCTTGTGCTTTATGAAGAGAAGAGGTTTTCACCTTGCAACACTTCCAAACAAACCATACTTGTTAAGTCCTTTCCTAATTGTACTATAATGAACATTAACAATGAACGTCAACTGAGTCTGAGATGTGTTTTTTATTTATTTTTATTTTTTTGAGTATTGCATGGTCTGAGCTTAGGGGGAAATCTGCCATTCACCATTCACCATTCCAGGAAAGTTTTGAATCTTTTTCCATAAACATTTTTCTACAAGTTTCATATGAATCTATCAAATGTCAGAATTATGATGATGATGAAATTTCAAAACAATTTAAAAATAGTAGTTCATTGTAAAGGCGAAGGAGTAATGCTAAAACTAGTTTCATACATGTTTATCTTTCTATTGCTACATTTTGCACAATTTGCATTGCGTTTGTAGTACAATTTCAAATCCAAAAAAAGGTGGGGCACTGTGTAAAATGTAAATGAATGAATGCAATGATTTTGCAAATCTCATAAACCTATATTTTATTCATAATAGAAATAGAAAGCATAGAAAACATATCAAATCCTTAAACTGAGGAAATGTAAATTGTAAAAGGAAAAAAAAGGGGTAATTTTGAATTTGTTTTCTGCAGAAACTATTCCGACAACCAAGCAAAACATCCAGACAAAAAAGTTGGGACCGGTCCATGTTCACCACTTAGTATATGCTAAAGATACGGGAAGAATCCATATACATCTGGGAACTCAGGAGACCAATTGCTGGCATTTTGGGAGCGGAATGTTGTGCATTGATACATTAGTACGTTAGTGTCTGATACAGACTTTTAGCTGAACAATAATCTTGGGTCTGCTTTATCATTTTTCTCCTTATGATGTGACATATGTTTTCAATTGTTGAATGGTCTGGACTGCAGGCAGGCAAAGTCAGCACCTGGACTCTTTTACTACAGAGTGGACTCTTTTACAACCATGCTGTTGTAATAGATGCGGTATGCAGTTAGCATTGTCTTGCTGAAATGCACAAGACCTTTCCCAAATAAGATGTTGTCTGGATAGAGGCATATGTTGTAAAACATGTATTTACCTTTCAGCATTGATGGCGCCGTTCCAGATGTGCAAGGTGCCAATTTTATAGGCAATAATATACACTCATTCCATCAGAGATGGATCTTTTGAACTGAGTGCTGATAACATGATGCTAACCCTAACCCTAACCATAATGGTCCCTCTTTTATAGTCCGGAGGATGAGGCGTCCATGGTTTCCAAAAATAAAAACTTCAAATTTCGTTTTGTCTTACACAGAACAATTTTTCACTTTGCCTCATTTCATTTTAAATGAGCTTTGGCTTCTTCTTCTTTGCATAACAGTGCTTAAAACTGCATTTGTGGATATCATGGCAAACTATGTTCATAGTGATTTCATGTGTTTGAGTGTTATACTCTCATTCCAGGGACCAAAGGTATGGGATTATAGGGTTATAGGAATGATAGAAATATATCCTAGGTGCAATGCTCAACAGGAATTTTTTTAATATAAAAAAAACAGGAAACACTATATAATTTTAAAACTAAGGTTGAAGTTAGAGTTATGTGTAAATGTATTATTACTTTAATACATGAATGCACAAGTCAATGAACATGCCTTATAAAGAGAGCATTACAATATACGTGTGTGTGTGTGTGTGTGTGTGTGTGTGTGTGTGTGTGTGTGTGTGTGTGTGTGTGTATAATGGATGAACTGAAATATTTGGTGTTTGTAATAGCATTTTATCCGTCCTAACCTCCACTCCATCTTTCCATCCTCTGTAGCTTCCTGTACTCTTTCATCTCTTCCCAACCTTGACTACATTTTCTCTCTACCCTTGGACTTTGCCACTGGTGCTTTCCTCTCCATAAAGACTTGACGCAGACCTTGCAATTTACCCTGCACTCCTCACCAAATTTTCTTCAGATGTAACTTCTGCTAACTGCCTTCTACAAGGAAAAGCTCAAGGCCTCTGCACAGGATCCTCATAAGCTCCACAACAAAACACAACCAGCTCTACTCTGTCATTGTCAAGCTTCTCAACCAAAGCAGAAGATGAGATACTTAAAGTCATCCAATCTTATAATCCCACTATCTGCCCACTGGATTCAATCCCTTAAACTATGCTTCAGACCATCTCACAAGACCTCCTGCCATTCATGATATCCACGATCACCAATGCATCCTTAACATCTGGCTATGTGGCAACTACCTTCAAGCGAGTGAGGGTTATTCCCAACTTAGAAGAAAACTGCTCTGGATCCATCAGACATCAACAACTACAGACTGGTATCACTTCTCAAATTTCTTTCTAAATCTCTGGAACCCCCTATTTTTACCCAACTGTCTGTCTATTTCTCACAGAACAACCTGCATGATCCAAACCAGTTTGGCTTCAAAGCGCCACATTCCACAGAGACGGCCCTTTTGGCTGTCTCTGAGAAACTACATACTGCTCAATCAGTCTGTAATTCGTACCCATCCTCTTAGACCTTTCAGCAGCATTCAACACAGTCAACCACAAAACTCTTTTGTTTACGTTCAGGAGCTTTGGTATCCACATCTGCCCCTATACATATTTTTCACTGGTGTCCCACAGGGCTTGGTACTTGGCCCCCTCCTTTTCTCCCTCTAGTCATATCCTCACATAGGTTTTCTTACCACTGCTATGCTGATGACACATAACTCATTTTTTGTTTTCTCCCTAAGATACCAAAGCTTCCGTTTAGATCTCTTCATACCTGGCGAGCATATCTTCATGAATGAGTGCTCATCAACTACAACTCCCAGCAAAACAGAACTGCTGGTCATCCCAGGTGATTCATCTCCACATCAAGATCTCTTCATAACTCTCTGCTCTTCACTTCAGCCACTGCTCACAACCTTGAGGTAACTATGGACAATCAACTGTCCTTCTCCTCACATGTTGCTAATGTGGCTCGTTCTTGTCATATTCTTCTCTAAACCATTCAAAGGATCCTACCATTTCTGTCTATGCAGGCTGTTCAGGTGCTTGGTTAGTTTTTTGTCATTTCGAGACTGGACTACTGCAACTCTCTTCTGGCAGGTCTACCTCTGAACGCTATTCGGCCCCTGCAAATTATCTAAAATGCACCTTCATGATTCGGGCTCAACCTGCCCAAGTTCTCCCACACCACCACACTGCTGCATTCCCTCCACTGGGTTTCAGTAGCTGCACGTATCAGATTCAAAACACTGAAGCTTGCTTACAAGGACAAACATTTTCCAGCACCATTTTACCTCAGATACCTCATCACACCTTGCACTCCACCACAATGCCTGAGATCCTGGTACCACCTTCTCTTAGGATAAGAGGTAAGTATACGTCAAGGCTCTTCTCTGTTCTGGCACTGAGGAAGACTTTTTTCCTCCTGAAACGAACACTTTCCAAGTTTGCTTTGTTTAAAAAAAAAAAAAAACCTCTCAACAGAGTTGTAGGCTGATTTTTCTTAATTTGTAATTAAGAAGCCTAAACCGTTGTTCTGAAGATTTTGTGCATTGGTGATAAACATTTAATTCCTGTGCATTAATAAATACATTTTTAGGACTGAGGAGTGAATAGTGGTACACTTCAGTAGTAAGCAGTCAGACAATACTTCACTGTATATATACAATATATGAAATTATATTTGTAATATTCTTCAATTATCCAACATGTTAAAAAAGGTTATTGGTTAATGGTTGTCATGTCTAAATATGGATCTTAAAATATTTCAATATACATGTCATTGTCCTACATTTAGATAAATATATACAACTTAATAATAAACAAATGCACACCCACCCATTACCCAAAATTATTGCTGCATTGATTCATACAAATATACAAACTACGGACTAATTAACAGATTAATACATTTTCTACATATTAAATACTAAATGTAATAACAATACTGTACCATTTTGTAAAGTATATTAGTTAAAGTCATAGTTTGGTCAACGGGTCATCTGGAATTAGAAATAAGCAAGATTAAACCACCACATCCTGTGATTGCGTTTGTTCCAGTAAGAAAACCCTGCCTGTAACAATCATCAATATCCTGAATGGATCACACATGGTCTTAATTCAGAGCTTAACCTCAGGTAGGATTGTTAAAGTATATGCTCATTTAAAAGACTGCATCATCCTCCACCTAAAATAAAATAAAATCTTTTGATCCAAGCAAAATGGTGACACACCACAACACCACAGCTACATGGTTACTGTCCGTACACTTCCCAAAAAGCATTTCAGTTGGTGGATTATACTGAGAATTTATTAGGAATCAACTGAGAAATTAGGTAAATGTGTCAAAATTATGCTTAAATAAAATAAATATAGAAATCTACTACTATCTAGAGAAATAAAACACAATTGGCACTTACCTATTTAAAAAAAAGTTTTGAAAGTTCTATCTGATTAAATAAAGTACAATATATTTATTTAAAATTACTGAAAGAAATGTTTATGGGTTTAGGCCATTTTGCTTGATCACATAATTCAATCTCTGAAACACTAAATAGTGTCTCAAATGCTACATAATTTGCTTATAAATATTTAGTAAATACAATTTGGTAAAGTAAATTATGTGTTTGTCTTGCTCTCTAGACAATTTATGTCTGTTTATTACTGGAATCGTTGCTGGTTCACCCTAGCATTAGCACATATACGTATCTCGTTATCTGCTGTTACCTTCTATATTCTATACAGCGTTGTTCATGCTATTTGTGTATAAAAAGAGGGTTAGCCACTGGACTGTAGTGTGGATCATCTTCTTGCCTCCATAGAAGACACAAGGAGGTATGTTTTGCTAATCTGTAATTTACTATTTAGGCTATTTTCTGTGCTGATGACAGATCTGACTAGCATTGATTCCTGTAGTGAACATGATCAGCAGGCAGAAATTCAAATTCCAGCTAATTGTAAATATTGCACTTACAGATATTAAATGGTATTTTGAGGCAAAACCGTACAGATGCATAATTTAGTTACATTTAAAACTTAACACACTTAACACGTTTAACATTATAGTTACTACTTGCACTTGAGTTCACTACCTCAGGAGGAACACTTTTTATACTATTTATTTTGTTTGAAATGGACCGCAATTATCTGTAAGGGTTTATAACATTTAATGAACATTTATTAATTGTATTTCTGCATTAAATCAAATTTTTTCTAGGTGAGAATGTAATCAGAAGTGCAAAGATTAGCGGGAACAGTTATGTTAGCTACAGGTAGCATTAGAAGCTCATTACAGATGAAGGATCAGCACAGGCTTTTTTTGGACAATAATAAAGTTGGATACTAACCTGAATATATCTGGTATCTAAACTGCGTTCATTCAATTCATTTCATATATAATAATTCTCCGGATAAGAGGGACGGGATTGTATGTGTATGATATGGGATTGTATGTGTATGCACTGATATTGACACAAGGATAGGTTCCCAGAATAGGCTCTGGAACCACCATGACCCTGACCATGTTTCTTCGACTGCTGAAGATGAATAAATAAATACTCTGACTCTACCATTAATACATTTTTAGCTTCTGAAAAAATACAATGTGCATTTCAATGTAAAAAAAAATTATGTCTACTGATAAAAATACATGTACATTTAAAACTGATGCAGCTAATATGGCCAAGACTAATGGAAAACAGCACTCTTTTATTGCTCTTTTATATAATCCCCAGAGTTTGATGAATTTGTGGGCTCTTTTTCATCCCTTTGATATTCAAAACATGTCCATTCATACATACATAATAGCAGTAGCACAACTGAATAATAATTGCATGCAGGCTTCTCTGTTATATGTGCATAGGGGGTGTGGTGGGGGGCCCATCACTGAGCATTATTGGAGAGGCACTCACATCAAATCCACATGCTGGACTAAATATGCCCCCCCAACACACACACACACACACACACACACACACATCGTCGTCATCATCATCATCATACACACACACACATACTTGCATACATCTTCCCACTGTGCCAGGTTTGGAGATGATACGGACTTCAACAGAAAGTCAAGTCAAGTCAGTTTAGCTTTTATTGTCATTTCTACCACATATACGTAGCTGATGCAGTACACAGTGAAAGGAAATGTTCTTTTAGAACAATGGTGCTACATTAAACAACATAGAGCTACATAACAGAACACAGAGCGACATTGCACAACAAAGAGCTAGATAAAAAGTAAGTGTCCTCGCCACATAAAGTCCATCGTGTGCAACATATTGCAAACACTGCAGACAAAAAACAGTACAGACAGACAACACAAGACAGTGTGAGACAGATACACAAAACACAAAATACAAAATCGCGTCAACCAGTAAACCTATTGTATAATATTTTATACTGTAATGTTAAATCCAGTAATTGTTTCCTCCAATCGCATGAGAAATTGCTTGACCTAGTGGTAAATGCCATATTTTGTACATTTATACATTTAGATTCCAAAAACATTTTATACAATATGTTCACTGGAGGAATGTTTAGAATTGTTGTCCTGCTGGATATTTTCACTTTCTGGATGATGTCTTGAGATTTCTTCAGTATAATTTCTATTATTTTAGGTAATCCTACTATTATAATATAATCTATTTTTTTTATTTCACCAACCCTTTTTCTAGCAAAACACTTCCACAACACAGTGATGAAATAAATGGACATTTAGTGCCACCACCTGGTTCCTCTCAGGGCTTCTTCCTCATGTCATCCCAGGAAGTCTTTCCTTGCCACAGTCACCACTGGCTTGCTCATTAGAGACAAATTTATAATTATAAGTAACACACTTATACATCCTTTATTACCGCTTTATCTGTGTAAAGCTGCTTTAAAACAATGTATATTGTCTATATAAATAGAAATGAATTAAATTGAATTGAATTAAATTGATGCCACCCCAATGCATTACAGTTGGGTTGGTGTTCTTTAAAATAAATCATCACTATTTTTGCTTCATACCTAGCACATATTATAACAAACAGAGAATTAAATTTCTTCTTCCAAACGCTTAGGTCCTCACCCTGGTAATCACCTGCAAAGTTCAGTCTGGCTATTTGCAATAGCTTCTTCCTGGCATGAGAGCATTTTGAGCCATGGTGATGTAAATCTCTCTTAACTGTGGATGTAAATATTTAGTGCCTGCTGCCTCCAACACAACAGCCCCTTTGTTCTTGTCTTTGGGTTCAGTTGAACCTTTTCAGACCATCCTGTTGTGCATCCCTGAGAGGTGTCTTTATGTGGTCTCAAAAGGTATTTTTTAAACATGTTTTTTGGTGATTGAAATTGTTCTTAAAATAATGGACATCTGCATTTTCACAATTCTTTCCCCCAAAATCTTTGTTGAGTTGAGTTGTTTGAATTTTTCCATTGGACAACATTTTATGTTGGACAACATTTCTTTTGCATTAAACACAGTTCTACTCAAGATATTCACAAACAATTTTGACAAGATATCAGCAGTAAATCAATATATCTAGACAATAAAGAAATCATAATATTAAAATACATAAAAAAGGTTAGACTAAATAAAATTCTGTCACAGGAAAGAATATTGAAAATGCCCAGAATAAGCAATTCTCCAAGGATAGAAGTGGAATAAACATTACTCCACCATCAACCAGCCATATACAGGAGCTTTTTCCAAGATTTCTGATCAGGTATAAGATCAGGGAGTCAGAATGTTAGTCAGAAGTGTAGACCACGAGCCAAGGGCTCTTCAGAAAGGGCATCTACAGTACATTGTACAGTGCAGCCATGGCTCCCTTTTATCACTCATTGCGAATTCTCACACTTTTATATCACTCAATAACAACTAGTCTAGTTAACTAGGTTTAATCACAGGTTTTATCGAAGTACAAATACAGTACTTCATTACTTGTCTTAAGTAAATTTTTCGGGTATTAATACTTTACTTCGCTATGTATTTTTTGGACAACTTTTTGCTTTCATTCATTACATTTTTCTACACAAATATCTGTACTTTCTACTTTTACATTTTCAATCCAGGCTCGTTACTTCAGTTTTATTCTATTTAGTGACATGATATTATTATTATTATAAATATTTTTTCTTCTCATTGCGTGCTGCTTTCAGCCCATCAACCTATTTATTTCATTGCGCGGCTTTTTAAATCTACTATTAGTATTTAATTTCCTGGCTATAACACACCACAGAAGTAGGCATAGCCTACAAAGCTAACAACACGCAAAGAAGAACGCAACAAGAAGTATTCGGCTAACGTAGATGAGACAGTGGGAGTCAGCGATGTAAACATGAGAACAGAGATGTTTCTGATTTCTTTGAGGCCCACGTGAATAATATTACCAGGCTCGCCTTTTTTCACCTTAGAAATATTGCTAAAATCAGAAATATGATGTCGTTACAGGATGCAGAAAAACTAGTTCATGCTTTTGTTACTTCTAGATTAGACTACTGTAACGCTTTACTGTCTGGGTGTTCGAGTAAGGTCATAAATAAGCTTTAGTTAGTTCAAAATGCAGCAGCAAGAGTCCTCACTAGATCTAGAAAATATGACCACATCACCCCTGTTTTAATCAGTCTAGACTGCTCCCAATCAAATCACATTGATTATAAAATACTGCTACTGTTGTGTAAAGCACTTAACGGTCATGCACCGCAGTATCTGAGTGAACTTCTGTACCAGTATGATCCTTCACGCCTACTTAGATTAAAAGGTGCAGGCTATTTGTTGGTACCTCAAATAATGAAGACTACAGCAGGGGGCAGATCTTTTTCTTATAAAGCCCCACATTTATGAAACCATCCTTCCAATCAGCGTTTGGGACACAGTCTTAGTGTTCAAGACGAGGTTGAAAATGTATTTATTTAGTCAAGTCTTTTATCAGTAGAATGTTTTTAGGTAAAGGGGCAGATCTGGAGGGATCATGGATATAAAGTGTTTGGTGAACTGGGATATTTGTATACTATTTTAAGGTCAAAAGCAGGAACTTTATCATATTCAATACTGAAAATTAAATTTGCTTGTTAACACACAGTAAATGTATAATGCAGTTTAAACCCTAAAGTAAAAACCAGACAGCATATTGCAGTCATAAACATAAGGTAAGGTTGTTTTCTTTACCAATGAGATGTGAAAATAATTTATTTATTTTTTGTTGCATGTATGTGGGAGAATCTTACCATATGTGCCATACCTGTCTGAAGTGTTTTTTTTTTAAAGATTCTCTTTGACAAGTCATTTTTGTCAAAACATTTTACTTGCTCCTGTTTTTCCATGCTTTTTCCCTGGATGGAGATGAGTAATGTGGAGTTTGCACGTGATCTTTCTTTTTTTTTTTTTTTTTGGGTCCCCACTCACCCCCTGTTTTTCCATGCTTTTTCCCTGGATGGAGATGAGTAATGTGGAGTTTGCACGTGATCTTTCTTTTTTTTTTTTTTGTGGATCCACATGCACGCACAGACTACAGACCACATGCACGTACAGTCAGTGTAGTAAAATGTTCACACGCACAAGCTAACCTGCGCAAAAACACATGTAAAGGCTCAGAAATAAGCCTTTTATAAACTAAACTGAATATACTGTATATTTGGCACACATGCACATAATAATTGTGTTCATGTGTGCCAAATATACTATATATTTATTATAGTAATATTGTTATTCCACTAAATATACTGTATATTTGGCACACATGCAAATAATAATTGTGTGGGTTTCTGAGGGATCTACAGAAGACAGAGGTTGATTTATTATTATTTTTTTTGTCTTATGCAATGCCAGAACAAATATGGCTAGAAAATGGACAGTTCATCGATACAGGACTTGAATAGTAAAATAAATAAATAAATAAATAAATAGCGACGACTGAAGACCTACCTTTTCCTGAAACACTTCACTTTATATTTATATTGAGTTACCTCAGACTTACCTAAGTCTTGCGTACCAGTGTAAGATTTATTCACTACTAGAGATTTAAAGCACTTTTGTACGTCGCTCTGGATAAGGGCGTCTGCTAAATGCCGCAAATGTTAATGTAAATAAATAAATAAATAAAATAATAATTTTTTAACAATTATTAAATTGTTTTAAGGCACACAAAAAAAATAAATAAAAATAAATAAAAACAAACAGGGCTGAATATGTGTGGAAAAACAGAGTGCATACTGGATATACAACATTTTCAGGAGACACAAAGTATGACTAGTAGAGTTTCAAATTATTAAATAATTGCAATAACTTAAATCAATCTTAGTTCCTTAGTTTGTCTGATTTTCTTATGAATGCACAGATTTATTCTAGAGCAGTCCATTTACCACTTGGTGGGGCTATAACCTCTTAGCCATATTTCCTTGCCCCTTTGCATGAATATATGCAATAGACATTAAAGCTAACCTATTGCTCAAAATGCAAACATGTTAAAGTACAGTATACTAAACAAATATGTTTGATATATAAAACATCTAAATCGGAAATTGAAATTAAAACAACTTAGTCATTCTAATGAGAATCTTACCATATGTGCCATACCTGTCTGAAGTGTTTTTTTTTTAAAGATTCTCTTTGACAAGTCATTTTTGTCAAAACATTTTACTTGCTCCTGTTTTTCCATGCTTTTTCCCTGGATGGAGATGAGTAATGTGGAGTTTGCACGTGATCTTTTTTTTTTTTTTTTTTGTGGATCCACATGCACACACAGACTACAGACCACATGCACGTACAGTCAGTGTAGTAAAATGTTCACACGCACAAGCTAACCTGCGCAAAAACACATGTAAAGGCTCAGAAATAAGCCTTTTATAAACTAAACTGAATATACTGTATATTTGGCACACATGCACATAATAATTGTGTTCATGTGTGCCAAATATACTATATATTTATTATAGTAATATTGTTATTCCACTAAATATACTGTATATTTGGCACACATGCACATAATAATTGTGTTCATGTGTGCCAAATATACTATATATTTATTATAGTAATATTGTTATTCCACTAAATATACTGTATATTTGGCACACATGCAAATAATAATTGTGTGGGTTTCTGAGGGATCTACAGAAGACAGAGGTTGATTTATTATTATTTTTTTTGTCTTATGCAATGCCAGAACAAATATGGCTAGAAAATGGACAGTTCATCTATACAGGACTTGAATAGTAAAATAAATAAATAAATAAATAAATAGCGACGACTGAAGACCTACCTCTTCCTGAAACACTTTCCAAGTTTGTAGAATTCGAGTTATATTTATATTGAGTTTGTATTCTTGCGTACCAGTGTAAGATTTATTCACTACTAGAGATTTAAAGCACTTTTGTACGGCGTTCTGGATAAGGCGTCTGCTAAATGCCGCAATAAATAAATAAAATAATAATTTTTTAACAATTATTAAATTGTTTTAAGGCACACAAAAAAATAAAAAAATAAAAACAAACAGGGCTGAATATGTGTGGGAAAACAGAGTGCATACTGGATATACAACATTTTCAGGAGACACAAAGTACGACTAGTAGAGTTTCAAATTATTAAATAATTGCAATAACTTAAATCAATCTTAGTTCCTTAGTTTGTCTGATTTTCTTATGAATGCACAGATTTATTCTAGAGCAGTCCATTTACCACTTGGTGGGGCTATAACCTCTTAGCCATATTTCCTTGCCCCTTTGCATGAATATATGCAATAGACATTAAAGCTAACCTATTGCTCAAAATGCAAACATGTTAAAGTACAGTATACTAAACAAATATGTTTGATATATAAAACATCTAAATCGGAAATTGAAATTAAAACAACTTAGTCATTCTAATGCTTGATGAATAATGCACAGGTAATTAGAAAGAAATAACTTTTTTTTTTTACTTACTCCTACTCCCAAACTAAGGTGTTATAATGCTCAAATTCTAAACTGGAATACACTACACTTGAGTCAGCACAGGGTGTGTAGGTTTGTGAGCATGTATTCAGGAGTTAATGCTGAAATTGTTCACTTTGGTATTCAGACTTTATGTACAGACTTAAGTGTTACTCTTTCTTTCTTTCTTTCCTTCTTTCCTTCTTTCTTTCTTTCTTTCTTTCTTTTTTTCTTGCTTGCTTGCTTGCTTGCTTACTTTTGATGTTGACTTATATGTCAGAAAGATGCTGTACTTATGTTACTTCCAGCACACTAAATACATTTACCTACTCAGCACACACAACTAAAAACCATACAGTCCAACAGTTTCAATACAATTCACACAGCCCTAACTGAATGAAACCCCAATAGATGCCATGGCAGTCACTTCCCAGGGTTCCTTCATTGAGTGTGCAGAGAGAAAGATGGATAGTCTTCCTTACCCAGGTCATTAAGCGGGTGAACAAATATTCCCCGAGCCATTTTTAAAACGACAAGCCTCTCCCATGCGGAGCGAGCAAGGGGACAATGAGATAAACAACTTTTCCAGAAAACCTCTTTTCCATGATCTCATCCATACATTTAACCTCAAATTTGGAAACTAGAGTTCAAAAGTTAAACTGGTGTGTAGAAAGACAGGGAGTTTTACATTTTATTTCATTGGTAAAAACATCATTCCACGCAGAGTTCTCTCAGAAGGGAAACTAGAAATAAAGTAATAAGAAGAGAAATAGAAATCCTCAAGAGTTTCAAATTTAATCTGTTTTTCTATTTCCCTAAAGTTTCTTTTTTTTTTTTTCCTTCTGTAAAATGTTATTATTATCCACCTATATACACATACACACACAAGCCTTTTCTTTGCACTAAGTCTTTTTTCAGGATTTATTTTCTAACAAAGACATACAGAAAAAATATCCCTCTAACATAGAACATAGAATAGAATTAACAGAGTTAACACATTTCATAACATGATTACATTTTAATTTTAATTTACAATTAAAAATTACATTCTAAAATGCTATGAAAGGTGCACAACAGTTTTTCATCATTATTATAATTAATTGTTATTATTACCTTTATTTCATTTTCATAGATTTTACTGTTGAACATGCTGCTGCTGCTGCTGCTGCTGATGATGATGATGATGATGATGATGATTATTATTATTATTATTATTATTATTATTGTTGTTGTTGTTGTTGTTGTTGTTGTTGTTGTTGTTGTTATCATCATGGGTGGGCAAAGATACATTGAAATGTATTTTAAAATAAAATACCAAATACCTAAACTTTAATGTACTACAAAATACAGCAGCCACTGTATTTTTTGTATTTAAAATATAATAAAAAAATATTTTTTTATTTTTTATTTACAAGTGAGCATTACATTTCTTCAAAAACTTCCATCATCAAATTAAATCTAATTTTATTCATCACATACACATTATGACACAGGTATGTTATGATACAAGGTATGCTTATGACACAGGTATGCTAAGTGCTGTAGTGCGAGAAAAAAATAAAAATAAAAATATATGCAGAAGTGTGATGATGGAGAGAGAGTGACCAGCGTTTAGATCGAGTTTTTAGATCCTGAGTGTTTCCTGGTTTGAACTCCGAATGGCCTGCGGGTAGAAGCTCCTCCCCATTCTCTCTGAGTTCGCTTTCAGGGAGCAGAAGCGTTTCCCTGAAAGCAACTAATAAAAAAGTCTATTGTTGGGATGGCTGAGATCCTTCAAAATCTTCCTGGCCCTGGTCCGGCCCCACGTGCTGTAGATGTCCTGCAGGTTAGGGAGCTCGGTGTGGATGGTATGTTCAGCTGAACACACCACCCTCTGGTGGGCTTGTCTGTCCTGAGCACTGACCTTTAGCACCTGAGAGGGTAGTTTAAATTCCCTTAAGCATCTTAGATGGTACAGACGCTGTCAGGCCTTCTTCACCAGGGTGTTGGTATGACAGGACCAAGATGGGTCCTGTGTGATGTGAACACCTAGGTACCGGAAACTGTCCACTCACTCCACTGATGTTTAGCGATTGGTATGACCGCTCCTGCTATATGCTGAAGTCCACGATCAACTTCTTAGTCTTACTGACGTTCAGGGGAAGGTTGTTCTCCTGGCACCATCTCTCCAGGTTTTTAACCTCCTGTAGGTAGGCCAGACCCACCACAACAGTGTCATCAGCAAACTTGATGATGGTGGTGGAGTTGGAAGTGGCCACACAGTCGTATGTGTGCAGTGAGTACAGCAGGGGGCTTAGAACACAACCCTGGGGAGCTCCAGTGCTGAGGGTGAGGGTGGATGAGGTGTGTTTTCCCACCCCTACGGCTTGTGGTCTGTCAGTCAGGAAGTTAGAGATCCATTGACACAGCGGCGGAGTCCCAGAACCTCCAACTTAAAGGTGAGTGTGGAGGGAACTATGGTGTTAAATGCTGAACTGTAGTCAACAAACAGCAACTTTGTATGATTCCCATTTCTGTGGTCCAGGTGGCTGATTGTAGTGTGGAGCAGATGAGCAATGGCGTCCTCAGTAGAGCGGTTCTGACGGTACGCAAACTGTAATAGGTCCAGTGTGTCTGGTAGTGATGCAGTGATAAAGTCTCTGACCAGTCTCTCAAAGCGCTTCATCACTAGTGAGGTCAAGGCTACAGGGCGATAGTCATTAAGGCAGGCGGGCTGGGGTTTCTTCGGGACAGGAACAATGGTGGACTGTTTAAAACATGAGGGGACAACAGATTGTTCCAGTGAGAGGTTGAATATCTCAGTAAACACCGGTGCTAGCTGGTCAGCGCAGGCTTTTAGACCCGGACCTGTGATGCCATCTGGTCCTGCTGCCTTCCTGGTATTCACTCTCTTGAATGCCCTTCTCACGTCATGCTTCAAGATGGTGAACGTGTTTACCTTTCCGGCTCTCTCGGAGAGCACGCTGGTTGTGCCACTAGCGCTGCTAGCGTGGTTAGCTGCAGCCTCGAAACGAGCGTAAAAGGTGTTTAGCTCGTCTGCCAGAGAAGCGTCTGTGTTCACCATTCTAGAGGATGGTGTTTTATAGTCCGTTATTGTCCTTAGTCCCTGCCACAGGCTCCTAGAGCCACCATGTTGGAACTGTGACTCTAGTTTTCTCCCGTAGCGCCGCTTCGCGTCCTTCACCGTTCTGCGAACACTGTAAGACGCAACCTTGTACTCCTCCAGGTCCCCGGTGTCAAGCCCCGTGTTGTAGGCAGCGGAGTGGGATCTCAGAGCATCGCAGATGGTTTTATCCACCCACGGCTTCTGGTTGGAATGAAATGTTCTGATAGTGTTTTTTTGCACCGTATCATCCAAGAGGAGGTTGGATCGTCATTTGGACTATTTGATCTGTTCCTTCATCATTACCAGCTCATATATTTACATTCATATCCCAGTGATCTCCCATATGAAATTACTTAATTGAAATTAGGTTAGTTTAAAAGAAACCAACACTTAAATGTTTATCAGTTTGCGAATTACTCAAAATTGTATACAAATTTAGTTATTTGTTTGGTAATAAATGAAACTAGTTGCTATGCAAACAGGTGCTATCAGTTGTCTTCTTATGAATGACTTTGAGTCATATTACTCAATGTCATTGAGTAATACAATTTGAATTTGAATTTGAAAAGCAACACTGATTCAATGACAAACAAGTCTGTAATAAGAAGACAGCTGATGGCACCTGTATTCATAGCAACTAGTTTCTCAGTAATTAATCATTTGATTGTTTATCTTAAATATAATTATATATGATGTTTTAGGCAGTCATTCATGCCATGGTATGCAAAATCATATTTCTGCAAAACAGCTTACAGGTTACAATATTTGGACACGTATTTGAAAGCTGGCAGCCTGCACATTTCTTATACCTTGCCCTCCATTTTGAGCAATTTTCTGTTCTAATCTCAACAATTCTGGGCAAACTACTGAGTAGACGCCAATCAGAGGCTGCATAGTAAATACGAAGCTATTTTCGTCAACCCTGTCAAATACAAACGACAAAGTCCTATTTTCTATTTGAAATGCATGCATCATAAATACTGCCCATCCCTGATTATTATTATTTGCATTTCGCATAGGTAGTCCTTAGAACAGAAAGAGTCAGAAATATAACTTGAAAGTATAAAGAACAGATGACTGTTACACCTAGGCTTTATTCATTGTTGTTTTTTCCAAACAAGCTAATTCTTGCTTCAATGGAATCTTTTGCTGTTCTTTTTATGCTTCTTTTATGTATCTTGCCAGTCAATGAACACCTCGAATATTAGACTTTTCACCACGAAATTATTGTGTATACCCTGTTTTTATTGCTCATTCCAAATCATCTTCCTCTTCCTAGCCTGATTCTGTTTTCACCACTTTTTCTTAAAAATGCCTGCCATATTTTAGTATGTAAAAAGATTTTTTTTTTATGTATTTTATTTAAAAACAGGCAAGGCTCCCAAAAAATATCTTTCGCCAGCTGGGTATTTGATGGCTTTGTTGTACATGTTATTCAATTCAATTTAATTTAATTTAATTTAATTTAATTTAATTTAATTCAATTCAATTCAATTCATTTTTATTTGTATAGCGCTTTTAACAATATACGTTGTCTGAAAGCAGCTTTACACAGATAATGTGGTGATAAAAAATATATATGTTCTTTATTAGTGTAACTTTGTCCCTGATGAGCAAGCCGGTGGAGACTGTGGCAAAGAAAAACTCCCCGATATGGCATAAGGAAGAAAAATTGAGAGGAACCAGACTCTAGAGGAAACCCATCCTCATCTGGGTTACACCGAATGTCCATTTATAGCAGATATACGATGTTGTAGGGTACAGTGATGATGATCAGAAGCAAACTGTAGTCCTAAATCAATCTAGCAGACTGTTGACATTAACTACAGTCCAATCCACCCTTAAAGCTCCCATTTGTACTCTGGAATTTCATGGAACCACCCAGGGCGTTGATGAGAAACCGTCCCAAGCTGCACAGTGTGGCCTCCAGTCGAAGAGAACACTATCCAGAGGCAGGTGTGGACAAAGTGGGAAGATCCAAGGAGGGAAGAGGGGCAGGAACAGTGGTCACTGGAACCTTAGGAGCATGTTTAACTTGACCAAGAGAGAGAGAAAGAGAGAGAAAGAGAGAGAGAAAGAGAGAGAAGAGGGAGAGAGAGAGAGAGAGAGAGAGAGAGAGAGAGAGAGAGAAGAGGGGTGACAGGAAGAGAAGGATATTGATTATTATGTGTCCTAATTGTTGTATGAAAGTTAATGTCACTGTGCAAATTGGAATCCGGCAAGACTCGCTATGGCAGCATAACTGAAAGGGAGAACCAATAATAAGTGCCCCCTAAAGCATTGTTTTTCACCTTTTGTGTTTTTCACTTTGCTCGTTGCTCAAATAATTCACTGCAATGAGCTACACTTTTACTTTTACCTATGAAAAGTAAAAAAAAAATTATAAAAAAAATTGAGATATATAAAAAAAAATTGTTCTTTGTGTGTTTTTATATTGTTTAATTTTTTATATTTAAAATTGCTGGAGTTTCCCTGTGGCCTCACTTAAGAATTTTATTGTACAAACTGTCACTGATACAGTACAAATGAAAAATAAAACTTGAAACTTGAAAAACTTGACAGCACTTATATTTATATTACCACTGAATAAACTACATCCCAGACGGCATCTTCTTTCAGCAAAGAACAGGTTCCTGAGGCACAGACACACAAAAAACAAACAGGTGAAGGACAAAAAAAAGAAATCAGACACATACTTTGTATGTACTGTAGAAGACAGTTAACAATCAATTTCAAGATAACACTTCTCCTGGAGCAACCTATTCACTGCACTTTAGTTCCTAATCATAACAACATTTCGGTATCCAAAGGTGTCAAGTGTACACTAACAGGCTCTTTTTCACTGATGTGTTTTCATAAACCATCAAGGAACACTTCCTCATTATGTGCGACTCCGAATGATGAATTCATCCCAAAGAAACTTCTCTCTGTTAATGTCTCTAGCAAATGTGTCAGCAGGGCTTTAATCACAATTTTTAATGCCCTTATAAGGACACAGAATGTGCTTGGTTTATGCTTCTCCCAAATTTCTGCATCTCTGTTCTTATTGCATTCCTTTACTCCTTTTTCCTTTATTGCCAGCTCTTAATGCATGCTCAAACGTAGATTATTTACAGGATCAGCATGGACAGAGAGAGAGGGAAAGAGAGAGACAATACCCAGATGTTGAGCAGACAATGTCAAGTAGTTTGCATTCTTTTTTGCACTGATCAGTGTTTTAAAGGCAGTCATTTAGAATCACAGACAAATAAAGTTCTTGGAGTAAATCATTTCTTAATGACCACTTTAATTTGAAGGCCTATTTTTTTTCTGCTGCTTGGTCCTAGCATTTCATACCTATTTTAAACTGCACTGTACACTCGTCATTCACTCATTTATCTTCAGTTATTGTTTTACCCTGGTCAGAGACACTGTGAACACAAAGCCTATCCAAGAAACACTCGGCACAAGGTGAAAGAATTCACCCCAGGACACTCATTCACACCCAGAGGCAATTAATCATTGCTAAACCACCTACCTGCATGTTTTTAAACTGTGAAAGGAAACTGGAGAACTGGGAGGAAATTCATGGTGAAACAGTGAGAAAAGGCAACCCCCTACACAGATCCAAGACCCTGAAGCTGCCACTGTGCCACCAGGAATATATACAGCATTCTTACAAACAGTTCTTTTTGAAATGGTGGAAATATATTATGTGAGATAGTCATTTATGAAGTTTTGGAGACAAGGTGAGGAGACGAGATTGAGATGGTTTGGACCTGTGCAGAAAAGGGACATGGGATATATCGGTAGGAGAACGCTGAGAATGGAGCCACCAGGTGGGAGAAAAAAAAGGAAAGCCATGGAGGAGGTTTATGGATGTGGTGAGGGAAGACATGCAGATGTAGAGGACAGGGGGGTATGGAGACTGATGATCCGCTTTGGCTACACCTAATGGGAGAAGAAGAAGAAGAAGAAGAAAAAGAAGGAGAAGGAGAAGTCATCTTATCAAGAACTAACAATGAAGCACACTCAGGTCATTTCTTGAAGCAGAACAAGAAGTTTGCAAACATATTCTGGTGTAGTTTTGACACTAATGACACCAGTCATATACCTTTAGTAAGCCATTTCAAAAAACATTCAGACTTAAGCATTAAATCTAACTTTTTGTTTGCCATTGGTGTAATTTGTAGATTCCTTTGGTGATTTGGCTCGATTTTTTTTGTTAGTCATTCATCCTTTCCCGCAATCGGTTTTGAATAACAAGGGCCCTTTCCACACCATGGCAAGAGAAAGTTTAAGTAATATGCACAACAGCTTAGTCATTCACATTGCCTCTTTGATGTTTCACTATACTACAGATGGACTTGATTTCCTTGCTGCTGCCTCAGCCCTTTCCTATTGATGACTACTAGATGATAGCCTAGGACTTTGTGTTCTAGTCACCATTTAGTTTAAGGTAGGAAAAAAACAATCTTACATCACCAGAGAAGGAACTTTTAATGCCGTGTGTTGCAATAAAACATAGTAGTAGTCTTTTTGCATTCTCTTACATATATTGCCACCCACGTAGATTTATTACATCACCTCAGACAATTTTGTGATATCATCAGAATGAAAAAAAATATTTTTTGTTGTGTTTGGTGGCATTAAACTAGCGCTGAAGACTGAAATACGTCATCTACTTTTTCTATTGCAGTTATAAGGATCTCAGAGTCCCACACTAAAGCCTTAAAGAAATCTTTTTGGAAATCTTTTTTTTTGTGAGTTAAATCTGCAGTCATTCTCAAGCACAATTCATCACTTAATTTCTTCAGCAAACCGATCTTCTTCTGATAGCATGGAGGAGGATTTGCTTGAGTCACTCAATACCTCTTAGGCCCGTTCTCCTGAGGGAAATCAGCTTTACAAAAAAAGGACCCAACAGACAAATAAATAAATCAGCAGCCAAATAAATCAAACCTCATTCAGAGTAGGTGCCCAGTAGGGCCAACAAGGGGGAGGAATGAGTAGAAGAAGAAGAGAATGTCACCTTGGAAAAAGGAAAGGTCTCAGCCTCATCCTTTATTCATTTTATGGACAGTTCATCTGGGAGCTGATTCCCAGGAGAGGAATGAATAAGGCATGGTTGTGGAATACAAAAAAAAGATGTCAGGATATTTTTGTGAACACAATTTCTATCTTTGTTTAATAGTAGGAGATTATCTAGAATTCAACAAATAGATCCCTGGAGGACAAACCATGATAGCCTAGGGAAAGCAAATGTTAATACCTGGAAAGGGATGGTGGTTGTTTGGGGTTAATTTATTCAGAAACTAATGCCAAGGCCATTTGTACAATCCACACCTTTATAAAGTATTTACTTTTGGTGGAAATCTTAGCTTCTTTATTCTTCTCGTTCTGGCATTTTGTTCTGAAATGTCAAAGCTCTTATGCAATAACAGTATTGAAACTGACATTGCAATGTAAAACCCTCTAACATATACAGCTGTATTGGGAAATTGAGGAGTACAGGCAGAAAGAGGGAGAATAACCGAGAAGTAGGAATCACACCAGTCATATAGACCAGAAAAAAATAAAAGTATAATTCATTGGCTTCACAGAGAGTAATATTATTTATACCAGCAGGAAAAATATGTTGTCAGGCAGAGCAGGATAGACAGCAAAATATGTGTTCAGGAGGGTTCTTTATTTAGGTACAGAATCAGACTCTAAAGTAAAAACAGATGGGATTGTAATCTGAATAGTTTCCACTTGAAGTTTTCGACTCTTGTTTGTGTTACTTTGGGCTGTTTGGTCCAGAGCTCTCCAGTCCACACTCAAAAGCTCAAAAGCTCAAAAGCCTCTGTGACAGCTGGCCTGCAAGGTCAGGGCATAAGCAAATGATGGGTTTCATATGTAGACACGTACACGCAAGCTAAACACAACATATAACAACAGAGTTTGAAAGTACAGCTTAAACTTGAAATGCATTTTGCTAGAGCAGACCAAGCCTTAACTAAATAACATGAAAAAGTAGTGAGTTTGAGCTAGAGTTCTGGGCAGCTGCTGTTTAGACAGCCAGATAGCCAAGCCCCACATTAAAAGACCTTATGTAGTTTTTGAATAGCAGGGATTCAGCAAAGTGGTGTGTGTGAAAACATGACAAGTACAGGAAGATAAAATTGGGAATAGTTTGGATATTTGGTCATTGTCTTTTTTGTTATAGTCTTGCTTCTACTTCTAATTCAATGGATTTTATATATATATATATATATATTCACATTCATTCAAATTAATTTTAATGGTATGATTAGTTCAGACCATTTTTAAACAATATAAATGGAAGCACAATTAAAACTTTTAACACAACACACACATTTATTCACATCCTTTATTTACTCAGATATAAAAAAAATAATAAACTCCAAAGAAAAATACATTTTGATCACAAAATATTTGTTTTACTGATAAGCGAAGTCTCAAATCAAGCACCAAAATCCATCTTGATGCACACATCTGGCAATTTAAACTGTTCGTGTGGTAACAGCAAATTTCAAAATATAAAAATACCAATTCTGTTTGGTGTCCTGGTTATTTAGAATGTACCCGGAAAATATTTACAGAGCTTCCCTTTTTTTCCACATTTTATTTTATGTTACAGCCTTATTCCAAATTCAGCATTATTCCAAAATATATATACAGCATAACATTATGACATAAATGCATTATGAGTGCCAAATCAAACATGCAGAGGATCCGCTGTGGCGACCCCCAAAGGGAAAAGCCGAAATAATGTTCTGAAAAGTTCTGAAACACACCCCCTGCAGCCCATATGGTAACTTAGTGAATACATCTAGACATTATGTCACTTTAATACAATAATGTGTTTAAAATTTTTTTTTAGGCAATTTGTTAGTGAAAGCATAGTTTAAAATGTCATTCCAAATGTCCCTAAACATTCTGTCCCCCTGCGGATTCCTACGAATTTTAAAATAATCCACAACTTGCTGTTAGTTAGGTTCCAAATGAGGGCGACGAGTTGCGAACTGCAAATTATCTGGGGTTGGCTGGGGTTGACGTATGTGTACAAGTGTTCAACTTCTGTTTTTTGTTGGATGGAGCCACAATTCCATTCAGCACTGAACAGCCAGTTAAGAGCCTTGGTTCTTGATTCTGCTTCTTTCCAGAAAGCCAGCAAGGAGCTTGAGTTTTGGCTCAGTATGGTGAATAATTTAGGAAGTTTAAGTCCTGGATTTATCAGTATAGTAACCCGCCCTGGATCCAGTAGCCTTTGCTAGTGTACGAAGTGCCAATAACAATGACTGAGGCCCTGGAGAGAAGGATGAGCAGCTACCTGTGAAGGTGGCTTGGTTTCAACGAAGCCTGAGCAGTGCTGCATTTTATGGCACAAGTAGTATTCTGCACCTCCCAATTAGTAGTCTTACGGAAGAGTTCATGGTGTCAAGAACACAGGGAGCATGGCAGTACTAAGAGTCTAGGAATCCCATGGTGACAACAGCTAGAATACAGGTGCACACTGGTAGTAAATGGAGCACAAAGAAATCGCTACAAGTGGCTGAGTCATGGTTGAGGCACAAGGCACGGGTGGGGCCAATTGACAATGCTTAAAGTAAAGAACATGAACATTTTGTTCAGCAGGAAGTGCAGGCAGGCATAGATGAAGAACGAGCTAACTGGATGGTGGGATTGGGACAACAAGGAACTTGGACTAGGTGGGTTAATGATCGGGAGCGTAAGATCACCTGGGCTGATATTTGGTAAGCAGATTTCTATTGTATCAGGTTCTTAGTCCAAACCATCTATGATGTCTTACCAAGTCCTGCAAACCTCCACCTCTGGGGTAAATGTGAGACACCTTCCTGTCCCCTTTTTGTTCAGGGAGGATGATCGCTAGAACATCTCCTTAGCTGCTGCCCAAAAGCCCTTGGAGAGCCAGCTATCAGTGGCGCCATGACCAAGTGCCTTAGGCAGTTGCTTAACCCTAGCCATTAATGCCAACAAAGGCACCCACAAGCCAAAGACTATACAGTTTTTAAGTGACGGAGAGAAGGCCCAACACAATACAGAGTCAAGTCTGGTCTTCTTACTTCTGCTACAGACTGGCAATTGCAGGTGGATCTTGATAAACAGCTAAAGATCCCTAGCAGAATAACATCTACACAGCTTCGTGCAGACGTGATCATTGTCTCAGATGGAAGTGAGCCATTGTAGGTGGGCTGCAGAGCAGGCTATGCAGGGGATTCAATCTGCAAAGTACTTACACTGCTAGGCATCACTGGAGAGGCAAAGAGGAAAGCAATTAGAACTGCAACCGAATCCACCGAGAAAGCCACCAAATGGCTTTGGAATAAGAGGGCAGAACCGTGGACAATTGCTACTGGGACTGGCTGGGTCACCTGGAAGAGGGTGTCTGATGTTGAAAGACCTGAAACACCCAATGACCCCTGGATACATCACTGATAATGTGTCCCAGTGCGTCTGCATGATGTATCTTGATGTTATATATATATTTTTTTCTTTTCTGTGAACCCAGAGAAATCAGAGTCAAAAGAGAGTCATTCTTACCAACTAATTCCACAACACTGTCTTTTGAATATCATGTAAGTATAAAAGGTTGATGAAGTCTGTACAGTGTTCAGGAGAATACACAATAGGAACAGCTTGCTGCAGGCATTATAAAGAGTGTCTATTTCCTGCTGTCATTGTGGACTTCAATGACACAAAAGAGGGAGTGAGTTGATATTCACTAATACAGTACATCACTTTCCCACTTGTATTTATCTTCCTTTCTCCCTCCCCAGCATGACTGAGGTCAGATTTTGCCAGACTTGGAATGATTGTGCTAGGTAGAAATGGGAGTTGGAAACTCAGGGTCAATGTTTTACAGCATTACAGCTGTTCAGTAACACACATATATTACATGCAGTTAAATAGCTCTGGGGACAAATAGTGCCTTGTATAAGATTCTCAGTGAAAGAGAACTTTTGAAAAGAAATAAAACAGGTTAATGTAAGTAGCAACTATGTCATGAGACACTCACATATACATGCAATATACAGTATACACATCCACTACAATAAACACTGTTCATCACAGGAGAATCTATAACCTTGACAGTTGTTAACAATTTAAAACCATTAATTTGTTATTTTATGTATTTTAGAAAATACACTCAACACTTTCGATTAAGATACATTGAATTCTAATATAAAAGTTTTACGTTTGAACAAAACGTCTTACAATTAATCAAAACCATGTTAAAAAGCTTTCCATCTTCTTATCTTTACTCCAATGCTATATTTCACATCCTGAAGTATGTTTACCGTATATAGTGTCAGTAAATTTTACAGGCATTAAAACAAAAAATGAAGCCAAAGAAACCAGACCCAGATTGATTCATTCTTAATGTGAAGATTTTCCTTGTTTGAAATTCATCTTGAGCCAAGCCACACAATCCTCCTGTCTTATTTTACTTTGGGCATTTCACCAGACACCCAAGGAAATATAAGGATCCGGAGACTAGAGGTGTAATTATTAACAGGCACTACAGAACTCTGATTCAGCTTTAACATACATGAGTAATGATTCAGTCTAAAGCCTTTCAGTCCAATAACAAAGAAAGAGCTTAAATCTTTTGGACTTCAATCAGAAACAGTAATTCATTAAGCGATTTGTGGCTCATTTGACACTGATCATAATGCATGTACTTTTCTTCATGTTAAAGCCAGCTGAAATGAAACTGTAGGAAACAACTTTAGTACAAAGATTTACCCAGTGATGTATTATTATGACAATGGTATATTAATACTTTGATAAAAAAGCATTCTTATTTATCTGTAATCACATTTGTATTTAATATGCAAAGAAACATTCTTAACAATGAACATGACTGAAAGAATATTACAATATAGCATTAATTTAAATGTTAATTACATTTAATTATCATTGTAATAAAAAAAAAGTGCACTGGTTCACATTAAAAATACCAGAAAACAAAATCTATTTAGCAGGTTGAGAATTATGGAAATTCTCTGTTGAAGTCTGAAAATTTGTTATTTTTATTTTAGTGATTATTTTAATAAAATATACAAAAATTCACTTTTTAGAGCAAACTAATTTGTGAAGTTATAAAGATGATTAAATCCCTGAAAGGGAGTTAAGGTAGTTGTGGTGCATTTTAATAGTTAATTCTTTGACTTGTTGGGTCGCTGAGTATGAAACTTAACTTGGCTGCCAGGAAATTGAGGTATAATTTTAACCCCTAATCAGTACTGGAATTGAAACATTGCTCTAATGGTCAAAAGGCCATTTTTACTGTTGGTAAGTTACTTTCAAAAGATATGCAGATGCATATAGGAGAAATTCCTACATTAATAGAGTAGACAGTAGATTTTTTGGGAGGCCCATTCACATTTAAAATAGCCTGCATGCATTTCACCTGTCCAAAGAGAGGATTTCAGAGACAAGGAGACAAAGTTTTCCTATACCACTGCCATTAAACACAAGAACTTGCCATACATTGTTTTAGCACTTGCTTTCTATTCTATGCTGTGAACTGCAATGCAGTGCAACCGAAAAAAAAAGAAATATGCAATGTAAAAATAAACAAATGAAATGATACATGTAATGAACATGAAATTTCCAAGTGTTGTAATTAACATGTAATAGAAGTCTAATAAATAGCCAATGCACCGTTGCAGTGTTGTTGAATTTTATTATGAATTATTGTAAATATGACTGATTGAACAATATTTTTTGCACTTGATGCTGCACCTTCTGTTTTTCTTCTGTCAAACCAAACTATGTTAAAAAAATCCTGCCTACATATTTTCATATTTAATGAATACAGATATATACTGCAGTATTGAAAAACAAATGCAAAAAGCTATAAGTACATTATAAATTGAGTTTAAAGTTAAACAAATACCTAATTTTTTTGGTTGGTCAATTTCTGGTTGCTAGTCTGTCCTAACTGGAACAGTGAAAAATAATGATGCAATTTGCCTGTGCCTATTTTAAGGCTGCATCACCATTGGCATGGTAATCAAACTACCTGACCTAACAAGCGAAACCCACCAACTGAGTTGCAAAAGCAACCCAGCATTTTTAGGCTTTTTTTCTTTTTTTTTTGCATGGCCAAAATATGAAACATGAATTTGAAAGTGACACATTATGATTTCGCAAGACAATCAACATCCAAAGTTACACATAAGGTCTGAATACTGGATAATAACTTCTAATTGCATGTGTGTAACTCATTTTTGAATTCAGTCCAAGCTTGAGGAACTTTCCTCTGTTACTGCTCATATGTGATCTACAGCAGAACTGAGATATTCACACAGTTTGTTTGTAACTTTTGCTTCTTTCTCATTTTCTCAAATTCCCATACAAACATGCATACATGCTCAGTTTCTAAAAGTTTAAGAAAAGGGAAGTCATAAATTAGGAGGTGCTGATGTGTCCCGCATATCTTATAGAGCTCTGCCCACCTCTGCATGGAGTCCTTGTATCCTGGGAGAGGGCAGTTCCTACCAGCCTCTTTCACTCAGTGCTATCACTCAGTGCTGCTAAAAAAAAAAAAGAAAATTTCCTACATCTGAGAAAAGTACAAGCACTCTTTTTATTAGGTTAATCTTTGATTGTCCTTTTTTGTAGGAAAATGTTCCACATTTGGTAAACACCACTGGACTGGTCTTTGCAAGTCTTTAATGTATTTTACTCGGATGCTGTAATAAAGATCAATTTAATGTTAAATCTGCTCAGGTCTATTTTCCCTCAACCCACCATAGTATATTAATGGAATTTTTTTTGTATTTTCCGTGTTTCAAGACTTTTAGACTTTAATGTTCTTGTAATGGTATTAAATGGTATGATGTAATATGTCATTGTGGCAGTATATACCAAAGTCATTGCCAACTTCTATAAATGAGCAAGTAATATCAGATGACAACAAAAATCCCCAACAAATTTCAATATGTTTTAATTGTTCCCCAAAAAATAAACCAATATTCATAAAGTATGGAAAAAACTATACCTTTCCTATAAACAGAACAAGCGCAATTACCAGCCAAGTGTAAGTAATGAAATGCACAAGATTAGATAATCAAGTAGTGACTACCTTTAAAAAAGTTGAGTGTTTTGCAGATGAGTTTTCTTGAGGTGTGTTTCCCTAACATGCCCGGACAATGATTCCACTGACAGCAGCATATTAACAATCAAATGGCTAAAGTCGACCAAAAATTAAGCTGTTGGAATTGCCAAGATAATGTCCAGACCGGAACCCCATTGAGATGCTCGAAAAGCCAGAGGTGGAGCAATGTCCAGCATGAAAATATGGGGGAAGTGATGTCCTTTGTGTAGGAAAAAAGCAAAATCCTCAGCCGAGTGATGAAACAGAGTCATCCTCAGCCTAACAAAGAGACAGAATGGCATAATTGGTGAAGTGGGAAGGTGGAGCGGGGAGATGGAATGATGCCAATAGCGAGGCCTTTAACTTTAATTGCATCCTTGGCTCGGCAGAAGGGCAAGGAACATCCTTAGTAAAGCAAGGAGGTGGAACCAGTGACGGGTTGTGCATTTGGTACCTGGGCCTTCAGTAAGGACTTACCTGACCTAATCCACCTGTTAATACCACCACTATCACGTTGCAATTATAAATACTATTACATATAATACTATACAAAAACAATATAACAACGCATGCCATTACAGAGAAAGAGGTATTTCACATATGGAGGGTAAATACCATTTTACTAAAGCAAGAAACCCAATTAAGAAAACTCCAAACCTTTACACTACAACCGCAACTGTGCCACCTACATCATCTGGAGCAGTGCAGAATCAATATTTGTCTAATAACAAAAACATAAAAATGTTAATAAAATACAACCTAATCACCAGAGATGCAGACTCATAATTTGCACCACTCCTCAGAGGCTGTAAGCCAGTGGTACCGCTCGTATTCACTGGTCTGAAAATGGCAAACAAACCTTTTCCAGGCTAAGGCAAGCTAGATAGCTTCGGGGTTGGCCGACCTCTCCTCATGATGTCTAGCTTTTCTTGAAAAAGTATTTTTAAGTATGTCTGAGACCAAATAAATTTATTTCCCTGCATGGGCATAATAAAGTCTAACTCAGATGTATTAATGTGTGCAGAGTGCTACAGACGTGTTTTATATATAGTTGAACTTGGCTGTAACAGTTTTCCTCTGACCAACCAGTAAGAGGATGGAAAATGCTGATGCTATTCTGTGAGGTGAATTTGAAATCTGATTGGTTAAAGAAACAGAGCTATTTGTTAAGGGGACTATGGTAAAAAATGCCAGCAGTACAGAATTTGAAGTATAGATTGACATGGCAGCACATAGAGGCTGAAATCTGATTGGACAACATCCACATACACGTATTGGAAGCAGTGCAACCAAGAGAAACACTACAAAATAAAGAGAATAAACTTTGGGGAATAAATTAACACAATTTTATGGAAAAATTTAGAATTTAGGTTGTACATGTAGGTCAGTGCTTTTAATAGTGTTTAGGCCAGCAGAGAAGGCTTTGCTGGCCCTGACCGCCTGCCACTGGGTGGAACAATGTCCTCAGCTAAGCAAAGAATGAGAGCATTGCCCTCAACACTTCAAGGGGGCAGAGCAACGCCATTAGCAGAGTAAAAAAATTAAGGATCCTCCCCTTAAATTCAAACTGACCAGAAACAATACTATTTCAGTCACAATCTCATTATTCAAAACTTTACTTGAGAATTAGATAATTTTCAATATCATATTATAAACATTATATTATTAAATTAGCAATATGCTTGCTAAACTTTTTAAAATCAGCATCTATTTAAGTTTTAGCAGTTTTTGTTTCTCGAACATACAGGTGTTTATTAACACAATGGCAAAAAGGAAAAACATTTCATAGAAACAATTATTGCTGCCCATCAATCTGAGAAAGGTTATAAGGCAGTTTCCAAACAATTCATCCCTGGAAAACATTAAAGACTTCCCAGGAGGGAAATCCCAGAAAATCCACCCCAAGGTCAGACTGTGCAATACTCAGAGAAATTGGAAAAAACCTAAGTTACCTCAGTTATCTCAGACTCAACGGGCTTTAGTTAGCATTAAGCATAGTATATGTCAAAGTTCATGAAAGAACAATAAAACTGAACTGAAAAAAATCTGAACAAGTATGGTTTGTAGGGAAGGGTTGCCGCTAGAAAGCCATTTCTCTCTCAAATGAACATGACAGCATGGATTAGATCTGCATCTGAACAAAGCACAAGACTTTTGAAACAGTGTCCTTTTTTCCAAATGGGGAAATGTTTAGTCATTCTGCAGAGCAACACGTTTGGCAAAAAGCAAACACAGCATATCAGCAAAAACACCTCATACCAACTGTCAGGCCTGGTGGGTGAGGGGGTGATGATTTTGGCTTGTTTTGAAGCCACAGAAATTGGGCACCTTGTAATTATTGAGCATACCATGAACTCTTCTGAAGACTAAAGTATTCTAGAGTCAAATATGAGACCATCTGTTAAACAGCTAAAGTTTGGCTAAAATTGAGTCATGCAACAGGGCAATGATCTTAAGCACTTCAGTAATTCTTCAACATACTGTAATGGCTGGAAAATAAGAGAATCAAGTGTTGCAGTGGCTCAGTTTGAAATGCTTTATCAGGCCCTAAAGAGAGCAGTGCATATACAAATACCCACAATCCTCAATGAGCTGAAGCAACATTGTAAATAAGAGTGGGCCATAATTCCATTACAGAGTTGAAGTTACACAGAGCATTTTTATTATGTCCTGATATGTAAAAATATCGCTCAGGCAGTGTGCTTTCTTTTTCACATGACTGTACAAGTTCAATATATTTGATCAAAATAAGCAGAAAGATTCAGCAAACCGTTAAAAAATGCTGGCTTGGTAACCATTTCGATTTCATTCACTCTAATTTTAAAAGCTGATGTTGCAACGGTTTTAAAGAAGGTTGGATTAAAAAAATAAAAAAGTGCTTGCTCAGTATACTGTATACTGCGGCTGATAGTGATAAATGCAACACACAGTCAGATGCAAAATTAGCAATACATTAGTTACAACTGGAAACACAGATATGTAATACATGATTTTACTTGAAATAGAACGAAAGGTCTAAATAGATTGCCAGATAAACATAATTAAATCAACCTTGGAATGAATGTTAATGCTAAAATGCCAAAATGATAAACACTCACTGACTACATTTTTGGAACCTGTAAATAACTGTGTTTCAGTTGTTCTAATTATGAGGGCTTGGTAAGCATATTTTTTTGTTTCAGGGTTAATAAAATAAAAAGGGCAAGGCTTTTAAACAAATGGTGAATCCTTTCAGTCATAGATCTGGATTTCATTACCAGCTTCTCAATGTGGGCTGCTTTCAAACAAGAATGCATATCTTTAGTTGATATATATTGTAAAGAATGAAATAAAGGCTTGGGTTGAAAATGAGTGTTCTTGACACTGTATAACTTACATTTCATTCTAACAAAGCAGGAACAGTACTAAGAAAATAAGTCTTGCAGGAATGTGTATACTACAGTATATTACATCAACACCTTACTCATTTAAAAGAGGAAGCATTCAGCTGAAATGTACTCTAGTGAAAGCAAGGCAAATTCTGTTAGAAGATAGTTTCCTTACTTAGTTTGTTTAAAAATATTTGTTACAGTTTAAATAGCAGCAAATGATCAAAACTTATTTATCCTAAATTTTTTTTTATTAGATGGTGTCCATGAGATCTACAGAAGCAATTGAAGTGAATAATCTTTTTAGAATAATATATGCATACCCTGACAGTCTAAACAATGTAGACTTGTATTTTTGCTCAGAAATATAATGAAGTAAGAGTATTCAATTTCAGTAATACTTAAGATAACAAAAAGACCTATTGCTCATGTATGTTTCAGTGCTGGACACTATTGGCATTGATTGTTTTTGCATTTAAAAATGTCAAAATTAATTGTGTTTTTCTTTGTTTATTTATTATTTTTTTATACCTGATATACCATTTTACCATATACCATGCATTCATCTCTGGCTCAATATCTGGAATGACAATTTGTCTTTCAAAAAATAGAAATTTGTGTTTTAGTTTTTAAAATTAATTTATGTAGTGGAGTTTTTGAGAGATAAAGCAAGCAAGCAAGCAAGTAATTGAGTTGGTTAACAGCTTTAGATAAACTGTTATAGCTTTTATAGAAGAATAATCCAACCACATGAACTGGATAATTAGGCTGTGCAGTGTTGATAAAAAATGACTTGAAAATAAGTGTTGTTTAGGTTTGGTTTGTGCCATGAAGGCAGCTATTGATGTTATTTCTGTCATGATCCTGGAGACACTTTCATTCAAAAGTGTGATGGGTAGGTGATGGGTAGGTATGGTCTTAAGGAGAGGAATGTGGAAGGGCAGTGGTAAATTTTGCTAAGAATACGGAAAAGGCAGTGGTAAACCCTTTTTTTTTTTTTTTTTTACAAAGGAGGATCATAGAGTGACATATAAGAGTAAAGGAAGGTGCACACAGGTTGACTATGTTCTATGTAGGAGATGCAACCTGATGGAGATTCGAGACTAAAGGGGTTGGCAGGGGACAATGTAGCTAGACAGCATCGGATGGTGGTCTGTAGGATGGCTTTTGAGGTGAAAAAGAAGAGGCGGAGAGTGAGGACTGAAAGAAGAAAAAGATGGTGGAAACTGAAGGAGGAAGACTGTAGTGTGAGATTCAGGGAAGAGTTCAGACAGGGGCTCGTGGTGGATGTTCGGGCAACTACTGCAGAAGTGATAAGGGAGACAGCTAGGAAGGTACTTGGTGTGACATCTGGAAATAGAAAGGAAGACAAAGAGATGTGGTGGTGGAAGTGGAAATGCAGAAGAGCATAAGGAGAAAGAGGTTGGCAAAACAGAATTGTGATCGACAGAGTGATGAAAAAAGTAAGCAGGAGTACAAGGAGATGCGGCAACAGGTGAAGAGGAATGTGTTGAAAGCCAAGGAAAAGGCCTATAAGGAACTGTATGAGATGTTGGACACTAAAGAAGGAGAAAATTATTAATATCGATTGGAAAGGCAGGGAGGGAACGAGCTGGGAAGAATGTGCTACAAGTTAGAGCAATATAGGATGGAGATGTGTTGACTAGTGGGGGGAGTGTGTTGAGAAGATAGAGGGAGGATTTTGAGCAGTTCATGAACCAGGACATTGAAAGAGAGAATGTTGTATGGTGTGGAGATGGTGAAGCTGGAAGAGGATAGGATTAGTAAGGAGGAAGTGAGAGCAGCAATTAAGAAGATGAAGAGTGGAAAGTAAGTTGGACCAGATGACATACTGGTAGAAGCATGGAGATGTTTAGGAGAGATGGCAGTGAAGTTTTTAACCAAATTGTTAAACGAGATGCATGAGGAATGGAGGTGAAAGGATGCCTGAGGAATGGGGAAGGAGTGTGCTGGTACCGATCTTTATAAATACGCCTGGAGATTTGGAGGTCCACGCTGGAGAGAAGGGGAATGAAAGTAAGTAGGAGTAAGATAGAGTATGTGAATGAGAGGAAGAGCAGTGGAGTGGTGCAGTTGCAGGTAGAATAGGTGGTGAAGGTGGATGAGTTTTAGAACCTGCGGTACAAAGTAATAGAGAGTGTGTTAGAGAAGTGAAGAAAAGAGTGCAGGCAGGGTGGAGTGGGTGGAGAAGAGTGACAGGAGTGATTTGTGATAGAAGGTGATCTGCAAGGGTAAAAGGGAAAGTTTATATGACAGGATAAAAAATTTGTTTATTAGAGATACAGTGCATGTAGGACGTTTTGGAGACGAAGTGAGAGAGGCCTGATTGAGATGGTTTGGACATGTGCAGAGGAGGGACATTGGGTACATCGGTAGGAGAATGCTGAGGATGGGGCCGCCGGGACAGGTGGAAAAGAGGAAGACCAAGAAGGAGGTTCATGGATGTGGTGAAGAAAGACATGCAGGTAGTTGGTTTGATAAAGGTAGATGTAAAACAGAGTAGTATGGAGACGGATGATCCGCTGTGACGACCCTTAATGGGAGCAGCCTGAATGAAGAAAATGAAGAAGTAGAAGAAGAAGAAGAAGAAGTTTTTTACAATATTGATTTAGTCTATTGAGGTTTTTGGGTATTTGTTAACTCACAGCTGTTTATTCAAATATTATTTTCCAAACAACCATGCTTGTTCAGTTTCCTTCTAATTGTACTTTTACTTTCACAGACCTGTAGACTGTGAGATGTCACTCTTCGGTTATTTTCAATTTCCTCAGAGCACTGCACAGCTTGAACCTTAGGGTGAATTTGCTGAAATGTCCATTCTTAAAACAATTGTTTTAAATATTTTCCACTTGTGAATAATCTACTTTACTGTTTGGAAATAGCCTTATAACCCTTCCCAGATTGCTAGGCAGCAACAATTGCTTTTTTGAGATTATTGTTGATGTCATTCTTCCTTGGTGATGTGTTATGACACTCCTGAATGCTTGCTGGTCTGCTGCAGGGTGTACTTTCTTTTTTAACGTGACTATAAATATCATATAACTATATTGCAGACAAATGAAATGATTTACAATATTACAATATCATTAATTCTCCAAACACAGTTTTACAATTGTTTTCTAGAATTTATTTTTTCTGGAAAACAAGTTTGCTATGTGCAACAGAACAGATGTTAAAATGACACAGTACAAACTGTATCATTATATGTTAGGGGAAAAAATATTATTTACTTAATGAGCTGATGAATAGAATAGCTATAGGACATATATAATGCGTCTCAGTATCAAAATAAAGTGAATAACAAAGTGTCTAACTATAATCATGCTGACAGATAGGACTTTAAAACTGCTTATAGATTTTCAGTCACTAAAAATGATGACAAAACTGCATGAAATTATCATAATTATAATGACTTTTTACAAAAATATGTTTTTCACTGCAATACTCTACTGTATGCACAGCAAGAGAAAATTTACATTAGCCCAAAAATTGCAGTAATAGATTTTTTCTAATTTTAAGTATTTATTTTGAGGGACAAGTGCAGTGTTGAAATGGTCTGGAGCTGTTTCCCACAGCACATCCACACGGTCAGATTTTGCTAGAATGTTTATACTTGCTAAGAAATCAGACCCATGGACTTATTGTTGTTCATTCTAAAAAAAAAGAATTTTTATTAATTTATTAATAATATTTTCCTCTTATTATGGAGCATAATGAGCTTTAAATGGATTTAATGACAGGCTCCACCATATTGCTGTAAAGAAAAATTTCAATGGCAGCAGGTGTCAAAGCACCTTGGAAAATGTTTAAATGTAATGCATGCATACACACAAATACAAATGAAACATTTCAGCCATTCAGGATAAATAGTTAATGGTCTTCCTTTGTAATGCTATATCACATTATGTGAGACTGTATGGATCATTTACTGACCCTTTATACTGCTGATGAATAAATCTGATCAGGGTCTAAACTAGCCACTCTATTTTTTTCTCATTGCCAGAAATCATATAACAGCTGACAAGTTAATGGCTCTGAAAAAGTGCTGCTACTAATATCTGAATGGGGCTTTTACCCTGATAAATGATGGCTGAATGGAAAATCCAGACTTGTGTTCCAGGCCAAAAGTTTAAAGTGTAATAAATTGCCTTTAACACATAGCTTGTTCAATATTCATAGACAGGAGACTTAATCAGACTTATTTTCCATCCTACCTGTGAACTTTGGGGAAAGCAAATGAATCATTGTATGATCTGCATTCATTTACTGATGCTGAATTTCTCATCATTTTCATTGAACTCTAACAGTGAACACAAATCTCTGTGTTATCAGTGCTGAGAGGAAATCTGTGAGACACGAACACAAGTGGGGTGCAAAAAAAGCTGGGCTTCAGCCAAAGTCAAACTCACAGCATGAGGTTGAGGCAGATCTCATTTAAGGCAAACAGCTGGAGCGATGTAGAGACAAAGAGCCAGAAGGAGAATAAAGCTACACATTGCATATCCAGACATGCTCACTGTCTTAGCAAAACCTCTTTAAGAATTAACAGTATAATATCCATATAGGTTTTCCTGCTTTACTATTTTAATGCAAAACACTAAAACAAATGTATAAAAGACCTCACCAAATACTAAACATGTTAAATACACAGTTGAAATCGGGGGTCTCTGTAGGGTTGTAGGGTTCAGGATGTAGTCGTTTAAACATGAGAAATTACTTTCTTCCGAAATAGTTCCTTAGGGTTTACAGCTACAATAACAATAATTTAATTATAATTCAGGAATTTGGGAAATTTATGTCTGAGATCTAGTAATGGTGCTGTGAGGACCTGTCTCACAATATCATGGCACTAGTTTAAAATGCTTTATAACCATTCTTTTAGTCAATTGCTGTATAAAATTCAAAGGAATGAAGGATCCAGAACCTTTTCCCAGGAACACTGGGTGCAAGTTCATCACAGCACACCATGCACACACACATTTGGGCATAGTTAACCCAAAGAAACCCACCTGGACATGCAAATATAAAAATAACACTAGTTACCAGAGCTCAACCTTGTTAAACAATAATCGAATATTTTCATATTGCCAACATCTTAGACAGCACCATCCTCTATCATCATGAGAATCACTAAATGGTCATTATAAATGGTAATGATTGAGCTGTTCTGCTAGCACAACAATCTACTAAGGCATTAAATGCTGGTTTTTCTCTTTTGATTTGTATTTACAACAGAAATTCTTAAAATCTAATTCTAAATACTCTTCTAAAATGTAAACAACAGAAAACTGTTCCTTGTTTCTCTATGGTAAAAATTAATCTGCAGTAATGCAAACAAGCCTTTCCACCATATGAGAGCAATAACAAAAATCAACATGACATGATTTTTAAGCAAACATGCAGTGTTAATTAAGGTTTTGTGTATTTAAGCATGCACGTGTGTGTGTGTGTGTGTGTGTGTGTGTGTGTGTGTGTGTGTGTGTGTGTGTGTGTGTGTGTGTGTGTGTATGTGTGTGCATGTCCGTGTGTGTGTGTGTGTGTGTGTGTGTGAGAGAGAGAGACTGAGACTGTCTCAATGACAGTAATAATAGACAGAAATAACTTTGTGTGAGAGCTGACAGTTTCTACAATCAACAACTGTTCTATGACTTGAACAAGAATAACACTAACTTTCACATTTTTGATGTTTAGACATCTATAACACATCACATGCTATGTGCACTTGTGGATATTTTTCTGCTTTTTCCCCCCCTCCAAAACTACTCAAAGAAATACATTAGCTATCCATCATGCATATTATGATTCTATTTAAGCATCATGCTCATGAGATGCATCTGGCAGTACAAAGTATAAGGCCAGTACTGGTCACTGGAGTAAATAATTTTAGGTAAATACCTTTTTTAATGAACAATCAATTTGACTATGATTCCTGCTAAGCCAACTGATTAGAGTTTATTTAGGCTTTGGTTTCTTTTCTTCTGCCAGCACAATGTAACTTAAGAGGGAAAAGAAGAAAAGACTAAACAGTCTGTAAACTCAAGATGTTTGTAGGAATTTAGCTCTTTTTTAACATATATGTACGTGTGCATATCTACCAATCTGCTGCCAAAGATTTGTCAACTTATAGTTTAAAGAAATCTGTTACACCCTCTTTAGCAACTTCTACTTCAGTCCATTTTTTTTATTTTATAAATCCAACTACAGACAGTGTTAGTATTACACATGAGCCAGAGGTAGCCAATATGTACTCTAAAAACATTCAGGAGAACTAGAGGACATTTGTTTGCTATACAGTAACTGTAATCTGTACTGAGAGGCGTGTATACATACAAGGAAAATATGGAGTTTTTTAATGTCCAGAGTTTATTCCAGTAGGTGCATCCTGTGTAAAAATACTATTAGCCACATGTTTTGTGGACAGCTTCACTGGTGTTTATTGTGGATTTCCTCTGCAAGCCTATGGAAGCATTTGACTTTAAAACACATCATCGAAATCATTTTTTCATGTGAAAAGATCTGAATTATATAACACCATACAGTGTGAGAATTAACACAAATAACAAAACACACAAACACATAGTGAGTCAGACTGCTGGCATTGCACAGAAACACCTTTGACATACAGCATGTTTCGATTTTCAGCATTTACTCTGAAGGCCTCCAGATAAGTCTCATATATTATGAGTATGTCAAAGCTTTTCTTTGCTTTGATGCTGGAAGGTCAGGCAAAGGATCAGATGTAGGAGAAGAAGTATAATATAACAATATGCAACATGGATATCCCTATGGTTTAACTTTTATATAAATAATTAACAAAACATCTTATTATCAATACATTACAATTATTACAACACATCCCAGTCATTCACATAACAGGCCTACACAGAAATCATACAGTATGGTAATGCTAAACACTATACAACAACGATGCATAAGCACTATGGCTACCATACATACACATATACAAAATTTTAATGAGTGCTTTATAAATGCGAGGTAATGGCATTTTCTTATTAAAAAACATGACCTATAAAGAACTGAAACCATTGAAAATAAAAAATATATACAAATTAATTGAACTACCATTTCTAATGTGCATATGTAGTGAAATCTCTTGGTGCACCTTCACAGAGTTCAAATAGGATGCAAAAATAGTGGTGATAGCAGCCATCTTGGACAGACTCTGCAAAATGTTCCAAAGCTGTCAGTCATCAATATAAGAAAAAAAAAAGAGTACTAAAGCTTATTTGCCTGGCCAGCCAGACAGAAAAAAAAAGAAATAAAAAAATTTAAACACAAAGGTCCACAATGGTTTCATGAAGGGTATCGTCAGTTTCACAGCAAAAACAGCATTTTAACCCTTCCTGTTTAAGTCACAGTTGTTAGCGTTTACCAAGACAGTTAAAGTCTGAGAGGTCACGCTTACTTTTTTTTTTATATACCCAGAGACCAGATTTCCTAGATAGAATTAAATTCTCATCTCTGTGTCATCACTGTGCTCCAGGGAGTGCTCTGTGGTGCTAATCATTGAGGCTGATGGGCCTTGTGTAACACCAAATGGGGAGACGGCTGGTGATCGGGCTGCCAGAGGGGACAGAGATGGTGAGAAGCTGGGAGACATTGCTGCAGATGAAATGGAACCCTCATGGCTAATAGGAGAGCGTCTGAGGGTTGCTAGGTGTGGAAAAGTCCTAGTAATCGCAGGCTTTGGTGGAACAGACTTGGCACCAGGGTGGGCTACTGATGTAATAAGAGGGGGTGGTTTAGGTTCAGTCTTGATTTTAGGTTGGAAAGGTCTTCTTGGATTATTGGGAGGTAAACTCTCATCTTTAAGCCTGGCAATTTCTGTAAAGACACTGGCAAGAGGTTGGAATTGTGGGCACCAATTAAGAAGATAATCCCAATTATAGCTGCCCCGTAGCTCCTCATCACTAGCAACAATAGCTGTCAGAGAGCCATCAATTGAAGGTTTGCCATCCTCTGGGAACCCATAATCCTTTGGATGGGATATGTTCAGCCCCCTGCCCACAGCAAGGTAGCCACCTCCTTCATCTCTATAAACTGGAACTTGACCAGAGAGGGAGGTGCCACTTAAACTTCCCAACTTCTTCCCTTTGAACCACTGGCTTGCATCTAGTGTTCCCGTTTCACCAGAGATGTCAGAGAGTTGGTCAGCATCCTGCTGTATGCCTGAGTCTGGCCCTCGGGCAGAGATGTGCTCTTGCATGGAAGAGGTAATACTAGCTACTCGTGGATATTCATTTATCATCCGGATTTCATCATCTTCTGCAGCCTCTGCGGATCCTCTTCCACTAGAGTGTGATGGATCCAGAGATCCTCCTCTTGTATAGGAACCTCCAGCTCCTCCCTGATCACCAGCATATCCTGGAAGGGTCTGGTGATAGATCCTCTCACCACCTGCTGATTTGGATTCATCTAACTGCTGCAAGGTTGTGTCTGAAGCCGCTGTACCTGTGTTCTGTCCTTTCCTCTTGTGTCTAGACTTGACTAGGTACAGGGCCACAGCAATTATGACTAAAATGACTATTACACCAAGAGAAGCTGCAATTATGCTGATCAGGAGAATGTTTAAGTCAGTTGCAAGACCAAAGGATGTGTTGGTAACATCAATAGTGAGCTGGGCAGTTGTAATCCTTGATGTTTCTAAAGGACTATGAGCAATAACATCCATGGTCATAAGGCGCGTCTCCCTTTTGGAACGGCTTTGGCCACTAGAACTACTAGCACTATCCATTTTGAGGTAGATCACACCAGTGGTCTTGTTGACATCAAAGTATGGGGAGTTGCTTGATAATGAGTAAAGCACAATCCCATCAACACCACCATCTTCATCTTTGGCTTGCACCTGACCAATGCTCTGGCCCTTCTGGGCTCCCTCTGGTACCTCAATAGAAAATGATGAGGAAATGAAAACAGGATCATACTCATCTTCCCCTGTGACATAGACTTGTACAGTAACAGTGGCAGAGTTGTTGCCTGCATCCATAGCCAAAGCCATGAAATGGAATGAATTCACCTTTTCAAAGTCAAATGACTGACGAGACCGTACCTCTCCTGTGTTTTGATCGACCATGAAGAAGTCTTTTCCTTGACCAGATCTGTCCAATATAAAATATCTCAACTGTCCATAGACCCCAGTGTCATGGTCTATGGCATGCAGCACCGTGACTGCCGAGTTAGGGGGCTGGTTTTCTCGTAAACTTGCAGTCATAATCTCAATAGGGAAGTAAGGCCTGTTATCATTAATATCCTTTACCTCAACATTAATAGGGGCCAGTGCAAAATGACCATGACCATCTGAAGCTTGAATAATTACAACATGGGAATTCTGAGTCTCACGGTCCAGAGGTTTCTGAAGGCGCAGGGCACCAGTCCACTGGTCCACTGAGAAAAGGCCTGTGTCATCTCCAGAGCTAATGCTATATTGGATCTCTGCATTTGGAGCTGAATCTGGATCCACTGCAGACAGCCGTAAGATTTCACTGCCGGCTGAGGCCCCTTCACTCAAAGACACTACATATTCAGCACGGCTAAATGCCGGAGGGTTGTCGTTGACATCTTTCACAGTAATAATAGCAGGCACACTGGAGCTGCGCTGGGGAACACCACGGTCAGATACCACAATGGTGAGATTGTAGTGAGATGTTACCTCAAAGTCCAGCTGCTCTGCCAGGATCACTGTGCCTACTGTCTGGAAGCCATGGCCTTCTATGAATCGAACACTGCTCTCAATCTGGAAAGCATTTCCAATATTCCCACTTGCAATAGCAAAATCAAAAACTGAGTTTTCCTGGGAGAGGTCACCATCCACTGCTTCAAGGGTCAAAATGGTGCCTCCGGGAAGCTGGTCCTCAGACACTGTGGCTCTGTATTGTAATTCATTAAACGTGGGAGCATTGTCATTCACATCTTTTAGCTGGACTTGGACAGTAGCAATGGCAGATAGAGATGGCTTTCCTCCATCATGTGCCTCAATAACCACCCTCACAGTGGGATGCTCTAGGTCAAATATAGCCTTTTGATTAATAAACAAGGTGCCTGTAAAGAAAATACATTTTAAAAGGTATTCAGGTTAACAATATTAACATTTTTAAATATTTGGCCTAAATAGAACAGATCTAAATAATTAAATTCTGTACCATTACTGGAATCAATGTAAAAGCCCTCTTTAGATGATGATATTAGTCGGTAGGTTACTCTTCCATTCTCTCCAGAGTCACTATCTGTGGCTGTTACTGTAATTACAGAAGTGCCAGGTGGAGAATGTTCTGCCAGTGCCACCTGGGAAACCACATCAGAGCAAGTTAATATTCACTCCTTAACCATTAGTGGTATATAGACTGACACGGGGCAATTTATATATTATTTAAAAAATGTACCTGGTATAGGTCTTGTGTAAAGGTAGGCACATTGTCATTTACATCTTCCACCAGTACTGTCAGATTGGCCTCAGTCTGATGCTTAGAGTCCGAAGTTTTAACAGTTAGTGTGTACCATGTCTTCTCCTCATAGTCAAGTGGGGAAGTCAGAAACACTCTGCCACTGTAGCGGTGGATTCCAAACTTGCCCTGTGAGTTTTTATCCAGATGCAGAGAATAGGACAGTGCTGGGCCCGAGTCAACATCGTTTCCTGTCACCATGGTAATCTCTGTGCCGACAACTGAGTCTAGGAGATATCAGAGACATAATATGCATTCAGTTGGTGTAAGAAAAATATTTAAATGCTAAACAGCATGCCCACAGAGGTACAAACTCAGGGCAAGTACATGAAGAAAGGTGAAATTTTAACTTGTTTTGAGTAGAAGGGAAAAAGACACTTACTTTCTGGAATTCGCACTTCCTTTGGCATAGGGATTGTGGGACTATTATCATTGAGGTCAACAATAATTACAGTCAAAGTGGCAGAGCCAGCAAGCTTGGGGCTTCCACGATCTGTTGCTGTAATCACTAGTCTGATAAAAATCAGATTAACATCAAATGTCAACATCACCATTCAAATCTTTTAGTTTCAAAATGGTCAAAATAAATAATAGGTATCAGAGGAACCCCAAAGTAAAACAACATATCAGGCCTGAGGAAGCTGAGCAAATGAAGCATGAGTACCTTTCACACAACACTGGGAAAACACATACAAACAAAGACAAAGGAAGCTCACTTGGTCTGCATCCAAATCTCCCGGTCCATAATGGCAGCAGTGGTGACACTGCCAGTCAGCGGGTCAATTTTAAACAGCCCGCTACGTCCAGAAGACTGAATGGAATAGGTCACTTGACCATTCGGGCCCTGATCCACATCTTCAGCTATAACCTTAGTAAAAAAAAAAATACATTTATTAAAATGATGTAGTATTATCCCATGGTTATATTACAATAGTGCTACTGATCCAGATGGATTTATTTGTATTGAATAAAATTGATGTGTTTTGAAATTAAAAAGAGCACCTGAATAATTGGAGAGTCGTAGCCCTGTGCCTCATACATGTATGCTATGTAGTTTTGCAGCTGAAAGCGGGGCAAGTTGTCATTGACGTCCTGAAGAATCAGGTTGACAGCCATGAAAGAGCTGGAAGTTGCAGTTTCAGCCTTCACCACTAGACGGAGTCTTGGCGTGTCCTCAAAATCCAGGCTGTTGGATCTCTGTACCCAGATTTCACCTGTGTGAATCAAAAGAAATGGAACCTTAAAATTGTTCTTGCTATCACACTCTAGTATGTGAATATACAACTAAATAAAGTGATCTACATTAGATATTATACACATTTTATTCTGGACCAGTAATTTGACTGGTCAAAAGCAGAGTACTGCAAGATTGTTTTTTATATAGTTTAACTTCATTGAGACATTTTACTGTAATAACGCACTCATATTTGTTCACCACTTTAAATTCCACTTCCGAGTTTAAAACTGGTGCTCCAGTAGTGTTAGTGATATCAACAGCTGACATGTCTAACGATACAATTCAGAAACCTTTGAAAAAGAAAACATTATCATATAAACATGGAATGAAAGAAGGGACTGCAATTTTACTGGAAGCACCGCTAACAAAAATGTACTAATCAATGTGATCTAGCTCGTTGGTGGGCTGAAATGTCATAAAGTAAGTGCGGCTTCTTTCTTATCCATGTCTGCAGGCCAAGCAAAAACAAAGAAAAAAGACTTGGCCATGTTTTGTCTAAATGTCACTTAAAATGAATTTTATATTTATGCAGTAGAACTGTTGTATAAAAGCAATATTGCACTTGCGATCTTGTGGTTATACTGAATTTTACCACTGTGAAACAGCCACATGCCTGTGTGATATTGCTCTAAGGTTCCATGGATAAATCATTTTAAGGAAGAATCTACTGGATGTTATTATTTCACAAGTAGCAAGTAATAAAATAAAGCTGTTAGATTTTCAATTTTCCTGTTCCTTAGTTGAAGCAAAAACTTTTTACAGGACAGCCCTATATTTAGGTAGTTTTATAGCGAACCGAGGATGTCATATCATATTCCAATTAACATCCATAAACAGGCTAGAAATTCAATTTCCAGCTTCTGTGCATTTCAGAAAACAGCAGAAATACATATACTAGTATAATAAGTATGCAAAGGATGAAATCTTTGCCTCATATTACACTGTTTATAGATGTACCAATCCAATGCATTTATGTGGACAAGCTGGTGGCTCAGTTAAAAATGTTGATTGTGAAACTGAAAGCATGAAACACAAAACTTCCTTATCACTTAATGATGGATAGGGGGTTATGTCTACAGGAGCATAATCTTTTTATCTTTACATAGTTCCAAAAGTAACTACATGGTTAATTATTTTGGCTGCACACATATCACCACTTAATACAGAGAAATAGAAAACTGCTAGCAAACCAATGAAAAACATAAAAAAAAATTATCTGGGCTACAATTTTGCACTCTACTCCCAACTGACCTGTGCTGGAGCTGATGCTAAAAGACTGCTGTTTGTTCCCACTGAAGATGCTGTATGTGATGCCCCCACGTGTGCCATCTGGATACTGCGCCTGTGTCTGTGCAACTGCAGTTCCTGAGGATAAAAGAAAATTTTACTTGAATGCCGCTGAGATAATTCAGCTGACTGAATTACAATTTTTTAAAGGAAACATTTGCATAGACTGTCACACAATGGATGTTTTGGAAAGTTTATATTTTTTTATACTAGTTTTTCTAATCAACTGAGAAAATACACAAGAATAACCAAACTTATAGCATGAGAATTTTGTCTGTTCTACACTGTGACTAACCTTTGGCTGCATTCTCCTGGATGCTGATGTCTCTGGTGGTACGGGAGAAGCGGATACCATCAAATTTGTGTTCCTTCACGTAGATGATCACCACCCCCAAAGAGGACTGAGGAGGGCTGCCTTGGTCCATGGCCTCCACAATGAGGATATACTGGCTCTGGGTCAGGCTGCTCAGTGACTCACTAGTTTGAATCTCTCCAGTCAGAGAGTTTATAGAGAAGCCTTGTGCTGGTTTGGCAAAACGATAGAATACTGAACCATTGGCACCAAAGTCCTTGTCCTCTGCTCTCATAGTGGCAAACACATGATTTGTGAATACGCTTCTGCTGGATACAGTGATTATGAGAGGATCTAGTATAAAAAATGGTGCATTGTCATTTACATCCATAATGGTAACTGTGACCTGGGCCGTGGTGTTGTGGGGTGAAGCAGGGGACAAGTCAACTGCACACACTTGGAAGGTGTATAAAGCTATTTTCTCTCTGTCCAATAAGGCAGCTGTGAGGATTCGCCCTGTATCAGGGTCTATGGTAAATGCACCTCTTGCTTCTTCATTCAGAAAGTATAGAATCTGACCATTCTTGCCTTCATCAGCATCGCTGGCTGTCACTTCAAGAACTAATGTTCCAATAGCAGCATCCTCTGAAATGTCAATGGCATAGCTGCTGCTACTAAATGTTGGACTATTGTCATTAATGTCCAGTACACTGACTTCTACAGTAGCTGTGGTAGTAAGAACGGGGCTTCCATGATCCTGCGCAACAATTTCCAGAGAATACCTAGCTTTTCTCTCTCTATCCAGAGGTCGAGAGGTGGACAGGGATCCGGAACTGCTATCCAGCTGAAAGTCACCATCTGGGTCTCCAGCTAAGATTAATAAAATTGGAATCTTTAAGACTTGGAACTTTAAAAGGTACCAAATATTAATCTACGTCATCAAGTAAATCAAGTAAAACATTGTTTACTGTTTATACATTACAGTATCTGGCCAGAATTATGTAGATGCATTACAATCACACCAGTATGTGCCCATTACAAATCATAGGTGTTAAATTGGAGTTGGTCTTCAGTTGGTGTTCCAGTCCATCCCAAAGGTGTTTAAAATAATTTAATTCAGGACTGAGGCCACTTAAGTTCTTCTCAATCAACCTTGTTTTGATGAAACAGATTTTAGGCACATATTTTGCTGTGAAAGTGGCCACATACTTTTGGGAATGTATGGTCTATTTAGAAAATGTGGAATATATTGCATAATCAATCTTAAAAGTGATACTTACCAGTTATCCTGTACTCCACTAGGCCATTATCCCCACTGTCATGATCAGTAGCTTTAATTGTAAAAAGTTCTACTGGATCGAGGTTTTCTGGCAACTCCAGACTGTATTGCAGACTTCCAAATGCTGGAGCATTATCATTCTCATCGATTACCGTAATATGCACCTTGGTCTTTGCAAAGTTAGGGGGCATCCCTCCATCACTGGCATACACTACATCACATAGAAGAAATGTTTCCAAAAACATAAGCATGGCTGGATATGGTAACATTCCAATAATAACTGCATGCTTAAAAGAGCAAAAACAGATTACCAGTTATGCTGTAATGATCCTGTTGTTCCCTGTCAAGAACTTTGGTAAGTAAAATGACACCGGTTTCTGGTGAAATGACGAAACCTTCTACTGTTACCCCTCCATAGGATACATGTCCATTTGCACCTGAAACATTTATATTAAGGAAAGACAAAGATTGAGCTCAACTCAAAACTCTCATCTCATTACACCTTGGCATTTTTCTCCACTGTGGCATATTACTGGCAAAAGGGAACAAGCTTGCATGCAGGGAAAGATCATTTGGTGCCAGCATCTGTTTACTTGAGCAACTTACTGCAACCCAGGTTTCTTAATTTAAAACAGTTTATAGCAATAATTAAAAAAAGCACAAGCTCCACAATGTGAGTGAAAATATAGCTGGTTAGCATTAACCACACCACTACATTCCTGTCTACTTAAGATACCATTAAGCTGAATGATTCAGGACACAATAGCTTTTAAAATATGTTTAACCTGCTATTATTCAGTACTTTAAACATTGTTGTATTTAATGTAAAAGCAAAGAAAAGGTGGTAAGTTGCACACTAAAAATAAAAAACCTCTCACCTTGGTCTCTGTCAGTAGCAGAGACAGTGAGTACGGTGGTTCCGGCCGGCTGATTCTCTCGGATTTGCACCTCATACTCATTTAACTCAAACCAAGGAGCCTCATCATTCACATCAATAACCTGGACAGACAGGACCTGAGTAGTAGAGTACTGGGGTGTCCCATGATCCTCTGCAACAATAGTGAGGTTGTAGCTGTCTTGCTCCTCACGATCCAAAGCTTTGAGAATGGAAAGGGAACCTGAGGAGGGAAGAAGAACAGAAACAAATGTTGGACATTTATTATTTAGTAATAATAAAATAAGAGAGACACAGATGAATATTTCAAAAACTTGCAACATTCTACACTACTGAATTAGAGGCTGGAAAGAGTATGCTTGAGATCCCTTAAAAATATTGAAGTACTTATATGTAAACACTATAACAGAATGCTTTTTTCTCACTTATACAGACAGCTAAACTCATGTAGTATTTTCCTTTCACAAACATAGAAGATAGCATCCAGGAGCCAAAAGACAGAAAATGTATGACATTTCTGAAAGTCTCTTGTGTTGTATTTCATGAAAACAGAGCCATAATGGCACAGCAATTTTAGAATGTGATACATTTTACTTTTATGTAATAGACAACTGTAGTTCTCACAGGATAATAAAGCTCATGGGTGGATATGATGGCTAAATGTTCTGTCCATTTACTGCCCAATTGAATTGTGTGAAGTGTGTGAAGCTTCTCATGTATTAATAAATTCACCAAACAATGTTTTCCCTAATTTGATATACTGGCACAATCGCCTTCATGTTAAAAAAAACACCTAACATCAGCTCAAGTCACCACCAGACCTCATCCTCTTTATTCTCATTCAGTCAAAACCTTGTTGACCTTTAATCCCCAGTGTCTAGTCAATATCAGTTTATCACATTAAACATTCTGGTATGTACTGCTACTATAAATAACATGACTAACTTGAAATTAATTTACAAATAATATTAATTTATATGAATGAATTAAGTGTAAAATTTATTCCTAATCATTCAAATTAATTTCTGTATTTTTATTCTCAAGTCTCTATGATAAAACTACTATTTATTCGGTTACTGTCTTTTTATCCATCTATCAACCTGCATTCCACTTTTGCATGCTGCCATTTTAATGAAAACATCAGTCATTATCCTGCAGCAGCTATAAGGCAATCAATAAAGCTCAGGATCGAACAGTGCATTTAACACCCGCTATGCCAAAATATGTGTTAAGTGATATGTCTTTTCTATTATATTGATTTCTTACTATTGCTAAGGATATTTTAAAACTACATTGCTAGCCAGCTGGCTAACCATATTATTAATTACCAAGATCGAATCTAAACAACATACCTATTACTTATGATAGTATCTGCAGTTTGATGAACAATAGAATGTTTTGTTTTTTGTCAATTGTTATAAATTATAAGGAGATTAAATGTACTAGGTAGGAAATTTTTTTGTTAAGTGTAATGGATTGTGAGACTCACCAGTATTGGGATTGAGGCTGAATCGTCCTGCTGTGTTCCCTGCCTGAATGTGATAAGACACTCTGCCATTTTCTCCTTGGTCTGCATCATGAGCAATGATGTAGAGCAGCACAAAGCCCATTGGCTTATCCTCCATCACACTAACTGCTGTAGGAGAGCTGAATACTGGAGCATTGTCATTTTCATCAGTGACGAAGATGCGAGCTGTGACTGAGCTCCATCGCCTTCGACTGGGATCTGTAGCTGAATCAGTTGCTCGGACCACCAGAAAAAGACTTGAGGTTTCCTCATGGTCCAGCTCTTGACCCAGAGTGAGCACACCAGTGATTGGATCAAGGGACAGAAGATCTGATTGATCAGGCCAGCGATTCTGTATAGAATAGCGTACCTCACTGTTAGGACCACTGCCATCTTTATCAGATGCCTGAAATGCATAAATGGAGGACCCTGGCTGCATGTTCTCAGAGACAACAATGGTCACAGGGTCTTCAGGAAACTGTGGTGCATGATCATTACTGTCTTGCACATTAATATCTAGCTGAATCACATGACTGCTAGGGGAGGCCTTTGAGAAGTCATCCACTTCAATCTGCAAGGTGTAGTGAACTCCCTGTTCATAGTCCAATTCTCTGGCCAAGTACACATCCCCAGTGAGACGATCCACCATAAAATTGCCATCCTGATCTGTGCCACCTACTACAAGGTAAGTGACTTGTCCATCAATCAATACATCACTTTGGTCATGGAGCCGCACTGAGCCTATAATTGAGCCAGGTTTGGTGCCCTCCATTGTGTTAAGTGCCATTGAGAGGGTGTTTGGCTTGGGTGGAGCCCTCACTGAGCCAGCAACCTGTTGATTGAAACAAAGACAATACAGTGTAAGTGATAGTAAGTAACACTTTTGCATAGGGTGCTATAAATTTATACTGATATAAATAATAACAACCGATATGAGTTTTTTTTTTTTTTTTACTATACAATGAAAGAAAGAATGTTAGAGATGGATGAATAGACAGGGAAGATTGTGTTTAGTCTTCCTGCACCAAATTCAAAACAGGTCTCTTCTGTTTAAGGCATCTCTCATCGGTGTGCCAATAGTTAGACTGGGTTATGGGAAGCAAAAAATTAGCAATTTATTCTCAGCAATGTGACTAAACCAATAACCAATTTTGAATTACAAATTTTAACCTGATATTTGCACCACTGAGTTGGGAAACAGAAATTTTTAACTAAACCAAAGCTTCAGTGGATCAGTGTCTTCAAAGTTCAAGGATTAGAGAAAAATGGGTTCTATAACCCTTTGACTTTGTTAAATTCTAAGCACAAGCTTGCTTTTATTTGTCAGACTTCTCAAAACAAACCATAAAAGTACATTCAGATTTCATAACATTTTTGTCCTCAATTCACAATTGATGATGATTATGATTATTATTATTATTACTACTACTTTGTACCAATGCAAGAACGGAAAGCGTAGTACTTAGGAACGTATTTATTAGATTACCCACATTGTATTTCAAGAGGTTTTTACATCTTGTAATGTCATAGATTACAACTTTACAAAAAAAATTACACTAGGCACCAAATTACTTACCATACTTTTATTTCAAAACACTCTGTACCATTTACTGTCGACATTAGCCTGCAATTAGGGTACAATGAATCCATCTGCCACATAAAAGCACTCATGCGCTCATTTCCTGTCGCCTTTGAGTGGGCCTGGAAACTAACTTAAATGCTTTCTAATGATAACAGGTGAAAGCTTTTATACATAAATCCTCATGAAAAATAAACAGCCCTCTCTGACTGCAGCTTGTGGAATATATAATACAGCGTTACTTAACATTCTCGAAAATGCAATGTACCGTACAGGAACGAACCAATGCGCCTGTTATTACTTAACTGTTGTGTGGAATATTATGTTGATGTTATTGTGGTGAAACCTTATCTTGTGTGAGTGTGTCCTTGAGCGCTACCGTGTGAGAGGCCGGGAGGTTAGCGGCTTTTTGTCTGATCAGAGCAGGCCACAGCTGGGCCCCATCACGGGCCATCTGGGAATACTTGATTTAAAGGTTCCTTTTTTCTTCTCTCTTTCTCTCATTCTTTGTAGGGAAAAGATATCGCAGGCAAGCACTTACTCCACAATTAGCATCCTATTCCATTTTAGGAATAAGATATAAGAAAAGCACTATGGTTCATGTGTGCTCAGTGCCTGGCAGAAACAATTCTGCTTAGCATATTCAGTGGGATCTGCACACGTTCGAGCGGATATAAGAACAAATATAGTGTACTTTATGGAATATCAAATGACGCACATGTGCAATTCACACTAGTCGCTGTGGTTGACTGCACTTTCTCATTTGGGTTTGCATTACAGGATCTGGTGCTGAAAGGGGAAGTAATGTTGACAGTTTTGTTTTTGATCCTCTCTGCTTCACCCAATTTCCTCCGACAACCATTATGCTACAATTTCAAACATTGACATTTTTTACAAAAGCAGTAGGTATGAACAATCATATTTTTTGTAAACTTGCATCAATACAAATTTTTATTATAGATCTTTTTATTATTGGTGCACTAAATAGTGTGTTAGCCTTTTAGATTATAACATTTGAGTAAATTTTAATCCCATTCTGTCATCTAGGGGACTGACCTGTATGCGTAAAACGCTGGAAATGCTCTGAGCTGGTGCGCCACGATCTGAAATGGTTACAGTTAAACTGTACTCAGCCTTTTCAGCTAGCCTCAATATGGAGGCAGAGCGCAGCTCTCCCGTGGTTGGATTTAGAGTGAACCGTTCTGCTCTGGAGCCTGAAACACACAAAATAAAATTAAAAGACTGCAAAATTATTTTTTTGATAAAGAGACAATGATTTTGATCTTGATGTTTGTTAGAGATTTTTTAAAGTTATGAATCTATGCTAAATTTCCCAAAATATTCAAATGAGTGTGAAGAAAAAAAAAAAAGAAAAATCTTGAAAATGCTATCAAGACAAATCTGAGGCAAGTTTTGCAAAGGTGTCGATGTTTGGTTATAAAAAAATAATCCCCAAAACACTAAACATCCAATCTCACACCACTGAATCTATTGTTAAAACATAGAAAAAAATTAAATATTAACTTCCACCATGCCTAGAGGAGATAATTCAATAAAAGTTAGTGACAGACAAAAGTGCCCAGGAGTAACTATTAGCATTATGCTGATAATGGACTATTTAAAAACCTTTGCACATTTAAATTGGTTTTTCCCTCATAAAATAATAGTTTAACCCATTGCAGTTCCAAGCTGTACCAACCCAAACTTTAGAAATGTATTCAAGGCATTGAAAACGTATTTAATTATTATTGTAATGTAATGTGGTGTTAGAATTTCCAATGATTTGCAAATGCAGTAAATCAATTACATCCAGAACGCCTGAAACAGCAGACCTATACTGAAGAAGTTTTACTTCTTTACCAGATAGTGAGTAGAAAATTGTGCCATTCTCTCCTTCATCTGGGTCAGTAGCCTGTAAAGTTCCCAGGAGTGAGCCAGCAGGGAGACCCTCTTGCACCTGAAACACAATAAACACATTTCTTTGGGTAAAAATACCCAAAATACTCCACCAAGCTCCTGTTTCTGCCAAATGAGTCACTCTCTATTCATAGCAACCCCCAAATAATGCAATTATTCATTCCTACTCACTACTCATATTACAGTCACCCTGTATTGTGTTACAGACATGCTATATAATTGCCCTTCATATGTCTATAATCATTTTAGGCTTTGTAACTCTTACTTGGATAATCAGTTCCCTGCCAGGTAACACATGACTGAAGACTGGGGCATTGTCATTCTCATCCAGCACAGAGACATGGGCGGTGCCTGTAGCACTGCGGGGAGGAGTGCCTCCATCCTGCACCACCACCACCAGCTGGTAGCTGGACTGGTGCTCACGATCCAGAGCTGCCCTGGTGCTGATCTCACCTACAAAGAGAAAGTGAGACAGAAAGAAAGAGAAAAAGAATCCCAGAAACATTAAATTAAACCTATTTTTATTTGCAGAGGTTATAAATGTATTGCAAATATTGCAGTAAAATTTAGTTGCATTAAGTGGTGAATCAAACCTCACAAATTTACACGAAACACGACATACAGTATAAGCTACTAATTGCAGGAAAAGAGAAAAGGTATTCTTTGTTTTCATATCAAAAAGTAATGGCCATGTTTACAACAGTTTAATACAATATTGATGAGTGAAGATAGTTGGTGTCACAAAATGGTTCACTCAAAAGGGCATACAAATGCTATTGTTGCTGTACAAGTTAACACACTTTATACAGCACGTAACATTGTACAGTATATACCATGATTGATTTGTGTTCACAAGAAAGCTTAGAAAAGTAAGAGTAAGAAATATGAATTTTATGTTTCACTTACAAATGAAAACATTTAGACCAAATAAAAAGCAGCTGGGTGGATGGGGTAATGTTTTTCCATGAATTATCTCATGCATAATGAATTTGAATTGAGACTTTGGTTAAGCCTTTATTAGCATGAACTTATTCATTTTAAAACAAAATATTTAATAATTAACATTAAATGTATTTGGTAACACTGAAACTTATTAAAAAGGTGAGCTGGAACCAACATGCTCAGGTTCTAGCTAATTCAAAGTGAAACACAGAGATGAATAAACTGAAATGTTCCAGAAAGGATATTTGTATAACGTTGCTGAATTTTTTTTTTTTTATTTAAGTAGGAAACACTGCTTTGTATTAATGTGGCCTTCTTTATCTGACCATAAACCGGATACTCAAAAGGGACATTGTGAATGAGAAGTTGATTTCATATAGTTCAAGTAATAGAAAGAAAATTGCTGGTAGGTTTTGCATTAGTAATATATTAACCAGAGAACCATGCTGGCTGAGTAAAATTAAAGAAGACAAAAACTATAGTCTTCCCAAATTTTGTAAAAGCTTTTATTTGTATAAAGGTTTAATAGTATAAACAATGAGCTTTAATGAATAACTAAATATAAATCTGAAATATTAAGACGTTTTGTTCATCTCATTCTGTCCATGTGGATTTTTCTTGTGTTCTTTGGTTTCTTTCTATCGTCCAAAAAACGTTAGTTGGTGGATGTGCTTTTCTAGCTGGGAATATGTGTGTGTACATGGTGCCCTGTGGAGGACTAGCAGCCTATCCAGAGTGTATTTCATCCATAGGGAAAAGGCTCCTGATTGACTATCACTATGTCCGAGATAAAGTGCTTGATGATAATGAATTAATAAATTAGGGCATTTTAAACATTTCTCTACTCACCAGTTTGAGGGTTGATCTGGAAGTTACGATCAGTATGCAGAAGTTTATAAGTAAGTCGGCTGTTTAATCCAGCATCACGATCAGTGGCTGAAACTCTCCCAAATCCTGTTCCTGCAGGCAAGTTTTCCCTTATTGCCAGGAAGACCCTCTCCTGCGAAAACCGTGGTGAGTTATCGTTCTCATCGGTCACAGAGACCCGCACTGTGGCACTACCAGTTTTCTTTAGCTCGCCCTTGCCTGAGCTGGCCAGTACAGTGAGAAGATAGATGTCTTTGGTCTCCCTGTCTAGCGCACTCTTTATAAAAAGCCACCCGCTGTCTGCGGCAATTCCAAACCCTGCTGCATCCCCATCAGGTCGGAGATGATAGGAGAGTGGAGTAGAACTTGAGGAGGAGGCGCCATTTACACTGTGATCCCTACTGAGAGCACGTACCTGCAGAAAACGAGTGTTTAATGGTGTGTTTTCTTTGAGCTCCACACGATAGGTCAAGGTGTCAAACACTGGTCCCTGGTCATTCTCAGCCTGTATGTGAACTACAAGAGTGAAGGTGGCACTAAGTTGAGGTGTGCCACTGTCCTTAGCCAGCACCTGCAAATCATAACGAGGAGCACTCTCATATGAAAGGCTTCCTATCAGTCGGATTTCACCACTGCTTCTGTCCACACTGAATGTATGCTGGATTTCAGATGAAAGCAGATCAAAGCTCAACTGCCCATTGGCTCCTGAATCACGGTCCTCAGCTTTCACCCGGTACACAATAGTTCCCATCATGGTAGCCTCTGGCAGCAATACAGACTCTGATGATGAAGGCAAGAAGGTGGGAGCATTATCATTGACATCAGTGATGGTGACGCGTACCAGTGTCTGGGCAAACACTGGAGGGGAGCCGCTGCGAGCCTGGACCTCCAGCTCCAAAGAAGGCCAAGCCTCATGATCCAGAGGCAGACTGGTGCGCAGAGCTCCTGTCTCTTGGTCCACAGTGAAGTATCCTTCTGGATCCCCAGAGGATATAGTGTAGGAAATGTCTTTGGTGGCTCCTGGAACAGAAATGGGAAAAAGATATACAAATGTATTACAGGCAAAAGTATACATCTATACCATAGTATGCATGTATCAAACCATTTCTTATGTGTTGACGGAAGAAAAATTGTAAAATGGAAGTAATGTAATTTACCATTTTTGCTGTTAGCAAACACAACACCAACTTCTGTGCCCCTCAGAACATCTTCAGGCACAGTGAAGAAGTAGTGTGCCTGCTCAAAGACGGGGGGTGCTACAGAGCCAGCCACAACACTAATGTTCACTCGGGCATTAACGGGGACTGTGAGCCCACCTCCGTCCTGTGCTGTGATCACCATTGTAATGACAGAGTTGGCCTTTCCATGCAAGGAGCGGGAAAGAGAGATCACCCCTGCAGAGAAACAAATGCCACACAAAAAAAGACCACCACATATAGGTGGATCAGTTTATTCACTGATCAAAAAGAGGAAATATGCAAATAAATATACAACAATATTAATATAAATAATAATAATAACAATAATAATTATTATTATTATTACTAATACTACTTCTTCTACTACTATTATTAATTTTATTTATGTTGACAATTATGATTGTGATAATGATTCTAATGATTTTGAATATAAAACCGTTGCTTGTTGGTCCCATACTTGAATATGTAGTGACTATTCAAGTGTAAATGTACTAAATTTGAATAGAAATCATTATATTATATTATATTATATTATATTATATTATATTATATTATATTATACCATATCCTATCATATCAATCATATCATATTATATTATATTATAATATATTATATTATATTATATTATATTATATTATATTATATTATTAGATTAAAATAAATAAGATTAGATATGATTAGCATTAACTTCAGTGTTAAGAGAGTACTTAAATCTTGCATATAGATGTGAATAATTATGTGGTGCAAGAAAGAGACAAATGAGGTAGGATGGCAGTAAAGTGCCAAAACAGTGCAAAAACACTGATATATGAGTAAATATGAGTCCAAAAGCATGTAATTCAAGACAGCACAATGCAATACCACATGCTGTAGGTGCAAATGGGGCAGTATATAAATAGAGTGAACACAGATATAGTGGCAAGACGACTCACAGTTTTATCAATAATTATCATCAACTTAGTTGAATTTTAAACTGATTTAAATCAGTTATAAATTATACATTTCTGATACATTTAAAACATGTAATAAGTAATTAATAATGACTAACAAACACTTTCACACCTGTGTCCTTGTTAAGTGTAAAAAAGTTGGAGCCTCCCCCAGGCACTGTGCGGTATGTGACTTTGCCATTCTCTCCTGCATCAGGATCGTGGGCTGATACTCTGATGACAGAAGTTCCTGGAGCACTCTGAGAGCTCAAACTAACTGCATAGTTTACTGGGTAAAACATGGGTCTGTTATCATTAATGTCCAACAATGCAACATTCACAAAGGCAGATGAGCTCAGGCCACCCTGAAAGACAGAAAAGTGGGAGAAAAATGAAAGAAGTGTTATTCTCAACTGCTGAGTTTTACTGGGCTTGTAATTGCATTTCTTCACAAGCTCTGTTATATGACTGCTTAAATAAAGGGAATGGGAACATTTATTATTGTGGTCATAGAAATGTGTGTGTGTGTGTGTGTGTGTGTGTGTGTGTGTGTGTGTGTGCTGTGAAATGAGTTATAAAGAAAGTACTGCATATAAATTAATCTAGGAAAAGCAGTGAATGACCTGTATTGCATGATCTGACAGCACAAATATAAGACTGTATCAAAGCAATGTGCTTATGTAGTTCAAAAATACAACAAAACTGCTATTTATTGCACAGTTACTGAAACATGTTAAATGAACGTTCAAATTGGCAAGGACCATTTAAGATCTGTAATAGTCCAAGCAAACAATTAAACTGGATCTAGTTAATAAATGTACTCTAAATTATTTACCCCATCAGTAGCAGTAACGGTGAACTCATAAGTCTCAGATCCCTCATCTCGGTCGAGGGCTGCAGTAGTACAGATATTCCCCGTCTCTTTATTAATGCTGAACACTGCTGGAGGAGAACTGGAGGGTCCTGATCCTATAGAATAGGTTATTGCACCAAATGAACCCCCATCAGCATCAACTGCTGTCACCTATAACAAAGAAAGAAGGACAGATATTTTATTATTACTACTATTTATGAAATATAAAAAAAATATGGTTTACCCACAAAAATGTAAACCTAGCTTCAATTCTCAGTTAATTGTTATTTACTTTTGTAATGTGGAGAGATTTATCTTTCACATGTGGACCCATATGAGCAACTTGTACTGATGTTACTCAAATCAGAAAACCATTTGCTTTTCTAGGCACCTTGCCTTCTCACAGTACTCTCAGTTAGACAGCATCTCAATCATGCATTTATGATATAAACCACTTAAAAATGAATTGCAAGCTAAAAATACACAGATGACAGCTTTGGCAAGGACCATACAGGGCCATTTTTTGATCTGTAAAAAAGTCAGGACAGGTGAATTTTTGCTTTAAAGGAGGCACAGTAGGATCTTTAAAACAGGGAACATTGTTTTGCCATGAAACGACTTTTATCTGTCCACCAGCTGGGAGAAAGGAAGCCTGAGTTTACAGCTCGGGTCAGGTCAAACGCATCTGCCTTCCAGAAGTTTCCTTAAAACACCAAACTCCGCAGAGGAGATTTGTTTGTCTTTAAATAACTCTCAGTGTAAGCTTATTCTAGGTTTGAGCTTTGGAATTTATAGTCGCCAATATTCATTATGACAAATTTCTATAGATTGGCCTTAGCTGCTCTCAGATCAACAAGGTAAAAAAAATTATAAAATCAGCTGTTGCATAGAAGGAAACGCACACAGCATGACAGCAACACATCACCAAAGCATGTAAAAGTACCAGACATCAGGTGCTATCCAGAAGGTTCTCAAATGAAAAACCCATGACCTCTTAGCTTTTCTTTCTGGCCCCTTTTCCTGATGCGTTTAGTAAACAGAATTACCCTGGTGGTCCAAGAAAACTCTCATTCATCATTTGGATACATGCAAGTAGCCTCAAAAGCCTATAACCCAACAAAAAGTTCTCTTCAAAACATTAGTAGGAAAAGACTTTTCACTCTGCATGGTCTGTTTCTCAACAAATGTTTTATATGTTTGGCTTTAAAAAGGAGCTCTATAACTTCACTTCATGTCATTTACACCAGCAGTAAAACTGACTTTTCTTTAAGATCACTAGATTTTGAAATCTGGCCAAAAAGGGCCCAGTGATTTGTTTCATAGCCAGTGCAGAGGTGAAGCAGTTCGTTCTCATGATACGGCTGTGGATTTTCCTTATCCGCTCCAATATTTATCTGGATTAAGCTTTCTCCAACAGTCAAAATACTTTCTGGTCAACAAGTGGTTCAATTGTTGGCCATGAAGTGCAGGTCTCTGCATTATAGAGCAGAAACAGCAGCTTTCTTTGATGGGGCAACACCTTCACACCTGTCTACAATTGTGAAACCTTCAATATATTCTAAATGGAAGTAAAAAACTGTGGTATGAACTGACGGTTTCACCATTCTACACAGGTAGTAAATATAACAGCACAATCCATTAAAACCACAGACCATAGAAAACTATCTGTCTTAGTAAAAAAAAAAGAATGACTTCCATCAGATTGTTATCCCAGCTGCAGGTATCTTCACCTTTGCCACTTTATTTCCTAAAGAGATCACTTTGAGTGTAATATCTTTTGACAGATTTGTTATCTTTTAGCTGCCAGTGTTCCTGGAATATTTGAGTAATTGAGTAATTTGAGGAAGTTCAGGCAGATGCAATATTAATTTAGGACACTGCACTGACCAGGCCTGAGACTTTTCAGAGGATGACCTCGAAATAAGTTCTATATACAACAGAATATCTGGACATGATCTTAGCGATGGGCGAGATCATATGGAATACAGTATCAGCGCGACTTCTGAAGGAAGAAGAAATTAATAATTGTATAAAATGGGAAATATTTAAAAATGGATAGGTCAAGGAGAGTAGGAATACAGGAATGTGTTGTGTGTTAAACTGTTTCAAAAATACATGCAAAGCTTCACTAAATGGATATACTGTATATATTTTTTCATATTCACCTAGTATCCCAGGTCCCTGTGGCCATTTTGTTTAGTGCAAAAGCCTGTAAACGTTTAAGGTGCTAGATCGAATACTTTTCTCTAAGAGTGTGTTGGGGATTGAAGTGGTTATAACTTGGTCAGGTGTGGGGGTAATGGAGCATGACGGCCAAACCTGGAAAAGCTTGGGTTACATTCACTGGTGTATTTGAGGTCATTACTGGGAGCCCCATGGGGGGAAAATGATAAAAAGAATTATCGGTGTCAAAGCTAAGTTGGGACCCTTTGGTAGATGCATGCAGACATCCTCAGTCTACCTGGGGAAACATTGCAGGATGTTGCAAGGAGGTTACATTAATTCTCCATGATCTTACAGTTCATAAATGGAAACCCAAAATCCTGAGATAAACACAAACACACCTGCTGTTGCAGCGAACAAAAAAAATCCCACATTGTCAAAGCTTTAACAAAACTTGTCAGAGTGTTACACTGATTAGCAATATAAGGAGGTGGTATGTTAATCGGATGCTGGTTCAAATAAAAAAGGCTGCAGATTTTTGCAAACTTGAATTCCCACACAGACAGCATGCATGTTATCGTGAGTGCTTAGCAGTCTAGCTTCAACCTCAGTTAATTACAATAATTGTTAATTGCAATAGTGATGAGACAGCACTCCACTCATCCTCTCATCTTTCAATTTCTCTATCATTTAATAAATGATAAAGCATTCGTATTTAATTGGAGATAGAATAAGTAAACTACTAGAGAGTGGAAGAAACTTGTCACCAACTTATCTATGTGATTACAAATTTCGTATGACTGTGAGGTGCTATTAACTTCCAGATCGCAAACTTCAGAACTGATAACATTCTCTCAAGGTCATTTAATTACTTTCTAAATAGCTGACCAACTGAACTACATTTGAGTCAAATCTGTGACAATTGGCAAGAACAGTCCATTAAAAAGTACAGCTCAACAATGATAAAATTATAATGAATGGACTTTAGTGCCCCCTCAGATGAGGATGAGTTCCCTTCTGGGTCTGGTTCTTCTCAAGGTTTCTTTCACATATCACCTCAGGGAGTTTTTCCTTTCCATGGTTGCCACTGGCTTTCTCATTATGGATAAACATTTAGGTACTACCTTTTTATCTCTGTAAAGCTGCTTTGGGATTAAACAAATCAGGACAGCATTGTAGGAATGTGACATCTCTATTCAGTTATGTTTCACTTTGACTTTAAAGAAGTCCATTTCTGAATTTGTATATAGCTGTATGCAATAACACATCCCTAGTGACTCTTAGTTGTAAGCATTCAGCGGGCTTATGACTAAAATCATCCTTAAATCATTAGCTATTTGCTTGTTTTTTTTTATTCTATTCTTATATTTGCTAAAATGTCATCTTTAACTATCTGTCCAAATGATAAGCTGTAATCAAGTTCTAACAGAAAAAAAAACCCAGAAAAAGAAACAAAACAGAAAAAGAAACAAAATTCTAGATCGTAATGCCAACCCAGCTATTAACCAGCTGTAACTCTAGCTTTCAGATAATATGAAACAATCTACAACAATAGCCCAGCTCCATAACTGAGTTATTTAAAATAAGTGTAAGTGTAGGGTAAAAGCAGCATTGCAAGAAATGTGGAAGTCTATTCAGCCTTATATTACAGTGTTAGGTGATTACAGATAAGGTGATTTGAAACTCTGGTTTGAATGTTGAGCAGTAATTCTGTCTGGACGAAGGCATACTCCTACCGCTGAGACCCATTCATTCCTAAGGTCACACTCTCTGTAATCGTTCCCAGGAAAGCACACGTACCACAGTACACCATAACTCAACTCCTACTTTGGCCATATGTCTCTCACGAGATGTTGAGCAGGGCCCATACTTATTAAACACTGTGGTAAAATCAGACCGATTTTATTCTCCACATCGAACTGATTACCACTGTATGAGTTGGTAGGAGACTTACAGCTCCAGGCTTCTATTCCACACTCTCAGAAATATATATCTTATTCGATTCAGTGTAGTTATTTAAATAGATACTGAATAATGCTTTAAGATTAATGACTGGGTTGGGGATTAAAACCCAGTGCAATCTAAGAATGAAAGTTCATGTTTGCAAGTCATTTTAAGCCTTTGTCTCTTGAACTGAATGTGTTTAACTGAGTCTTCCAAAATTCCAGTCGAACAGTTATTTAGCTGACAAGAGCTACAATCTCAGTGAAATGGACTGAATCCTTCCCAGGCTTCTGTAATTTGTAATGTTGTAAATCATTTATTATTACACTCCTTGTAGTGTGTAACATGGTTTAATTATAAATTTATTTGGTTTATCTCCTGATAGCATCCAGTGTCAAGAGAGGAAAATGTGCCTGTACTTTCTAAAAGAGGCTATTTTCTGGTTACAGTATTCGTTTTAGACATTCGTTTACAGTGCTCCAGTTCTATAAAAAAATATTATTATAAAAAACATGTACACATTAATATAGCCGTCTATCTTCTATGGTGAACATGACAACAACATTCCCAAGCTTCAAATTGGACATTGATATCAAACAAATCATTTTACTCATGGAGTACATGTAAAAGTAGTAGAAAACAAACTACTTTTTTTGAGGACTCGGAATAGATTACCTGGACAGCTCTCAATCTTCAAAACATTGGGGCAAATAATCCCGTCTGAAAAAATGGGCATGTGAAAATTACCTAGAAGAATCAAGAAGACTTAAAATGGTGCCCATTATATCAATGGCAGCATACTTCGAAAGTAAAAGACTATAAGCGGATTGAGTGAAGATGGTACTTACAGCCACTTCAACCCCTTAAGATTGCATTTATTTAAATGGTACAGCTTACAGAGAGTATATATTTTAAGTGGGGAAATATTATATTCAAACAAACAAACACTTTAACTATAGTAGCATATGCCCCGACATGTAAAAATAGACTATTGATCTCTGACATGTCAATGGTAAAAGATTCCATTTTCATAATTGCATTTCATGAGCAAACAAGCACCAACCAGTAGAGACTCATAAACCATATTTACTGAAAACGCTGAGGTCTTCAATATTGATCCGGACAAAGGAATTGTGATACAATAAACTAATAAAAGCACTTAATCGTGCACTATAGTTAACGCAAAGCATGTAAGATGTGATCACTGTATATTAAAAGTAATGTGTGTTGTTGCCAAAAGCCTTAAAAAACACTTAGCACTTATATTATGATTTGTTTTTTTTCTTTTCGCCCAGTGGGACAGTTAATTTGTGCACTATTACAAATAAATACCAGTGCTGATGAATAAACATTTATGTGACTACATGAATAAGTCATATAAGCTGTTTTAAATTCAGTTGAATATCTTGAATTATGTCAAGCATATTATGTCAAACAAATCAAAAATTCAAAAGCAACAATTAATATAAAAAAAAAAATACAAATAATAGATTTTTAGAGTAAGTATTTGTAGCGAGAAAAAAAAAAATCTTATTGTATTGAATATGGTACTCTTAAGGTACTTTATACTTCAAATATACCAAGTTTACTGTAATAAGTAAATCTTAGAATAAAAAAAAATAGGTATTGTGCAAAGTATTTAGAAAATTATCTTTAACACAGATTATAAACAACAAAAGTACAGTAAGCAATGCCAAAAACAATATATGGCTCATATATGTTTAGAAACCATGATAAATATTTTATAGCCAGATTATATCTATAATGCCTTAATTTATATAGAATGGAAACGGTATGTGGTAAGTTAAAGGTTTTGGCATCGCAAATTATGAAATTCTTCATTCGACACTATTGCATGCAGAATGGGGGTTTATTGCTTGTAAAGTGTAAGTTATTGATAATCAATTTAATTTATCTCACAGTGAAAACAAGTAAATGGTAGAGTGACAGACTAAAAATATTTAAGGCAAACTGGTTTAAACAAACTTGGACTGGCATTTGTCCCATATAAGGCAATATATCCACTGCTTAAAAGTGCAGTTTGTAGCAAAACTGGATTATATGTTATGTAGGAAACTGAAACCTAAAGTAGATTTACAGACTACATTATGTGAAGGCTATCAGGAGGTACCTCTTAGTGGTTCTTCTATAAAGTGAATGTACAGAGGGTGTGTCTCTTTCCAAAAGCTTTAGTAAAAATCCCAAAAGACTCTTTTTATTTTATTGGCTTACTTGTTTTTGTCAAAAACATTTTGTGTTCTCTTTGAAGTGGACTGAAGTCTTTCAGTATTGTTTCTTGCTTACAAGTTGAGGGGAAAAAACATTGTGTATACACAATGCTGCGGAGGATGTTCATTAAAGCCAACTTTGGATCAAACCATCAGGATTTGAGGTTTAAATGTTTACATGTGGTTTATACTTACTGTGCGAAGCAATTGCTAAGTTTTGCAGGTTTGTTATTTGCAGATAATAGTACCGGCAGATTACATGTCTCTGCTAAAATGAGAGTGCAACTTAGTGCAAAACAAAAGTGACTGAAGTACAGTTTTGTGCCTTTGGTTTAAGTATTAAGCATTTGTGTATTTTTAGTACTGCTCCTTTCTTGCTTCTCACAGGAAATGCTCAGTAGCGGGTGAGAGCAAGCAGTGGCATTATTTAATTGTTGGGATGAAAGCCTTGGGATGAATCTAATTAATTAAATGCTAACTAATGGTCTTCTTTGTCTCAGCATGCAACCGTGTACAGACTCACCAAGGCACAGATGTCACGTAAACAGCCACTTTCTGAACTTTACCCACAATACAGCATACAGTATAAACACTGTTTTAATGCTCTTTACTATATTCAAGTGTAGTCATGTATTCATTTCACCATTTCATTCACTTTGTAAAATATGTCATGGATAAAATATAGAAAATGTAACTTTACCTTGATACTTATTATTTGTATTCCTTTTTATAATCCTAGAGAAAATACTACTCATGTTATTAACACCAAAATTGTTTTGATCATTAAATACTAATTTCTTCATTTCTAAATCTTAAGTAATTAGACTGGAGAAATCAACATATTTAAAGAACCATACATCATGTTGAAAATCACACAGAATAGGCAACCAACTATTCACCTATCTAAGAAAATTTACTTTAGAATATTCATATAAATGCTAACATTTTACTGAACTGTTTTGCAGTGAAGGAAAGGATAAACTTAGATTATCAGACCTTTAAAAAAATGCAGCTGGTGTTTAATAAAATGGAGCTGGTGTAACTCCATACATTGCCCTGATATCAAATGGCACTAGCTTCTAATCACAGTGCTTTTGAGATGAAGGGAGTAGAGGATGCAGAAATGGAATGAGACGGAGTCTTCAAATGCATGAGTGGTTGTGAGAAATAACACTAGTAGAAACAGGAGAAGGGCATTTTAAGGCACTGCTGTCATTTATTAGACATCCTCCTGGTCTTTCAGCTCAAGTATATGGCTGGTCAAAACTTAAACAGAATTTTACATGTTTATGCCAACCCCACCACACAATATATATTAAAAATTGGAGGCTAAATACTACTGCAGTATAAGTATCTCATTCATATGGCAGGAAAAAAATGCTTGGCATTTCTTGCTTTACTGGAGTCAGTGGTCTTGCACAAGGGTATACAACAAAGGATGTAAAGAAAGGGGCAGAGGTCAGGGATTGGTGGGATGAAGAACCAGTCAAGCGTGGAAGAGTAATGTCCATATGGGTATACTGTCAAAGATCCATAATCACAAGCAAATAGGCACAATGCTTGTCCAAGGAACCAGCAACACCATCTGGCAAATATATATTTTGTAGACAGTATGTATTTGGATTATATATTGGGATTAAGCTAGTTAATATAGTTCAATCAAAGAGTAAAGAACTAAATATATCAGACAACCGTGTCTGATCTGGGTAATGAGGTTTTGCTACATTTCTGGTCTTTTTTTTACCTTTGTTTTAAATTATTTATTCATTTTGGTAACCTTATCTTTGCTTTGTTTTCGAATTTTTCCATCTAAATTAAAGACGAAATGCATGATAAAGGTAAATTAGATTAGTGTTTTGCTAAATCAATTCCTCATCACTGTCTACACAGTGCAAAATTCTGCTCAGCCATATCATGACATTAATGTTAAATGTCAAATAATTCTAACAGTGTCCCTCTATCTGCAGGAGAAAACCCATGTAGACTAAAAGAACCTGAGAATCTCTCAAACTCTAGATTAAAGCAAGGAACCCAGACATATGAGGTAGAAGTGTTTTGAATGAATACCTTTCATAAATAAATGGCATTAAATGAAGGTCCATGCACTTCTCTTTGAGTCACCCTTCTCAGTCTGATTCTGGGTCTGGTGATGGACATGAGGTGCATAATAGGGTCAGGGTGAAAGTTCAGCAAGCCGCCACTGCCTGTTCTATCTTAACCTTTGACCCATTGCTTTCTTCTGTGCTGACGTGCCTTCTCTGTGTTTGTAAAATAAACAATCCATTAAATATTACATACAATGAGAAAACAGCTGTTATAACAGATACAGAAATGTAATTAAGGGGCACTAAGTATCTAAATATGGTCAATTAGTCAGGGGTTAATTTAAGCAGTGAGGGCAATGTAAAATATTACAAGTGACATTTGGTTTCACAAAACCCAATCTTATTGCAAGATAAATAGATGTTTCTTAGATGCAAAACCACAAAAAACCCTAATAATAGTAATATACAAAGTATAATAATACTCTTGTTCTACCTTTAGAAAATTTGTTTCCATGTACCAAATGTTTCCTGTCCCAAGCTATTACATGATACATCAACTATCCAGGAAACACTGACTTTACTGGCTAACCTGTTAAGCAATAAAAGTAACAGTAAACCTGCTGAGACTAAGAGCTGTTTCCATGGGAAAAAGTGTGTTCATAAATAGAATTACAAAATGATGACCAACAATCAGGATCAGCAGTTACAGTGATGTACAATTCTTATTTGTAATCACCTTGATAGGACTAACACACATCTTAAAACAAGGAAAATTAAAAAAAATAATAACCAAAAGACTGCTGATAACTGCATAAATTATATATATATATATATATGTCAAAATGAACGTGTTAACACATTAACGCAAATTAATTTTAATGGCACTAATTTGATTAACGTGCGATTAATGCAGATTTCTTTTTTACCATTTTTCTAAAAAAAATATAAATAAATGTAAAAATGAAGATCCTTAACACAACATACAATTATTTATTCAAAATGTCCATTCTTTACTCAAATATTTAAAAAAATCCCCACTGAAAAATTATCACTAAATGAATCACTTAACATTTGTTTTACTGATACTCCAAGTCTCAAATCAAGCACCAAAATCAGATATGATGCACACATCCGTCCGTGTGGAAACATAGCAAAAGTTCGGTTTGGTGTCCTGATAATTTAATGTCATTAAAAACACCATAATTACGTTTAAACATTTACAAGAGTCATGTCATCTGAAAATGTAAACAGTAATGTAAAACTTTACTGGCTCCATGCAAAGAAAGAGAAGTAAAGGGAACCTGCGTTTTGTGTTTAACAGTCATTAAGAAGTTCTTTGAAAAACATGTCTACGGTCTTCTGCTTATGCTATATATTTAGGGAGGTTTCAGTAATAATAAACATACATTTCATAAAGCATCCATATTTATCCATGCCTATGTTGATTAGAGTATTCAAAACATGAAAAGTATTAATTCACGGTTAATAAAGAACAGATAAAAATGTGCAAATTGCAATTAAACATGAGATTGACAATCATGTGATTAATTTCAATAAAAAAAATAAAATAAAAAAAAGAATATATATATATAAATTGAAATTAATTACATAATTGTCATGAGTTAACTCGTGATTAACACACACTTACACACACACTTGTTTAAGTGACCAGTGAGGGTTTAATAAGTTTAAAGTACATAAAGTAATATTCACATGTAATATTCACATGGCCCACTTTACTGTTACAACAATATTAGTACTTATAATAACTTCTAAAATTACCTCCTAGTTCTGTTTCATGCACAAAATTCTGCTTTTTACTTTAAAAACAAATCTTGAAAGGTCTATTCCATTAATTGACTTCCAAATTCATACTCTGTAAAAGACACTTTCTTTTGGCAGACCAGTACAAATTCAACCTCCCTGGTGCATCAGATGAGCCAATCTCTTTCACGATCACTTCATCTTTCCCCATGTGCTGTTTGAAGTGGGCTACGAGGCACTGACCTAGCACAGAGACAGTGCTAATGATGAAGGATAACCAGCGGAGAAACGTAACACAGAATGTAAAGTCTGCGCTGGATGGTTTTGGATTGCTCTGACTGCATGCATTAAGGAGAGTAAAAGCAGTTACATAACAGAGCAGGTCAAAGAGGATGCACACATCAAAGAGACATGACTCTTGGAACAATCAGGGACCAACATTTCGCCTATAATCCCACTACAACTTAAGGATCTGCATAGGGAATATATTGTATACTGCAATAAGGGTGAGAGAAAGGGCACGTAGAAAGAAGAGGCAGGTTAGAAAGAGANGGGGGGGGGGGGGGGGGAAGAGGTAAATCCCTGGAGACCAGTTTAGTTTTAAGACTTTAAAAAATGCCTCAGCATAGCTTCCCCAATGCTTCTAATGGAAGCCATATTGGATTAGTCCAGAGTAAAAACACTTCACCGCCTGCAAATTGTGACGCGAATGCATGTGCGAAGAAACAAATCACAATAAATGCCGGCCAATTGATAGCTAACAACCCCCTCAGCTGCCAAAACCTTCTGCAACATTAATTATATTTTGTATTTGTTAAACTCACAATGCATTTAAAGTAATCCCATTACGTGTGTTTGTTAGGACAGTGGCATTTGCTTTGGCGTGGTGCTTCTTTCCAAGCTCTCAAAATCAATATGGTGTCAGGCTGAATGTTTTACCCAGATGGTTACAAGGTGAAAATCCCAAAACACAGTGAAGTGAGTCAGGGTCATGACCTCTTATAGCACTGTGATCAGCATGAAGCCTAATGGCAGAAACAGAAACAAACATTAGAGGGATAAAGACTGGCAGTGCGTGAGCTACACTTTTAGAATGCATCCTGATCTGTTTTTGACTTTTACTTACCTACTGGTCATGACATTTATGCAGCAGAACAGCATACTTTAGACCAGCATAAAATATATAAAGTTAAATGTACATTATATATAAAAATTCATAACAGAACTGAGGCTTAAGAACAAAGAAAAAGTTAAGGACAAGCTATTATTTATGGAAATTCTCTCTCCCTAAATTTGAGTTATAGAAAGAGCTTTGGGATGTGAAAGAGATTTCTAGATCCAAACTAATCAGAGCAAATTCCAGAAAAGCCTCTTTCACCTTCCTTCTCTCTCCTCAAATGCACAGACGCATGCAAAAAAGCAAGAACTTCTGCAACAATTGAGCTGAACGCAATTCCGTGCCAGTGACCCTTCCTAGCACTTTGGGAAAACAGAAGAGCATTACAATCCATAAAGCACCTGTTGCATCCAGAGCAGTACACAAGCAAAAGCACTGATTTTTTTTTGCCCCTTCCATTAAAGGGCACTGTTTGTCTTGAAGGGCAGACTTCCGAGAAGCTCAGCGGGGACCTGCATTTTGAAATAAAGCTGTCAGTGGATGGCCATAGGCCGGATGTGTGGATGTAACCCTTCATGCTCTGTTGTGTGAGTAGCAATGGCCTCGTTGAGAGTTCATTCACTGTGTGGCCTACACAAGGGGGAAGGGAGAGTAAATACGCTAACACAGGATATACTCGTTTAAACCTCAGCTTGCGGATCACAGAGGATTGCAGCATGCCATACACTTACTAGATAACGAACTCACTCCCTGAACAAGAGTGGTAATAAATTGTGTCTGAGATACTGACTAGAGGTTCGTAGGAGTAGTAAAGCATGCTAAAAGACACGCATATGGGCTTTCATATGCACACACGAACAGACATGTGCACCAGACAGGACGCCCCAGTGAACTCCTACTCACAATCTATTTTCTCTGCTTTTGGCTACCTAAGGCTCCAGGAATGGCCAAGAAAAACAAAATGACCAGGCGCAAGATAGCACAGGGGTTAGAGGGCTCCACAGCTCCAGCTGAGAGAAAGAGAACTGTGAGTGTTGTCAGATAACATGTGCACGCACACACACACACACACACACACACACACACACACACACACACTTCGGGATATTCCTTCAATGGAGTCAAATACTATAAAGTAGAACATATAATAAAGGCTGTAAATAAAGGCTTTGTCACAGATATAATAAAAGTATATGCAATATATAATAAAAGCATCTTGACTTTACTTGAAATGTCAGTCTACTGAGATGCAACACTGCAGCTTTTAAACCTAAACAATTTACTCATTTTTTGCAGTCCCTTGGTCATTTTTGACCATAAGAGCAGCAGGGTCAGTGATTTCTGAATAATGTGTGTTATTTGGATAATTAACAGTATCTCCTTAGGAAAACATTGGTTTTAAAGCTCCATGGTTTATAGAGATTGTTTAAAAGAGGCCTTAGATTGTCACATGCCACAAAAATAAGTCTGAAAAAAAATATATATTTCTACAAACAACCTTTTGCAAAGAAAAGTCTTGCTGTGGATTTTTACATCTGCTTCTATAGTCATATCTGATCTTCAGTAATACCTCAGTAAACAGTAGCAAATGTAAGCAAATGATCAGAATGGAATTTTTTTTAATTGGATGAGCCACAAACAAAAAAGGAAACATTCCTCTCTGAGAATGACATTTTAATCCAAATTAAATAAAAATGAATCCATACAAAGCGTTAAATCCGCATTACTCAGCATCGATACAGGTCAGCTCAATTCAATTTTCCTCTGTGACACTTTTCAGTGCATATTGCAGCATCTTCTTTTTCACTGTCAGTGCTCCCTGCGGCTTTCTTGCTGATGTGCTGTTGGAGTCATTGGGTTCATGAAGGATTTGTACAAGGACAGCTGAAAAGCCAACTCCCCCAGAATTTGACGAAGGAACCACATGTACAGCTTAGGAACTTAATTTCTTCTACATGGTACCAGCTCTCAAGACTCACTTTATTCTCAGATGGTCAGCAATATATCAGAAGGCATCTACAATCTGTCACACAAGAGACGTCACAAACCATTCTGATATATCACATCTGCCGTAGCCTGTTTATGAATAAAGCGTGTATTTTGTCAAAAATCCTAAATTGACGGAAAATAATCTTCATTTATGACACAAACTGCCACTGGATTTCCTAAACAGACCTGGTATTAGACTTTACACTTCATTGAAGCTTTATCAGGATCATTATGAATCATTACAGCTGTGTAAGAGAAATTCATAGGGTAAAATAACATATATACTGGAGAAACAGTGTTTAAACAAAATAAGCATTGATCTCTATTCTTCATACCTGCTGCATCTTCACCATGTTTCAGTATTACAGACTCACTAATTGTCTTTCTGACAAGTCAAGGATGACCAGAGACTGTGATGATTGATGACTTGTATGTTCTAGCACACCACAACATAAATTAAGAAAAGTTTCAAGCAAACTGAACAAAGCTGAATTGTTACATGTGCAATATACAGACAAAAGAGAAAGATTGAAATAATCCTGGTCCTGATCACGTCTTAAAATTGTGCAAAAAATGATGAACAACACCACATGCCGTTTCACACCATTTCATTATTTATTTTTACAAAAATAAAGCAAAAAATGGAAAAGACGTACATAAAACTAAGTACACCTTTAGTGCTTCTGTAGGATTAAAGAGATTAAGTAGCTAGAGGGTGATTAATTGATAATCAGCAAGTGTATAGTGTATCAGCAAGCCACCTCTATAAAAGCCCAAGTTTTAGCAGATTGTTGGTCTGGAACATTCAGGTCTGTGTTAATACAATGCCACGGAGGACAGATCTTAGCAACGATCTTAGAGAAGCAATTGTTGGGAATTAGAAGGGTTATAACGCCATTTCCAGACAATTTAAAGCTCATCATTTTACAGTTTCTTAGATTATGTACAAGTGGAAAACGGACAGCTTGCAATGCTCCCAGGAATGGACATCTTAGTAAATTCACCTCAAAGTCAGACTGTACGACGCTCAAAGAAATTGCAAGAGTTACATCACAGAGAAAAAAAAGTTACATCTAAAAAAAAAAAAAAAAAAAAACACAGGGCAACACAGCCTTTTGTTTGCAATATTGCATATGAAAAATGTGAAAACTCCCTCCACAATGATGTGAGGGACTAATAAAAGGTATGCTCAGTTTTGTACACAAATTTTCCATTTTGGCTTGATTTTTGTCACATAAAAAATAATTTTTTTTTTTTTTTTTTCTTCATCTGATGCTGTATTTACCAAACATAATTTCAATTCACTGTGTCCTATTCATAAAAACATAGATTAGAAAAAAAGAATGTACTTTCTTTTTCACATGACTGTAACTCTAATGAACTTAAGATTACACTGGGCCCCTTGGTACGACCATGTAAACCGCATTAAAACAAAACCTCCTTCTCCGGGATAAGAGCTCCAGTCATCACATGATGTGTAGCTGGTAGACTATTACTTGATCAAAGCACACTAAAGTGGATTTAATTGTAGACTCTGTACAAGCCGAGCCAATCTTTGAATGCCTATGACATCTACAAAAATGAGTACACCTGAATACACTCTTATTGAAATAAGGACTGCATGTATTTATATATCTAATGTGAGATGTACAGACCAGATGTCTAACAACTTACTGCATGATTACAATGTTGAGTTAGTAAAAGCAAAAAAAAGAATGTCAGAGTGAGTAAGATTTTACATAATGAGGTCTAAAGATGCCATGTCCTTGAAACATTCTTTGCTTGTAGTCCTCTCCAAGAAATGCAAATGAACTCATATGCTTTATCAGCCCCTTCTGCGGCAATCAAGCTCCCTTATTTCCAGTTAGGAAAATGTAATTTGTATTTCTCTCTGTCCTTGTTAATTATTACATACATCACAATGAGCTGTGCTACTTAATTGTTCTATAAGTAAAGAAGTGAAAAACATTGAAGAACAACACATATCATTTATTCTATACTTCAGTATGGCCTCTCAATGACCTCTCAAGTCCCCAAGCTCCTGCAGACAAGGTTCAAAATAGACCACTGCTTTCCGAGAGCATCTTTTCCCTGTGGCTCCATAATGGCTAAACCAGACATATGTCTTTTGCCTGACGATGTTTCCTGACCTCTAACTGACATTACTACAAAATAATTCTTATCTTCTTTTTCTCTCTGTAGCCGCAAAAGCAAAACTATGCATTCAAGCAAAACTACCAGTCCTCTGCCGTGTCATTTTTAGCTCAGCTCAGCACTTGCTGTGAAAAAATAGAAAATGGGTGTGAGGACACTCTAAAATCTGTAGATAATATGGGACATAGATTAGAAGAGGACAGACACAAGTATTTCAATTTATGACATTTGGCAGATGCACTTCCACCTCCAAAATTACTTAAATTTAACAGACAGGGAAAAGCTTTCCCTCATTCCGGTTTAGTGTTAGTCTGGTTCTGAGGTTTTATAGTCTTTACCTTTGGCCTTGACCTTGCTATAATTTGCAGGCAAGTGTGAAGTGTGAAGTTATTGATGTACTGTGTTACTGTCAGTAATACACCATAGCAATGGTCTAAACAGGTTCAGGATAGACTAAATCCACCATTTCACAGTACATATTGATGAAATCAGAAAGCTGGCAATGGTCAAAGCCAGAAAAACAATAGAAGAACTAAAGAGTTAAAATCTAGGCAAAACCAAAAGGAGAACCAGGCTTAGAATTTAAGCCACAAGAATTAAAATCAACTCTATTGAAATAGTTTGAAAAAAAATAGTAAGCTATGATGACTGAAGCTGGAAAACACTGAACAGGTGCAACTGATTAACGGAATTACTGAAAACGGGAAGCTGTGACTTTATATAGACAAAAGTGTAAACGTGGTCACTAGGGTTACTCAAAAGCAACACAATCAGTCTAAATGTGACATTATCTTCCATTATCAGTGAAGATAAACATGCACATGAAGGGGTTTTGTGGCCTCTATAAACACTTATTATAAAACTAAAATGAACAGCAAGCAGTACGGTTTCTCTTTATACAAGTTATAAAGAGGCTGTTGCGTTATCTTATCGATCTGATCAAAATTGTGTTTCTAGACAGCCCATTTGTGATTTGCTAAGAAATATTCAGACTAGAAACAGAAAGGTCCATTTGTGTTAAGTGTTTAGCCTCAATGAAAAACATCAAGAAAACATTCAATAGTTGGGCAAAAAAAAGAACTGCACAGGTGTTCAAATAAAAATTTGGTTCAGATGTGTTATGACTGAATACAGCTAATACTGCAGGTCCATGCCAGCTTGTTATGGTGGCTTGGCCTGCTGACCTCTATGAACAGCCTGCTGATGGGAATATGAGTCTGATTTATGTTCTTGCCAGGAGCAAGAATAACGGTTAAGACACCAGCACCCCTTTGAAGACTCATATTCCAAAAAATCCAAGAATCCGAGGAATCCTTCGCATCCCTCTGTTAAAGATCCCCAGAGGATTGTAACTGTGATTAGAGCTGTCGTTTACTTTTCTATCCGAATACAAGGTTCGAAAATTTAGTTCAAAGGTATTTAGTGCTATATGTTTGTATAGATGAGATGAACAGTTTTTAAATGATATGAGTATGAATGAGTGACAATATTCTTAAGCAGAAGCTCAAGCTGGGAAAAACTGAAACCGATTGTCAGATGTCAGCTTTCATTTCTTTAAAAATCTGTTGTAGTACATAAAGTAAAGTGTGAATAAAGTGTGTGCCTGTGTAGGATCACGAAAATACATATTAATCAGTTTCCACAGAAGGTATTGTAGTGCCGCACAAACCTACACTCACACACATACAAAAAGCCAACCTGACTTAAATGCCCTGGCACTTTCACGCATTATTTCAGGATATTACCAGCTGACCAATGTTCCCTAGACCGTCGATATAAAGCTGACAAAATAAGGCACAGAAGCCACAATCACAGTCACTGCAACTCATATCAGCTCATTATAAATATGCATCCAATTTAACATGTGCAGTTAATTACAAAAATGTCTGTATTTTACTATAAAAGGAAATGAACGAAAATCTTAGGCATGGTCAGTTTATAGAGCTATACCTGAAACACACACACACACACACACATTTTACTCAGCAGGGGCAAAATATTTTAAAGCTTTGGAAGAATTAAAGATGATTTATTAAATCTTTTGTTTTTGAACACACTCCCGTTTCAAAAAGAAAAGTTAATAACATTTTCAGAATGTATTCATTAAGAACATGCAACATGCAAAGAAAATATCTGTATATCTGAGTTTTATGCAAACTGTCTCTTTTTTACAGACTGTTTCTGTATTCAGCCTTTGCTTTTGCACGGCTTTAACCAAGCTGGTCTCTGACCTCAGCTTATCGCAGACGCCGTCAGAGAGTTAGCATTAACAGTTATTCATCATTCTCAAAGAGTACAATAAACAAAGCTGAGCTCCAAGTATCGCATGACCACGATGGAATCCGTACTACTAACGTTCTTCCTCTTGATTATATTTTAGCACATGCATGTAAGCACTCCAGTTATTCAGGACAATGCAATCTTCATGTGGATGCTGGATAATTTTCATGTTTCTGGTGGGCAACAACTACTTTCTGGACGAGCCATAGTACATGATTAGTTCAGAAGAATAGAAACGTTGATAAGTAGAGCAATTCTAGGATCTGTTGTATGTAGATATGGTAATTTTTACTACACTGCACTTTGCTCTCATGTATCACAGCAAGGGCTTTTAGAGGGAAATGTTAGGAGTTTAAGAAGAATGCAGTGATTTTATACAACAAGACACTTTTTCCTTTTTACTATAGCTGTCTACATGTGTATGCTTTCCAACAACTATCCCTAAAGTATCTCTCTCCTTCCCTGCCAACTGCACTTCAGTCATGTGAAAAATAAAGTACATCCTCTTTGAATTCTATGGTTTAACATATCACAACATAATAAAAACCATCTGGTCCTTATCAGGTTTACAAATTAAGTAAATGTTCAGATGAACAACACATGACATATTACACCATGTTATTATTTATTTTTACAATAATGCCAAAAAAATTAAGAAACCACTTGTGAAAATTAAGTACACCCTTACTGTTTCCATAGGATTCAAGAGGCCAAGAGGCAGCCACGTGCTGTTCATTAAAAAGACTTGATTAACTGTTCATCAGCCAGTTTTAGCAGTTAGCTGGTCTTAAGCATTCAGGTGTATGTCAAAATATTGAAGCCATTTGTGCTGCTTACTGATCTAGGAAAGGGTTATAACAATCCCATTTACAAACCAATTAAAATCATTCTACATTGAGGAAGATTATTCACAAGTGGGAAACATACAAGACCATTACAATTCTTTCCAGGGCGTCCTAGGAAATTCACCCGAACTTCAGACGAACCAATGCTCAGAGCAACTGCACAAATATAATCTCAGACACTATAGGCCACATGTTAAATATTAAAATTCATGACAGTACAGTTGAAAAAAAGACAAGAGAAGACTTCTGGAACCATGTTTTCTAGAAAAAGTTTAGATGTTTGGCCATAATGCACAGTGCCATGTCTGGCAAAAAAATAAATATAACATATCAGCACAAACACATCATACCAACTCTTAAGCAAAATGTCAAGTGTTGGAGGGTGATGATTTAGGCTTGTTTGCAGCCACAGGACCTGGGCACTTTGCAGTTGCACTTGAGTCCACCATGAACTTATCGATATTCTGAGGTATTCTAAGGTATTTAAATCTTTTCAACAGCCAAAGTTTTAAGCCAAAATTGGTTAATGCAGAATCAAGGTGTTGCAAGTGGCCCCATCAATGTCCAGACCTCAACCTGACAGAATTTTTTTGGCAGAACCATAAGAAAGCTGTGCATCAACAAATGCCCACAAATCTCAATTCCCTAAAGCAACCATGTAAAGAAGAGTGAGCCAAGATTCCTCCACGATGAGAAACTGAATGAAGAATTTCTAGCATGTCAGGATACGTAATTACACAGTTCATAGTGTGAGCTTCCTGACTTAGCCTTGTATAAGCCTATTGTTCACTTAGCATGAAAAACTATTTTTAATAGCATCATCAGCTGTCAATGAGGCATGTCTGAACCATTGCTGTCATCAGTGTGCGCTGAATGATTGAGTATATTGTTTTACAGTAGTTTGAATCTAATGGTAAACTAAGCTGTCAGTGTGAAAATGTCAACAAAAAATATTAGTGAAAATGCATTCACTTACATACTTATCCAGGATAGATTCCTTTAATTAACAAACACATAACTCAGAGTTTATACTGTTTCATTTGCAAAATTGCACTGTCCGTCAGCTTATTAACTTGTAACTGCCTTCTTTATACGTAACTAACAATAGATGAGACAGTGTACCAATCCCTTTTACAGGAAGTCCTGTGATAAAGCAGGAAGCCATGTCTATTGTCATAGCCAGGAGAAAGGAAGTTCGGCTCAAGCTGATAGAGCCTGTGTCTGGATCCAAGGTTAAGAAATCTTTTCCTTTAAGGCTGTTTGAAAGATCCAAAGAAGGCAATCTAGAGCACTTATTTTCCAGCTTTTATTTTGAATAAAATGGTTCATTCCATGTCATAATGCAATATGTTTCCTATTTAAATAGAATAGCGGAGCAGCTGGCACATTGCTCAGAAGATTGTAGATTTCATGATGAAAGTGATGCTACAGCGATGTTGTAAATTTTGTCGTTTCTTTTGGCTTAGCATGATAATCGATTTAACAATGTGGAAACCCTGAGTGCATGCATTAACAAGACAATAAACAGCAGCAACAATGCACTGTTACTTGAGTGACCAACTGTTTGCCAAGTAAAAACATTTGCAGTAAAACATGAAAAAAGAACAGGTTTACGTAAGTAAGCTTCATAATTCCAAATTATGACTTCATGGTAAATATTACCATTATTTTACAAAAAGATATCAGCTGAAGAAATGGAAAAGTGGTTCAATGTGTGTAAAATGAGTGTAACTAAATACTGTAGTATTTCTTTTCTCAGAAGTTTTACCAAAAACTGAGATATTCTGAGGTCATGATGTCTCTTAGGATTGGTCAATAATGGACTTTCCCAATACAACCTCAGGCATAAATGTTTGGCAGTCTGGGGAAACTTTTCACATAGTCAAATTTTAACATTTTGAAATTCTAAAAACTGCAGGCATGAACTACATTTATTTTTTGCATGTATCCCATCCCAAAGTCAATCAGAGCATTTAAAAGCTGCTTACGAAAAAGCGGACATGCATTTCAAGATTTTATTATAAATCCCGAGAAAGACGACAACATTTATAATCTAATCAAGTTAAGGAAAAACTAAATTACTGCCAAATTTCAAACAACATTTACAGTCAAAAAAAGAGTTATTTCCTTGACTATAAGTATCAAACACATCAGTTTCTGTCTCATCATCTGAGATCAATGCATCATTTGGATGCCTTATAATTTTTTCACTCCCCTGAACTTCCCTGAAATCTCTTATACATCTTTAGGCAGACTGAATGTATGTACTTCTGCATTTATTTAAGTTGATCTTTGCAGGCACACAGTCAGGACAAGCTTTAAAAAATTGCCTAACCCATACACAACATTCTTTGTTGTGAAATATGTTAAAGTATACTTTGGCCAAAGTCAGATATCTTGTAGTTTTTGACAGTTTTCCAGAATTCAGCCATAGACAAATCCAAAGTGTTTTTTCTTCTTATCACCAGACAAATGATAAACAAAATTTAACATGACTCTACACCATTTCCTAATCCTGGCCCACGAGTACATGTACATTTTACCATCTGTGTTAGATAGCACATGTACAGATTTGCATATACCCACTGTGGTTGCATAGGTTTCCTTTGGGTTCTCTGTTTTTCTTTCCACTGCTTAAAAACACGAAGACAAACATGTCTTTATGTGTCTATACTAATCTGCCCCTGTGTGTGAATGAGTGTTTGACATGGAGCACTGTGATGTACTGCAGTCCTGTCTGGGATGAATTCTCAAACATTGCACCCAGTATTACTAGGGTGATAAAGTGACTACTGAAGGTGAATGAATACTTGAATGAATGACATTAACCCACATTTAATGCAAAGGAAATAGGGTTAGGGTTTGTTAACCAGGTAATGTTAATTAAAACCATCCAAAACAGGAGCATGACCAAACATAAGAAATAATTTTTCAGGTTTTCTATTTACCTATGTTTTAACTATTCTCATTTAGCAGAAGATAGAAAGATGAAGATTCACGCTGTATCTGTCTTCTCTTCATTCTATGTGCATTTTATTCCCAAATGCTGATCCTATCTTCACACTCTTCTTACACATGAGCTATGTGTCATATATCACTTCATCATACAAACAGGGTGACAAGTTGTAACCATAGAAACAAGAATACACTTTCTCACTACACCTTCCAAAAGCCAATTAAGCCTCTTTCCACCCACACTGATTTCTTTACACTTTAAATAACATGAAGGCAAGTTTTGAAGTTTTTAATGCAATGTGTATTACCACAAGCCTCTGTTGCCTTATCTGTTAGTCATGTTAAATTTTAAGTGTGACCTTCTTTATAGTTACTGTTATCAGTATAACAAGCACAATCATTTGTGTATTAATAAGCAGCAAAATGTATATTTAAAAAGAGGTCTAAGAAAGTGATTTTCTGATGTAGTACATTTCTGTTCATTTAATGTCAGCAAACTACAATTTAGCTTTTTATATTTCCCCTTCATAATTATTTTAATTTTCAGAAATAAAGGAAAACTTTAATTGGTACTACAATTAACATTGTCTTCACTACACAGTAAGCAGTAAGGCAGTAAGGCTCACCAATTTCATCGGGAGAACAAAGCCTTTGCATAAAAAAAATTTAATTTCAAGTAAGTTTCCATGTTTCTTTTTATAATAACTAACATTGCATTATTTAAGCAAAGTACCCCCACCACATCTCAGCTGGTATTTGGGCATCGGTGTCTAAAGCTTATAATCAGGTAATTTCAAATAATAGATTCCAGAGCGAGGGTTTAAGGTCAGAAGAGTGTGGTGCAGTAATCTGGAATTTTCAGAGAAGCTACCCAGTTAGCAGATTTATGACTTGAACTTTTCAACTTTAATCCAATGACCTATAACACTTCTATAGGATGCATCTGCTTGAGCTTGCTAATGTGAATTGCATGTTGAGTAAAAGTTGCTGAACATTGTATTTTTCTTCAGCTGAGAAGACAAAACAAAATTCTACATCTCAAGTGCCATACAAGGATTGGATTTCAACAAAGGTTAGAGAAAAAACCCAACACAACTGTATTCCTGCAACTGAGCACTTTTCTAATTACGGCCCACTCAGCACAGTGCCGCCTGCCTGCCAGATCACTGTTACAAAAGAAGCTTGTTTTGCTCAGCATGCTGCACCTCAATCAATCACAATACTGGTTAGCTGCAAGTCAGCAGTATTGTATTGAACTACAATGAAGAATGAAAGCTACCGTTTCACTGTAGCCATATTGCCTGCATCATCCCTTTGACCCTTTGACCTTCTCACCCTGACCCAAAACACATCATGAGCATGTGTATTTAGGAACAAAAAACATATCTTGTGGAAGAAGACAGATACGGACATCCATACTTAAATATCTGTCCTACTATTTACTGACCCATACTGAAAACTGAATTTTTTTTCTGCAGTTCAGGATCATGCAAGGACAGAAGGAGGTTTGCGTGTTCTGGCAGTGGATGCATGCATGCAAATAATGGACACTTATCAGAGGATTTACTACATCAAGTATGGAGTGGACACCAATGAAAACACATGACTGAAGTGAAAAATGAGACAGCAGATAGTGTTTGGATCAAAGAAGGAGGTAATTTTTCAGAGCAAGCAGGGAAATGCAAACATACACAGAAGGACTTAAAAGGTTAGACGCAGCAAGAATATCACAGAACCAACAATCTTATAAGAATTCAGACAAGCAAAGGAAAACTGGTTGGAGATCTCTAACTATCATAATCAGTAACCTTCATAGTATTTTATTTAAATTACCACAAAACTTATCACACACATTTTACTTAAGTGTAGCTTAAATAGACTAAAAAAGATTTCTGCCATACAGTCATGCAAGATTTTTTACATGGCTCGGTGTGCTGTAATAAGAAAATAATCAATGAGGGGGGCCCAAGTTATTGCTAACACAAACTGTATGACTTTCCTCTAACAGCATGTACCGACGCATTTATTCTTTATTTATTGCAACAATTAGCCAACTCTTATCATTTGTTTTTGTAAACATTGCAGTTTTAACCATGTACAGATACATTTAATGCTGTGGAACTTCCATGAGACAAGCTTATATTACTGTTATTACAGTTATAAACATTTTGTTTTCTAACCAGCTTCTTTTTTTTTCACTTTCTTGAAGACAAAAACAGCTTGTCATGTTTTTAAAAAAAACCCAGAAACACACACAGCCCTCTGTCCTGAATCTTTTCATATGGCAGAAAACTTACTGAAACAGGAGATTTCCTACTCAAATGTTAAATAAATAAAATAAATATATATATAAAAAAATCTCTTAAAAAAAATAAAAAAATTATAAATAGCAGGTTTTTCCTTTTTACTCTGTTTGTTACAATATTAAATTAGGTTACATGCCCATCAAAATTCATTTTAAAATGCAGTATTTTTAAATAGTATGCTGTTATTTAAAAAAAAACTCTTTTTGGTCAAGTCAGTTTTGAGGTATAATCACAGATTAAAGCACTGGACTGAAACAGTGGAAGCTGTAATAGCACGAGGGATGCAAGCAAGAGGCCTATCAGTAAGATAATGCAGGTTGACAGAACTGATATGGAGCAGATGCATGGTAAACAGAAAGTCAGATTCTCGTCTTAAACTGCCTAAGCTCTTTTCAAAACAATTTACGCTATGAAGTATCCAAAGCCATGGTGCTGGTTTAATTTAAACACAGCTGAATAGATTATAATAACCTACAGCATGTCTCGGCTGGACAAAACTCAAACACACCAGTTAATCTATGTTTGTAAACACACACACACACACAAACACAAACCCACACATTAGTAAAACGGGTGTCCCTTCAAGAACAGGTCCAATACATTGTGATCACTATTTCACAGAAGCACTTTTTTGTTTAGCTTCCCCTGCTTCCACAGAGTCTGCAGAATTGAGTGTGTTTACACAGCGTGGCTCTTGAGGCCAGACCCCCTTATCCATTGACCTGGCACTGAGCAATTTACCTTCACATGCCTAAAAAATCCAAGGCCGTGTTCCTCAGGAGAATGAGTTAATGCACATTGCAGGGTCGTCAGATTTGTGCTGCTGCTACTGATGTTAAAGGCTAAAACTCCAGCATCTGGAGTACACAAACAGAGCTGTGGCACCAACAAGTAGAAGAACACAGCTAGTCATTGAATCTAAAGGTAATGGGCACATTATGATATGGCTGTCTCTTGGTAACCCGCCCACATGTGGCAGCTTTCACACAGGAGGCTGGAGAGTGGGGGGGATGGAGTAAATCTCAACATATACCAAGAACACCAAATAAGAGCTATTTTTAAGCCATGTCACCTGAGATGTAATGAATTTCACATTCATGTAGTGACATGGTCTGTAGGAGAAGGCAAAAAAGTCATACTGTGTCACTTCCAATTCTAGTGATCTGTTGCAGAACAAGGGTTTTTCTTACATAGCTTTTTTCCCCCCTAAACTCATATGCATTTTGGCTTATTGGCTTTTATAGATAGTGTACATACATACATTACATACATACATACATACATACATACATACATACATACATTCATGCGTACATTTTATATCCAAATGTATATCGATATAAATTTTGTATCCAAAAAATACTAAGCCTGAAAACCACTTTGGGAATGCTGAATGTGTGCTCAAATGAATAATGAGGGGGAAAAAATTAGGTATTACATTTGATTAATCCTTTTTCCTATTTTCTCCTGAATGTGAAAGGATGATGTTTAGTTTCCTTTTTTTAATATTCATAGAAGTCTTAAGAAACTTGTTTCTGACAATCATCAATGTAATTTTCACTATCCCATGTATTCATAAAGCGTTTATAAAAAACCTGTATATTGATATATCAAGGGATCTAAAAAAAAAACAAAAAAAAAACCTTGCATTCCATTTTCATTTTTCACTCCCGCTAAGCTTTTTGTGTTATTTTTTAACAGATTCTTTTCCAGCAGATGAGCTGACATACATAGACAATAAGTTGACAATACATCGGTTATAACTACTATACACTGCATTTACATTACCTATTAAAATATAGAGGGTCAGTACTAGATGATTTTTCTTTCAACATTTATAAAAAAAAAAATTTTAATTGGTTGAAATAGATGCACATTTTATTGTTTTTAATCTTTCAAAACCCGAGCGGGTTGCAACGGTTTGCCCTCAATACTAAGTTGATTTGCATGTTCGAGGCCCTGGCTTTAAAATCGATGAAAACTAAATTTAAGTGCTAAATCAATTCTTCTACTGACAGCTACTCTTACTGCTAATGAGGTCTGACTCTGCTTAGGTTGCAGAAACAGAGAGTGCTGGTAAATATAAAGAGCACAGAAGCATTGCAAAGAGTACAAGCTGTCAGACTTTACAAAAACTGCATTTAACAAACTTTAATTTCCCTCCCAGATTTCAGGCAGTCTTACAACAAAAGGTTGAGCTGTCAGCAGCTAAAATCTCCCGCAGTGAGTGATACACTACCAACCCACTGGTGCACCAGCCGTATATCACGGTTCAGTCACCACCACTTGAAATAACATTCATCCACTGATGTCCTGATCTCCATTTATGGACATGCACATACTCATTAATTTGACCTTCAGTGTACCATGCAGAAGAAAAATAGATTTTCTCGTCCTCATTCGAAAAGTGTACATTCTAAACATGCATGAAATGTAAAAACACAATCGAATTCAAATTGTAAAATCGTAAATTTACATAAAATGCAGGTAAAACAGAAATCTGGATATAGATTCCTAATGAGCAACAAGTTTGACAGACAAAAGTTCCCTGTAACAACATGTA
>MU537915.1:1495407-1524184 GCA_024362625.1 Silurus asotus | reverse complement strand
GTTTATAGTTAAATTACAGTTTCAGCTAAATTATATACAGTAATTTGTTAAATTATTAACAAATTACCATATATTACCCCATACTGATCAGCATTCTTTAAGACTACATATTTTTAGTTTTAGTCAGGGACTACCTGTATTGTGAATATATTCACTGGGATGAGCATAGGACTTAGGGCATAGGTCTTCTGTTTACAGCAACAAGTTTCTTCCTGAGTGATATTAGCCACTGAAGAATGAGCCAGTACTGGGCTGTTTTAGGGACTTGCCTTGTGTTGAGTAGCTCGTTACAGCTTTAGAGGCTCTAACTAGAATAAGAAACCCTAGTTGAATTAGTTCAATTCTCAAAATAGCATTGTAGAGCCATTATCACAAATGTATTTTAATAGTTGTGTCCAAGTACTACTAATGTTTTTACTAATACTAGCTTTGCTTAATCACATGTTCAACTTTTAAAAATTATTTGATGACAAGTTTTCCCTTTTGCAAATAAAGTCCTGTTAAATATAATGCGATGTATCAATGGATTTGGGGGAAAATTATTTTTCCTGTTTTGAGCATTCTCTATGAGCCCATATGCTTGGAGGCTGCAGCTGATTGGCTCATAAATTGTGTATTTTGGGCTGTACCATGTTTATAAGGAAGACTTTTGCCTGGGAAAAAGCTTCATTATTTCTTTTGTTCGTTTTCATTTACTTTTGTTTATTACTCATGTTGCAGTTTTACTTGAAGGTTAATGTTTTTAATCATCCATCTAAACATAGCTTTGCTGGCAGTGTTTCAACTTCTGTTCAGGCAAACTGTCTGAGACGTTTCTAGAAACTGTACTAAAGCTAGAGCTGATACACTGTTACGTTTTATTTTCCCAAGTTAGAGGTTTTAAATATTGAACAGTGTGGATGCTGTCTAGTTGTAGAAGTAAATTCATCTCATAATTTACCCTCTCCTGATTAATTGTTGCTAAATTTCCATGTAACAGTGCATGCATGAAAAGGATTTAGCATCAGAAGTATAATATGTAAGAAATTCATTCAAAACCATTTAACTCAACTTTGGTGTCATCAGTCACACTCACACTTTTTTTTTTTTAGTTGTGCTTTTTGGACTTTAACTTAATCCCTGAATTTTAGTTTACACTGGTCAAAGGGTTTGTTTGGCTACAGAGCAAAACTAAGTAAGATCTGCCTACCACATATCCAGAATCCAGATATCTTTGCCACTACTGCCAAGTGACTGCACTAAACTTCAGCAAGGTGACAGTAACAACACTCATCAGAGAGAAGCTGTAAGTGTGAGATGAGCCATGTACATGAGCCAAATGCTTTAACCATGATGTAAGTAAGCTATGCCATCATTTAAAATTTGCTGCCAGTTTCCAGTGAATCTTAAATTGCCAACATTTTGAATGAAAACAGAACATGAACAAAATGCAGATGACGTTGGACATCAAAACCTACAAAATGAGTCTGAATACAGACTGTAGTTTAATCTGATTCCACAAGCACTATCCTTAGTAGTATAAAATGAATCAGGGGAAAAAGTGTAAAGCAACAGTCAAAACTTCAAACCAATTGTTTCCAGACGTTCACGTGCAGCTGCACAGAGCTAACACTAACACGGTCATTATGTTGCCAGCTATAAATCTGCTGCTCAGTCAGTGAAATATAGAGTTATGTGAGAATAACTCTAGCACAGTAAGAGGTTTTTGGCTTTCTCACCTCTGCCAAGATGGAGTGTCTCAAACTAATTGTAGAGCAGAACACTGACAAAGAGGTACGTGTAAGGAACAGTCAGGGTAAAGACAGTAGATGGACAATTAGCCTATCCTTAAAGAAGCCTATCCTTACAAATGGAAATATTCGACCTAAAAGCATTTTGTAATCACTCCCACTAAGCTCTCATTGAAGAAAGAAGGCCCTTTATCTTATTTATATCAAGTCTTTCTCCTTTTCTTTAATAATCCAGGTTAGGGCAGTCATGTACATTTTAGTGTGTCTGTCAAGAGTCAACTAACTAATGTCTAACCTCTGACTCTAAACTGCTAATGTAATGTGATCACATCATAGACAACCTGGGTCTTGTGCTGTCTATCCCCACTTTCTTAACCTCCTGAAAGGTCAGACACATAATCTCTAGACCCCTCCACCTCCCTCATTTACATTCAGTAACCAATTTACACCAGCCAGAGCCATGGTGGTTCTAAAGCCTATCCTTAGTACACTCAGTGTGAGGCAGGAATACACCCTGCATTGAACACCAGTCTCTTGCACACAGCACAAGTCTCACACACATTGACACCTAGGGCCAATTTTTCTAACATTGTTAATCAGTCAATTCTGAATTGAAATTCTATCAAACAAAAGAAACTCTAGTGGTCTGTATTTCCATTGTTTGCAGTGCCATATTTCTGCAAATTACTTTCTGAGTTTTGCCTGAATGCACTGTTTATTAATTGGTTACGTCCCTGATATCTGCTTAGCGTTTTACAATATCTTACAATAAACTGTGATACAAATGTGGACAGCCATGTGTGTGTAATGAAGAAGTTAATGAAGCAATTAACCTTACAGCTGGCTTTTGGTTTCCAATCAGCACCTTACATGAGTAGCTAATTGTCGACTCTGGCAGACTGATAAAACAGACAAGGAAAGATATTTACACAAAAGACAGTCGCTCTGGAGGCACAAGAGCTCCTGCTCCCGAATCCCTGTAACACCATGGTCTCCTGGTCCATGGGCCTTTCTCAAGCCCTTGCACTTCTTTACTCTCTAGTGGATGGGGTTGCAATTAAATCAATTTCAGAAAATAAGCCCAAAGGGAAAGAATTAAACAACTCACCAGATGAATACAGGGCTCAGTGGAGTGAGATCATTGTTGTTAATAATTCACATGTTCCCATTAGAAACAAAAGATCGGCTTGGGAGTAAATGGAAAGCGTGACAAAATAAACAGCAGCAATATGCTGAATGTCAGGATTATAAATAAAGTATTTTTGTAAATTCTAAATATTGCTTGATATTAATTGACCCCTAGCTAACACTTAACTAACACATAATATCAACTTATAAATGTGTGTTTATAAGTATTAATTATACTTTAATAATTTGACTTAAAATGTAAATGATTGTGTGACTTTTTGTGCTTTCATGTGAAACCATTTACTAAATGTGTACTTGTATATAAAAATATTCTTGAGGATGTTAGAGGCATCATCAGATGTTTTAAATCTTTGGGTGTTTACAAAATTCCTCGTGGTAAAATCAATTTAGCTTCAAAAACTAGCATTTTCCAGGGATGTTGACATAAAGACAAACGGCCTTGCAGCTAAATACATAGTGCAGTAACCACAGCAAGCAGCTTTGTAGCTTTCACATTGCACTATGGGAACAAAAAAACAAAAAAAAACACAGCCTGTGTTTATTATGGTTTACTCCACCCGCAGTGCTGAGAGTGTCTTCGAACAAGTGGCCAAAAACAGATCTTATTCTTCACTTCCTACTGTCATATGGCCCAGTGCAACTGGGGATAAAAGTAGCTCAATAACTGCTCAATAGGTTGAGAGGTTAGAAGGTGTAATATAATTTTATTTTATATATAAAATAATAATAATAATTTAAATAATTAAATAATAATAATAATGATGTAAAATAAGGTAACCAGATAACCAGATAACCAGGTATCCTCAACCCTCATTCTAAACAATGGCATCCCACAGCGCTGTTTTCTGAGCCCACTACTCTATTCCCTGTTTACCCACGACTGTGCTCCTCTGCATAACTCCAACATCTTCATCAAGTATGCAGATGACACCACCATGTGCAACCTGACCCTCAACGCCTCGAAGACAAAAGAGCTCATCGTGGACTTTCAGAAATTCAACAGCAGGAGACATTTCCCAGTCAACATCAATGGAACTGAGGTAGAGCGAGTCTCCAGCTTTAAGTTCCTGTGGGTTAACATCTTTGAGGATCTGTCATGGCAGCAGAACACTTCAGCTCTGGTTAAGAAAGCACAACAACGCTTGTACCTATTGAGAAGTCTCATCTGGCCTCAGGAATTTTAACGAGTTTCTGCCACTGCATCATTGAGAGCATCCTGACCAACTCCATCACTGTATGGTATGGAGGCTCCACTGTGTGTGAACACAAAACCCTGCAAATTGTGGTCAAAACCGCCAATGAACACCTTCACCACAGCAGATGTCTGTGCAGAGCTCACAACATTATCAAGGACTCTTCACATCACAGTCACAAACTGTTTAACCTCCTTGCATTAAGAAGGAGATACAGGAACATACGCACCAGAACCATATGTACAGTGTCCCTGTACAAATCCATCCTGCAGTGTGTGCAAACCTGGTGAAAAACTACAGGAAACTTTTAACCTCTGTAATTGCAAACAAAGGCTACTGTACCAAATATTAACATTGATTTTCTCAGGTGTTCAAATACTTATTTGCAGCTGTATTAGTTTAAAAATCATATATTGTGATTTCTGGATTTTTTTTTTTAGATTATGTCTCTCACAGTGGACATGTATATATATATATAGTATACTTGTTTATACAGCTTGCACATTGAAATGCTATAATCTTATAACCTCCTACTTCTGCACATTTCCTTTTCAATGCCATAGCCTTAGAACCATTTATCTGTACTTCTCAACGATGTCCTCACATCTCTGCACTGCTATTGCCTTTATATTTATTCACTGTACATATGCTTACATATATATATATCACATGCAGTAAATATGCTACATATTTATCTGCACTATTTTCATGATTGCTACTTTTGGTAGATGCCAAACTGCATTTCGTTGCTGTATACCTGTACTATGCAATGACAATAAAGTTGTATCTATTTATTAAAATTGAAACCCTAAAGGGTGCTCCCTGAATGGTAAAAACATTAGAGTGTAAAAAAGAGCACATATTTTCTATTGTTTGAATGGGTTAAATGAGCTTAACAACAAATAATTGGTCAGGAAAGTATTGCAAACCGTGTGAAACCTTTACAGAGTGAATGTTGTTCCATTCACTGTTGACGATGAGTGGCAAACATTCTGTGAACTCGGGAATGTGTAAGTGTACATCACACATTTTAGTCAGGATTTGACTTTTCAAACAAAATATAAGTGAATTTAATTGTTTCTAGCTTTTCCCCAAACAAAGGGGGAAACAAAAAACAATGGAATTCTTGTACATTTTCACATTTTACATTTGTTGTTCACATTTAAGGATGAATTTGTATGTGTGTGTGTGTGTGTGTGTGTGTGTGTGTGTGTGTGTGTGTGTGTGTGTGTGTTTTCGATTTCATTACGTTCTACTTTCTTTTTCAGCTTATTTTTTTAGACCCAGAAAAATGTAGGAAAAACCAACATAGAGTTTCTACAGGGCAAACTGGAGTAGTTAGATACATGTTTATATGGTCCTTAGAACAACTAAGGAAGCTACGAAATACTGTATGTATTAATAGGAAAACTAGTTATTTTATTTACACTTTACATGCTAGGTAATCGAGCTAATTATACACACACTCGCGCACACTCATACAAGCCACCAATGACTTCTGATACTTACTTCTTACTTTATTATTTTTCTATACAAATTTTAAAGGTTGTCCTATATTATAACATAAAACAATGGTTTAAAATGTTTGTGCATGTTTGTAAATGGCCGCCTGTCAGTTCGTTTCTTGCTTGTATTAACCTAAGGTGGGTAAACCTTATTACATACGGCAGATATTTTTACGCTGTATGCCCTTAATAAAGCTTATTACCTGTTATATATCCAGAGTACTGACTGTAATATATGAGTCATTTTAACTTGCTAACTCATACTGTGTTAATTGTAATGTACTGCCAATGAAACCATTTTGTTCAGGCAATTTAGTTCTGCATATAAATCTTTCTTTCAATAATCCTAAAAATGTATTATATTAGTACCTTCAGCTTATTAAGAAATCATTAGTCAACTCAGAGCAATCGTAATCTGTGATTTTACAAACTTGTCAATTCCACTTGAATAAAACATATTTATATTGGACAGGTGACAAATTACGAGGGAAAATGCTGAGGAGGACATTTTGCTGGATTTTCCCCTTGTTCCCCTACAGAGTAAAAGGTCAATGGAAATCAATAAAAAGTTGTTCTAACTGATTACCATGATTTTATGATCAAACATTTTTATCCTGATTGTCTTCTCCCATACAGGAAGATAAAATAATCTCCAACCATGGACCATGTGGATACTGAATGATCATTTTATAATTCCAAAATTAATGTAAGCACTCACTTACTTAAGTACTTCTGTTCGAAAGCCTTTTAAAGCTGTTCTGTTGGCTTGTTGGTTTCACAACACCGTACTAAATCTCTTACTTGTTTGTTGTTTTATTACTTTATTGCCTATCTTTATGAAACCTTCTTCTAATGGACAAACTGTGGCATTTTAAGTGAAAAGGATCTCTAATTATATTTTTGCCATGAGGCTGAGGCACTAGTTAGCATGTTTTTTGCATGCTATAAATTAGGTAACATTAAATCAAGCTGAGATTAATTACAAATTATACGAACTACAGGCAACTGAGAAAGAAGTACAGGGTGTGCTAACTTCTCCATAAAAGGTACTCCTCCAAACCTTCTGGGCTATTAGTGTGTTTGTTTGTTTGTTTGAATTATCCAGGATTATGCTTGTATAGCAAGATGACTTGAGTGGGTAGTCTGAAACTGAACAACATCAGAGTAAATATGTTAGATGTATAACCTAATAAACTGAAAAAGACATCAGGCAGGAAATGAATGAGAGCAGCAAAAACAAGACGCTCGGTTTAAAATGTTACAGCCCAATGCTCTTGCTCAAAAATATTCCTCAAGTAGAGATACCAGAAAAAAGCAGTTTTCAGTTATCACCTTTGTTAAACGCTCCCAGTTCTCCAATAGCCATCCATTCCAGAAAGAGGTCTAGGAGTGGAGGAGACAGGAGGACGGGAAGAGGGAGGGGAAAAGAAAGATGGCAGAGCCAGGAGCAAATTCATTCCGTGGAAATCCTCAGCCAGATGGAGAGTGGGTGTGAGGAGAGAAAGTGAGTGTGACAGAAAATGAAGGACAGAAAGAAGAGGGCACGAAGCCCAGAGGATAAGGCTGTCAGGTAGAGTTATATAGCAGGTGTGCCTGTTAAATGTTCCTTTGTTCAGACCGGGTTTCCTGCAGTGTGGAAAACACCGCACAGAGCACGGGCACCTGGCAGCAGCCCAGTCTAACAATTGCTAGTCACATGATTATAAATTGACAATGACAAAATGGTTGAGTGATTTTAACAACCCCACCCACCCAGTGCAAAATTACCATATTTATTTCATACTTGTATGCATAAAGCAACAGTACTAAAGAAAAAATTTCAATTATTTAAAATAACTATTGAGAGCCTGAGTTTAAAGACACAATGTCTATTAGAAAACAGAGAGAAAGGAATATATTGGGTATAAGCTCTTACCTAGATTTCGCTATCTCTCTTTTACAACATGAGTATCAGACTAATCACAGCCTCAAAAATCTTTGCCCAAAGATATCTGTGTTTGGAAAGCAATATAAACTGAAATACAAAAACAGTTTTGCCTAAAGAGACAAACTCTATACTACATTAGATATTAAAAAGGGAATATGCAAATGATTAAATTCCAGAAACTACTTGGACACAGTCTACATTCCGGCAATGAAAACAAGCACCAGGGAGACCCCATTAATCCTTACATGCCTTTCAACTTGTAAATCACTTGTTATATTTCAGTGTCAACATTCTTCTTTTTCTCATAATATTTTAACCTAAATTTTCATCTTACATCTCATAGCAAATGACACAAACCGGAACTGCTTGCATTTGAAATAGTATTCTCCCCACTGGTTTTATTACATGTTAAAAACAATACAGGAACATTGATTATCTGGGTAAAATATTATGAAGATTTAGCAGGCCCTATTCAAATGAATGTTATAGTACTCTACTGAATTACCCCATGTTCTAAAAATACCTCTCAGAAATGCACTTTGAGAAAAAAGTGTGGTGTCTGTTCCAAAAGCATGGATAATGACCTAGGTGCTGGTGTGACTCATTAACTAAACATCTGCTAAATCTGTACACCCAGGATCATTCTCCTAAATCAGCATAACAACTTATTATTGCAGGACACTGCCAAATTAACCACATATTGATCCAAGTTTCAATTCTTTAAGTCCCAGGCCACCATTTTGCATGACTGTGTTGTAAACCAGCAACATGGCAAGATTGTAAAAAAGTCAAATATTTCAAAACCATATTCCAACACAAGCAAATCATTCGCAACTTCACAAGGAATAAAATCAAATTGCATCACCAGACATTCTTTGTAAGATAGCTGTCACCTTTTTTTCACAAACTGGTTTTGCTGGATAGAAGCGCCTTATGTTTCAAGTACAATATAAAACATCCGTCCATCTCTGTACTTCTAATCATGCTTGGAAGCCTGATGCTTTCTTTGTAAAAATAATTCAAAAAAGCTCTATTTAAACTCTTCACATTTCCTCAATTCCTTATTCCAAAATCCTCTTTGGCATGCTGGTGAGTGCTTAGCTGTAGCTCACTAGGCTATTTGCAGTGGGCAGATGTGGGACTGGTAATGCCATACCAAGTTTGTAGGAATTTGAGATGAGTATCGCTGAAGATTTGTACATGTGACTACATATGCAGCAAGCTCTCTGTCTGATTTAATTCCATAGTTTGTTTACACTTTCAGTGCCACTATATTAGGCAAATGAACACAGCATCCCTAAGCCGAGACACAGTAAAATAAATGGTCTTGTGCTGTCTTAGTTTTGCATGCCTGCTCAAGTAGAATTTAACTGAATTCTGGCTAAGCTGAAATGCAGAGTGTAAACCATATGTTTTTTTGTACAAAATCTTAAGACATGATAAACTGATATGAGCTGTAAAATTTAATTTGTATAGACATATGGACATAACATAGTAAACACTTAAACCACCTACCAGAAGCTCTGTGTAACATGCAGGAAACTCCCACCACCACCACCATCAACACCACCATTAATACATTACCATCATTCATACCATTAATGAGGCAAATGTGGCCAAGTTCTCTTTTCACCACCGGATATTTCTTTTTACATTTGCACATGAAACTAATTTTGGCTCCAGTCAAAAGGCATTTTCAATGCCAAAGCAGGTCTAAGGACTAGAAGAATTGAAATAGCTGCTGAATCTAATGTGTTGAAGTCCCTGTCCGGCCATCGATCTGCTTGTCTGGCAAAATAAAATGTAATTAAAGATTAATTACCCTGGCAAAAAGGTATTATGGCATGTTTCCACTTTAGAGCCATGTCCTCCCCTCCCAATCAAGGCAACTTTCTTTCCTGTATATTTTGAAGACACATTTTAAGGAAGGATATGGCTTTTTTCAGAAGATACCATATAATGGAAGTCTATCAACTCTAAGTGAGAAGGTCAGCAAGAGAATAGGTTCTGCATGTATATGTATATATATGCAAAAATCTCCAAGACAAGCAAGACAAGGAGAACTGTCTGGGTTCAGGTGACCTTCATAAAATAGTGGACAAGATGTGATAGGAAATGTGTGTGCAACTGAGGAGGTTTTAATGTGTGTGGTGTGTGTGTGTGGTATGTGCCCAGATGTAATACACATTTGTTCCTTTTGCCAGTCCACATAAGGACTAGTTAGACTATGCTGTAAAAGGAACAAATAAAAATGAGACGGGTGTAAAGACAAGGCCGTCTAGCAGCTGGAGATGGTTTGCTGGAGCATGCCTTTACAAATGGATCAGCTGAGCCTTTTGTGTAATGTGCAGGAAAAAAGTGTGTGTGTTTGTGAAGGCAATAAATGACTTTTCTTGAGAAAAGCCTATTACTGGTTTTAATGAAACATATTTTGGCATATAGAAAGCATGGAAAAAATAATACAGTTAACAGTGTATTCTCCATAAAATAAGTGAAAAATTAATTAATGTAAAGTCACTCAGTAAAGCAATTAGGACAAATGCCTTCTGCACTGCTTAGTTAAATAATCAAAGTCAAATGAACAATTAAATAGAAAGTATATACAAATATTGTGAAAAATAAAGGTGTTGATATATAAACATCTAAATCAAGATATATAAATCATCGTTATCATATTTATAATTTAATGCCATGTTTATGTATATCCCATTCTTGTTTGGTCCATGTTTCTTACACTGATTTAGACATGTTCTTGCGTATTCTATCTTTAAGAAGATATTCTACACTAGCAGCCAAACAAACAATTTCACACAAAATAATTGGACATTTATGGTATGCAGTATGGACTCAGGAAATGACCACATAACCAAACAGTCATTCGAACATTTTGCCTTCAATAAACCATGCAAAATACAAATAATTATAATGAGCAAAAGGTTGTTTGATTTTATATGAAAGAAGTCATAAGAAAAGGTAAAAAATGTTATGATCTCTATATGAGTAATGCGAATGACATCATGCAATCTAATGACAGGCATAATAAATGTAAAGTGGGAAGTAATGTTGCGTGTGTGAGAGCAAGAGAGAGAGAATTTTTCTCAAGAGAGAAAGAAAGAAAGAAAGAAAGAAAGAAAGAAAGAAAGAAAGAAAGAAAGAAAAATATGTGCATTAACACTTTAATCATTGTTACTTCATGCAACCTTATTATGTTTATATTCTGGTAGTGAGCAAATCAGTGATTCACACATGCGATTTATTTAGAATGCTATAAGCAGCAAGTAAACAGTATATTTTTTTTATATTTGTATGATTGGAAGAAGGAACAATAAGAATAAAGAACTGTGACCAAATGACCAGATGGCACCAGGATGTAGGATGCAGTGACAGTGTGATGCTCTGGGTAAAGGTGTGGACTTGATGCGTGGTACACATGCCTAGCTAAACACTGCTGGCCAAGCATAAACCAAGCACTCCCCTTCGAATCCTCTTTATGACAATGGTATTCGCTAATAGCACAGGATTAATTCAGCACTTCTCTTGTTGACAATGTGCCCTGAATGGCCTTGTGGAGTTCATGCCTCAGAAGGCCAGCGATGTTTTTGCAGCACAAGGGGGACCTACACAATATTAGGCAGGTGGTTTTAATGTTATGGCTGATCGGTGTATAATCACATCCAGACTTCTCCATCAGACAAGAATTAAAAAAATCAACTCTGATTCTAACATTTCAAGCAGTTATGAAAGCATTTCCCTTCCAACATACTCCAGATGCATTGAGTCCACTGTCTCCTTTTTCTGTCCTCTCCCAAGTTTTATAATTGCATTCATTGGTGGACGATATGTGTTCCTCATAGGAATTCTTTATTTTTGATTAAAGATATGAATCTCAGCCAAGCTGTACAGCTCACTCTGCCTTTATCTAATCAGGAAGAAGTTTTAGCTTCCTGCCCTGCGAACTCGGGAAGTTTCCTAATGGATGATGTAGTCTACCTACAGTACAAATCATGAACCCATAGGTCACCATGCGATTCTACAAGCAGTGGAGATAATAAGACTATAATCTGATATATGATCTATAATCAGTCCTAAATGCCTGCTCTAGGCACTTTCAACACTCTCCAATAAACAACACTAAACAGCTAATTTTCTCTGATATGGTCCCCCCCACCACTGCCAGGGTATATATCTTATAGTGTATAGTGCAGTATATTAGTTCATAACTTTTTTTTGAAAGGTAGATACCAATAAAGTATTAGATAATTAAAGGTGAAAAAATGGCCCTTTATTCCTGGGTGGCACAAGAGTAAAGCAGACATCCCATAATCAAAAGATTGTAAATTCAAATTCAAGTGGCAAAGAAGTAAAATGAGCCCTCTGCATGCTTATCTCTTCTCTATCAAGCCCAATTATTCTAACCAATACTGGGTGCCTTTGAACTCATGTGTACATATAGCATTTTTCTTCATGCATGTTAGACATAGATATATGTTTGGTTTTACAGTATGTGCCTCTAAAGAGGCAACCCCAGTTGATTAAAGAGGAGAGCTGGCTTGTGGATAAGGCATTCAAAAATATGATTTAAAGATTACAACTTTCCTTGTTAAAGTAATGAAAATATAACTCTAAAAACATATTTGCATAATATTTAATGATCTAGCTATAACCGCCATAATAACCTTTACTTTACCTAATTTAGCAGACCTCTCTCTGTGACCTTTGAGTCTTTGCACCAGCATAGTTTGTTTCATACATAATACAAATGATTGAGATTCCATTTGGGGCTCAATATATACAGCAGACAGATTAATTTACATGCAAAGTGGGTCACTTTAATGAAGGCTGGCAGAAAGCTTGATGCCTACGTGAAAGGAACACTAAGATGTGTCCTGAAAAAGTCTGGGAAGTATTTTGATGTGAAGTAAGAGAAGCAAGGAAGACAAACCTTTAATTTATTCAACCTTAATTAGGACCTGTTTATCACACCAGCTATACGAATCCAGCTCAGTGCATATAGTGATATGCAAAAAAGAACCAAAGATATACAGTAGTAATGAGAAATAGTGTTGCTAAATAAAAGTAGTAGTGTTGTATGGCAAAAAACTTAGCGCTTGATTCTGATTGATCAGAATGTGTTGATTAACTTTCAAGGACAATTCTGCTCTTGCAGTACTTCCCACTGCAATGTTTACTGCATATTTGTACACTCTTTTAATATGGACTTGTATGGCAGATGCTCCACATATACATTAATTTAAATATAAAAGGAATATATTACTTTGTGGAGTGAAACTGTCAGTCTTCCACATAAACTGTTTAAGGGCCACAGAAAACATTACCACATATTTACCTTTGTTGTAGCCATGGTAGAAATAAATCAAAAGTTGAACATAAGGTATTTAATGCAATCAACCCTGAGGCATTTCTGTCTAATTCAAAATACATAGCTAATGCACTAAATATTGGTTGGACATGAAAATATAAATATGGTAAAATTCCCCACTTTAGTCAGGCCTATTTGATTATTATCGCTGCAGACAAAAAGGTTTGTATAAAAGCACATTAGTGTTCTGACAAGGGTGTGGGATTTTAATGGACTGTGTAGCTTGGCTCAGAGAACCACTGGCAACTCAATTTTGCTGATTACAGAAAATAAAGTCTGTAAGAACTTGCATATACACTCCAAATCTGATAGCTGAAAGCATTTCTGTGACATTCTCTTTTGTGTCTATATGCCAAACATTTTTCATATTCTAGTTATTACTTATTAGTTTCTTGTTTCTACTGTACATAATAATATTTGCATACTGGAAAGGAAGTAGGCACAATGAGCTCATACACAGGGAAAATGTAGCTGCTGATTATTACCCCCAATTTCCTTTGAGGTGAAAAAATGGCTTTTGTGGGTTTCTTTAGGTGGTCTAGAAAAGCTAGATCTATGTTTGGATAAATCCATGTGTAGAGAAAGCGTGCCAGAGTGGAACACTGTTTGCTGGTGATTAAGAGCAATGTGCTGGGAATCACACCAAGATGTGTCACTGTCCAAAAAGACCAAATACCAGATTGAATTTAAAGCCACAGGTTTATTTTCATTAGTTCTCCAGAAATAACAATAAGGGATCGAGCTATGATTCTAAAAATGGCACATATGTAGACTTTCCCCATTCACTTACAGTCCTATTCCAGCATTTTTTACCTCTAAAGCTGTTACCCTGGGGACCGGTTACCATGGTCACCTGATTTCCAAGCCCAGTTGTTATCAGGTTGGGGGATGGCAGACATACTAACCCAGACAATACAAGCTCCAGTGCGCAGACACTCTGCAAATGCACAAAATTGTCATCTCAAATCTAGTTATAATGAGACAAAGAGAGAATAGAAGAGAAGAAAGGAAAAGAAAGGGGTGTGTTAGAAATTGTAATAAAATTTTAAAAAGCGTTTAAAAAAGTATTAACCAAATCATAAAAAAAAAAAACATTAACAATTTACAGTCTTTATGTTTTCAATAAAAATGAAGACTTTGAAGTCAGTCCGGTTATTTCATCTTAATCTTTTTTTTAATAGATTATTACACCCCATTGGACTACGCTTTAAAAATGATTTTCTGAGTAGCAGTAATAAAAGTGCTCCATTAGCTAGTTCCATTAGTACCAACGTAGTCCATCATTCAAAACTCAAAAAGGAAACAGACTGTTTCCCTACTTCCCTAAGCTGGGGAACACAACCCTTCCCAATACCTTTTCTTTTGACCTTGAAAAGAACAGAATATATCAATATCTTGAATGGGTGTATTGTGTGTGTGTGTGTGTGTGTGTGTGTGTGTGTGTGTGTGTGTGTGTTTATAGGTGTGTGCAGGTGTGTGGGCTTGGTTTGCTGGGTTGATGATGAATGGTCTGAGAAAACCTCAAGGAAATCTACTGTAAGCCAAAGCCACTGTCTACAAGGGAATAACATAATTTCTAAATATATATATTTTTTTACCAATTTCCTTCACATATATTAATATGACAATAGTCACAATAGCCCATTCACTACTATGACCATTATTTTGTACTCAAAACCAAAAGTTCCTACCCTAAACAAGAGCAATGTTCATGTTTTGTTGTCATGGGGTACATTATATGCTCTATTGTGTGGACATCCCCCTCTAAAATCAATACTGTGTGGAAAAAAAAGCACTGGCTGTTGCCATCAATTACACTGAAACTTGTGTGGGTCTTTAGTTCTAACCTTTTTTCTTGCCTGATTCCATTCCAACCTAACCTAAATTCAACAGTCCAAATGGGAGACGCCAAAGACATTTTAGTGTGTGCTCATAGTGTTTCAACACACAAACCTTTAATGTCACTGTGCTCAAGTCTCAAATGAAAATATAAATGAGCTACTTTTGGTTTAGAAAACATGTATTAGGCTTTCAGAGACTAAATTAATATTAGTATTTGGGTATATTAAATACTGACTTATTTTCTTGATGACTGGCAACATAATCACTGATGCGATTAATTTACTGAAAATGTACAATAAAAGGTACAATGTCATGTTGGCAGGTGTTGTTATATTGAAGCTTAAGTCTTATTTTTCAGAGAGAGAGAGAGAGAGAGAGAAAAAGAGAGAAAGAGAGAGAGAGAAAGAGAGAGAGAGGAGTTCCTTCAGGCAGGCAATCAGACAAACTGCTCTCTCCTAAATAAGACCTTAAATAAGACACAACACACTGTCAGTACATGCCAACAAGGACACACACCATCCCTTACAGCCCCTTTCACCCTTTTCTCCCTATCATTTCCACAGTAACCATGGTAACAAGTACCATTCATTGCACATGCCCCACACCACACGCAGATGTTCCTCTCTTGCTGTGAAACTCTCTACACATCTTACTCCATCCCTGTCTATACCAGAATCATTGCTGTCACTCATCTTACTATAACACTTATACATGTGTATATGTGTACATTTATATATATTACATATAAAGGTATAAACATGTTCATAAAAAAACAGCATCACACACCATAAACAGCAAATTTACAGTAGTATGGTTCACGTGGTTCTAAGACTCAAATAATTTTATTTGGTATTTAAAAGAATTATCACCCCACAGAATATAAAATCTGAATTTGCTGCACACCTAGTGTAAATGGATTGTTTGTGAATTACTCAGCAGGCCTGGTAGACCTTTATGCGAGCATTTCAACTACCATCTACCACTTAACATCAGCCAAAAGGCAAGACATCTAATCAGATGCATGCTTTCTTTGATCAGCGTGAGCACATCTGTATAGTGCTTGAAGATAAGGTGTAGTGGTGTGGAGAAAAATCTTTTTTTTTTCCAGGTGTGTAAAGGTTCCATCCAATAGCAGCATAGTTTGCTCCTGGGTGGCTTGGAGTACCTACACATCTGCTTTATTCAAATGCATACAACCAGCCAAGATTGACCATAACTAATCCAGAAGAAAACTACTGGATTGTTACCTGTGAATAAGTGCATTCATCTAGTATATGAATAATTACTGGGAAGGTAAAGTGCTTAACTGAAGCTTTATAATATAGTATAGCTATATAGTATACTATATATAAGTATAGCTTTTTAACAAATCAAAAATCTAAAATGTTTATGCAAAATTGTACTTTATAAAATTATACATATTTTCCTCCTGAATCTGTTAAGGGAACAACTATACATAGATACACTGTAAATGTAAAAATGCAATTATTGGCAAAAATGAAAATGTAAATGTCACCAAGCACCAGGACATAACAATAAAGCAGAGGCTGTATCTTGTGAAGAATGTTTCATAATTTTCTTTGTACATAATAATTCTAATCCTTAAATGCTCAAGGGCCAAATGATTCTTAAATTATTACTTCTTACTAAGCCAGATAGCTGTATGAGAGGAGCAGCTGAGCTAAACAAAACAATATTAAAACAGTGAACTATTTAGTATGCTTATAGGAGGTAGGCTACAACTTAAACACCAAGTTTTGGAACTGCCAGGTATGTTGGGCCATCTAAAGAGCTGCCGCTAATATCAAGCAAACATTTTCACCTTAAATGAAATAATGAGCATGTATTAAACTTCCCTTTCTTTCCAAGCTGGCACTAAGTGGTGCCAGACATTGAGCCAAATACATGCAGTCCAAGTCCACCTACTGGAAGCTTTTCTTCTTCGGTTACTAACGCTTTTCAGCATCATTCACTCATTTGATCAGCCTGAGGAGACATGAGGTCAACAAGTCCCTTTTCCAGGTTCTGGAAATATATAAGGAAAAAGGAAAGACCAAGCCAATACAAGGATATAAAGCCTGCTGTGTTGTAGTCCTCAGTAAAAGAAACTGTATTTGTGAAAAGGCAATGCCAAAAAGCTTGTAAAGACTCTGGTGGAAGGGAAATACTTTGAAACATTTAACAGTATTTAGCAACATTTAATTTTCCCAGTTAGGTTTTCCTTTTTTTATTGAAAAGGCTTCTCAAGGGTTCTGTAAATAATTAAAGCTTACACTTTACAATTTTTAGACAAAGACGCAATGTTACTCACATTGTGAATAAATCACATGTGATTCCAAAGGTAAATCGTAAGTAAATTCATGATGGAGTAGATGATGCCTAATAAACAAATGCATTTAACTAGATTAGGCACTGCATAGTGTAAGCTGATTCACAATCTGATCTCACAATAACTTAGATATCTAACAGCAAACAACACTAATTCTTATTTTTTCAGTAATACATTATTGGCTAGAGAAGCACAAACACATCCCAGGAAAGCAGCACTAGCTGAAAAGTGTCTACGTATGTGTATATTATTTGGCTTATCTATTCATTTTAGGAAAGTAAATATGCACACTGAGCAATGCTGGCTTGACAACATTTTCAGACCAGTACGCACCTGTGAGATGAGTTATTGTACAATGTGAGCACATCTCAAAAACATCACATCTAGAAACTAATTTGTGTACTGTGAGCAATATTTGTCCAAGTGCAAGTCTTAAAAATTTTATTTTGACCAATTTCTACATAGAAGCTTTAAGTGTTTTCACAAAAAGATCACAGAGATCAGAAGATCACATCAGTACTTGCATGGTGTTATCAGCCACCAAAGCGGTTTCATCTTTCATCTGTTTGCTCTGTTATTGTGCATGGATTAATAGACCAAAATGACCAGAATTAATAAGAGGAAGTCAGAGTACTTTGTACTCAGTCACTCTCAGTCAAGAGCCATTCAGAGATGCCAACTCAAACAAGGTGACCTCAACCAGGTCACGAAACTATGAATCAACTTGGCATTTGGTTTGAAAAAAGGTAGCAAGCTTGTCTTCTCATTACAAAAAAAAACCTTCAAGCTTGTAGGCCCCCTTGAACTATAAATCAAACCCCTCAGATCAAAATGCGAATTTGGTGGCAAGATTGGGGAATATGTGGTGTTTTTCATGGGGGCCAGTATTATGGTGATGAGAACAAGACGTCAATGAGGTTGGCTAGGAGTGGGCAGAATGTGTGTGTTGGAAGAATGAAAGTCAGAGAACAGACCACCAGAGAGATGTTAGAATTACTGTCTGTGCTGGACAGGGCATGATAGGAATACTCTGGGTGCCAGACTGTCTACAGAAGGCGGATTGGTTAGGCCAACCACAGTTTATGGAAAATATTGTGTGTCAGAAGATAAAGAAAATGCAGAGACATGGGTAACTCAATTGAAATGAGTACAGTATAGGAAATATGCATGCATATGTGATTTCTCAATGTGATTTAAATTTAAATCTATGACTTAAAGGTTAGGGAAAAAGCATCTGAAATTAGCAGGACCACATAGAGACTTTAAACATAATCCAATCCAAGCTGAGGCTTAGGCACTCCTTATTAAAGCATATGTCTCAGCCTGTTCATTAAATCAATGCTTATTATTGCTGGCTGCATCTGCAGTGAGTACTGGCCTTGTAATTAAATTTCACTTAACTAAGCTTTTTAAAAGTAAACATTATGTGTACAACTGACAGATTGATTAAAGAAGGGTTTGCATTTTTACATTTTAAAATATTTTACCTATACTTGTACACAACTGTACACCTGCACAATTTGCACAATTATCCATGTTAGTGCAATGTTAGTTCATCAAACATCACAATGGAGAAAAATGTGATAACAGTTCAGTAAAAGCATGACTGTTGATGCCAGGAACACTGGTTTGATTAGTTCCTGCCAAAATAATCTTCAAAATTTACACAGTATAATTAAAAAGCAGAAATGTCTAGTTGATGGGTCCAGGGAGGACTGGCCAGACTGGCAGCTACAGTATGGTAACTCTAATAAGAACTCTTTGAAATTATGCAGTTTAAGCATCTCAACACACCAAACCTTGAGGTGGATAAGCTGCAAAAGCATCAGTTTCCACTCTTGTCAGCCAAGAACAGGAATCTGAGGTTGCAGTGGGCAAATGGTCACCCAAACTTGACAGCTGAAGACCAGAAAATGTTTTTCCAGTGTTCACCTGCCTAGTTTTGATGAATGGCCTATGATAGAGCTCAATATTATTCTGTTTGAGAGAAATAAAGACTGGGAAAACACGAGACACATGGAAAAATGATACACATTGGGTGGAAGGAAAAAGATGGACAGCCAGAAAGGTTCTTGATTAAGAGGGTGTGTTGAGAAAGAGAATGAAAGAAATGTTTAATAGAGAGGGTAAGTACTGAGGCAGATCAAAACACTTTCCAGTCATTTTTCCTGATTTCCTCTTAAGTGTAACTATACATGATTTTTATTTCATACTCTTTTGGATTATTTTCAGATGTTGATCTGTTTTTTTGGGTTCATCCCAACATTCTGCTCATTCTTCATTTCTCTCAGCAGGGGATTTAGATTATCAAGGTTGGCAACCCTGGAGGAAGGGCAAACGTTAAAAGCAAACTTTAACAGCCCTAAAAAAATGTCAGCTGTATGTTGGTACAGTTTAACATTGTCTACATTTAATTCCAACCAACTGCCATTTAAGGATTTACTAACAAGAGCAAAGGCAATATTATTGTGGCAAATAAAAAGATAGGAATAGAAAAAAGCAGGTCTAATCCGTGTTTATATAATGTCAAATGAACTTACTTGATTAGAATGTATGGTTGTATGGGTATGAATATGCAATACAGTTTGTGAAAATGGTGATTTAGAAGATGGTCTGATGAGAGAAAAGCAGCTGAAATAACAAGCAAGTTTATGAACAGTATGTATCCAATTGGTATCAATCACCTCAAGAGTCAACTGACTTTTTTATTTGTTTGCACATCCTCTTTCATCGAGGGAACTGTGAGAATTTATCCGGAAGAAGAAAAAAATATATATATCATAGTGTCATTGAGTCTCTCAGAAGCAAAATACAAGTACAAACGGCATACTGAGAACTTCTGCTGACCTTCTGGAAAATAAATAACTTGGAAGAAGCATTTAGGCTGAGACACAACAATGGAAAATCGAGCTAATACAGATTGTTGCAGAAAGTAGGACTTTTATGATGTTAGATCCTGTTATACAAAAAAATTAGGTGCTCAGGGTATACAATATTGTGACAATGAGTATTAGAATAATTAGTGTTTTTATTTTTTTAGTATTTTAACAATTAGATGGATCTGCAAATGTCTAGACATCAGTGAACAGCAGAGTCTTCTTAACTGTACTCCTATTTGTCCTTCAGGTCACAGCTAGCACTAGAACTTGATGTCAGAATTAGCCACCTGCTGTCAGGACAGAGTGTCATGCTACTCATGTTGTTATCTGTGTTTACTTATGAACATACTGACTAAATCGGACACTGTGGGAAACGTACAGGTTCATGAACCTGTCACCCTCAAAGACACACCCACACCAAGGCCACCTACTGGCCCATATTACCATGCTTTAACAGTCTTCTTCTGAGCCCAAGGAAATTCTTAACAATCCACCACAACACGTGATGATATTTGATTACAATGACCATTACGATCACCATGGCCTAGTAGACATTCTCATCCTTGGTAAGAAAAAAATACTTGTTCTATCATGAGCCTGAGAAAGATTGGATGGTTAAAGATAAGGCAGGAATAAGATTTTAATAAAAGACACAGGGCTAAAACAAAAAAAGTGTATTTTAACTAAACCATACATATGTTTTTTCATTTAAAAAAGACATTTTGAGTCGGTGCCACTATTTGGTTGCCTGAATGCATATTATTATCAGAAGCGAACAGATCGCATATTATTTTAGAAATATTCTATACCATCCAGCAGACAACCTATAAAAATTGTACATACTGCTCATTTATAAACATATGCTGAACACTTTTCTAGACTTATATATAAAGAGCTTTTGTTGCCTCCAGTCATGTATGTTATAGTCCATGAGAACAGGTAGCCACAGTCTGGCTCATATTTTCAGTGGGGCACGTTTGAACATGACCCCACCATGGGCCAAGTTTTATGTTACAGGAAGCTGTCCCTAGGTAGTTTCCTCAACTAGCAACAGCCCAGATGTGTCCATACACCCATTTGGATTTATTAAATTTGATTAGTTTTTCCAAGTGGATTCAGCAAAATAATATTACTTAACACCAAAGCGTGCAGATTGCTAAGACAGGTGGAACAATTTACTGCGCTTTAATGCACCTACTGTTACCCCACCTGCACTTGCATGCAGACGCATACAGCACATGCAAAATGAACATCCAGCATCAGGCAGTCTGTGACGAAATACTGCAAATAAAATGGCCCCAAAGCGCTCTTGAACATCTCCGTGTCTAATGTATAACATAAGTAAAGATTCCACAATGTGATATTGATATTGCATGCTTTTAAGCACAGCTGGGTAGATCATAGTTTAGGGGAAAAAAAACAAAAAAAAAACAATATATGATTCATACAGGAAACAGGCCAGAAAAAAACATTACAAATGCAAAAGCTCTGTAATAAAATTTTATAGTAATCAAAGTATGCTTTGAACATTCCATTAAGACTGTCAAGTGAATTTCTCGACAATAATATGTACATTTAAATCTATTTATCTATCTATCTATCTATCTGTCTGTCTGTCTGTCTGTCTGTCTGTCTGTCCACAACAGAAAATGGATTATGTGAATGGATGAAAGAGTTACCACTCTTGATCAAACAGCATCTAGGGTAAAAACATTCTCTCTATTCATTGTTCTATACAGTAATTCCCAGAATTTTTCTAAAGTAAGAATGAAGTTTTTTGAGAATGTTCCAGATTATACATTTCCAGAAATTTTTTTATATAAAACTGGTTGAGTAAAACGAAACCCATTTCACGTTTCTGGATCAGGCTTGCTCAGAGAGGTACCTACCACGAAGACCAATTTCTGTCTATTTGGATCAGAAGCAGGAGCCACAGCCGGTTTGGCACAATGCATGCCCATGTGTGCGGTATGGTGAAGCTGGAACTGTGTGGGGATTACAGTGGTGCTACAGCTAAAACAATCTCATCCTGCGGATTGTCCAAGTATTCTGTTTGGTTCTTTGGGGCTTTGAGGAATGCAGTGGAATAAATAAAAGGACATTTTAAAACAGTGAAAAACCAACACTAGTTCTGTGTGGCATGTAATGAGATCTAAAAGATGGTGTGTGCTAATAATAACTGCCAAGAGGTTTTTTCCACAACACACAGGAAAATAAAAAAACAATATTTTGTCTAAACCATTTAACATTGGTAACTAACAACTAATGGTTTTGCTATAAAAAAAAAAGCAGTATAGTTTATTTTGCAAAAAATCTGTAGATCTGTCATATCTCTCTTGATATTAAAAAATCATACAGTTTACCACTCAAAGCAGTTTTACTAATTTTCTCTTTTTTCATTTTCTCTTCCCTTTACTTTCCTTCATGCCCCCTTCAACAGAGTGCTGAAATATTCTTCTGGTGCTGTACTTCCTCACTTACTACTCTTCCCTTTACACGGAACCCACATTCCAATTCTGTGATCACAGACAACTGAAGTCTTCAAATATTAAGGTTAAATGAAGCGAGAACCATGTGGAATTCTAGTATTTATCTTAACTGTTTTTTCTGGAAACAGTTTTTTAGCACAAATGCTTCTTTGACAGCATACAATCTTGTGGGCCTTTGAAGTCCAATAAGTTCATGTACCCAGAAAAGAAAGACAAACAGAAAACAATTTCCTTTCAGTTACACAGAAGGCAAAACTAGCTTTAGATGATGAATGGCCCAAATGATGCATGGCTGCTACACTAATCACACTGGCCTTAAGTCAGACCAAAGCATAATCAGCATGATCCATATTTTCTTTTTAAATGTAGAAAAGATTGTAAAAATGCAGTTATATCACTGTTTGTCTCACATTTCTCACAACAGTCTCACATTTTGTCCATCTAAGTAGGCAAAGACGAGGTAGATCTGACTACTTCAAGGTTTACTCTGTATAATTTTCAGCCTGAGTTTCCCGAAATGTTCCTGAAACTATTGCTGTGGGGCACAAGTAGGATGGCACTGGATGAAGAGAAACTTATACAGTAACATAGACCCAACCCAGATTTCAAGTGATGATGCAGCAGAACTTAATTTTCTTTAGTCTTTCCCTAGAACAGCGGTCCCCAACCTTTTTTTCCACGGACCGGATTATTGTCAGACAATATTTTCACGGACCGGCCTTTAAGGTGTGGCGCATAAATACAACAAAATAAAATTATACGACCGGCATAAAAACTGGTATTTTCTAAATATAATAATAAACATGAATCCACTGTGTTGTATTTTGGGTATTTTGCTAGCTTGGGGGATTCAATTAAGCAGTAATGTATTATGTCTTACTGGCCGGAGCAGCCCCTTTAAGAAGGTAGCGGATGTAGGACATGTGACCAAGGCATCATGACATGCATCAAGAGTGAGTCATAGACAGACAGATGTGGAGGGGAGAATCCGGTAATTTTCCAATATAAAACAACTTTCAGAATCAGATAATAAATACAACGGAAATAAAGTTATGTATTTTGTTTGTGCAGCCCGGTACCAATTGACCCACGGACTGGGGCCGGTCTGTGGCCCTGGGGTTGGGGACCACTGCCCTAGAGGATCTTTACAAGTTCAGAAAGGGAGCAAATGTTATTGTTGGCCAGTTCTGCAGCATTGCATGAGAAGGACTGTTGCTGTAATAAATATTGGTATGGCTATAATTTGGCCTTTGGCCAAAGATGCTTATTGTTGTATAATACTTTTCTAATATCTTTTCTAAATTCTGAAAAAGTAAAACAGGTTCCTTGTAAACATGTACTGTGCATGCAAAACACTAGATGCTACACATTTTGATAATGATTTGCTGTAGCGGATATCATAGCACAATTACCTTAAGAACATTTAACAGTAAGTACTGTCAGTATTAGTAATAAGGATAATTTCTCACCTCAAGGAAACAGGTCCCTGCGGCTGTGTTCTCCTTGATGGATGCATTATAGAAGCTGCTGCCAAAGACTGGCTTGTTGTCATTAATATCCTGTAGACTGATTTCCACCATGGCAGTAGAGGATAAAGGGGGCTTTCCACTATCTGTAGCCACTACCTTGACATTTGCTTTTGGATCTGTCTCATAATCCAGTTGAGTAGCCGTAGTGATGATGCCTGTCACAGCGTCAATGGTAAACCAATTAGTAAGTGTCCCCTTGTTGGGCAGAATGCTGTAGCGAATGTCACCATTTGGGCCTTGGTCCTTGTCTCGTGCTGTTACTTGCAAAACAAAGCTTCCTGGGTAAACTATCTCTGGAATAGTCTGTTTGTATGCTTGCTGATCAAACAGAGGAGGGTTATCATTGATATCAGTGACTTGGATTGTAAAAGAGGATTCAGCTCGGAGTGGTGGGGTGCCAGAATCTGTAGCCATGACCCGGAGCTCATATGAGTCTCTCTCTTCGCGATCCAGAACCTGGTCCACACAGATAAGGTAGATGATGCTGTCCTTAGTAGTGAGAGCAAACTTGCCATCCCCACCTTCCAAGGAAACATTAACATTTGAATATTCACCATAATCTGGGTCTGAGACGGAAATACGGGCAACATATTGCCCAGGTTGAGCGCCTTCAGATATTCGAGGTGACCCGTCCTCACTGAGGAAGATGATAGTCATTGTGGGCTGATTATCATTGTAGTCACGAACATGGATAGTGACAAATGTATTAGTGATCTCTGGGTGGCTGGCATTATCTTTGGCTTGTACAACAAGCTCATGGACCTTTCTGACTTCATAATCCAAAGGCTTGTTAAGTGTGATGATTCCAGAACGCGAGTCAATAACAAAGTACCGATCAGGGTCACTTTGTCTGCGGTTAATTTCATAAAGAACAAGGCCATTGTCACCTTCATCTGCATCAGAAGCAAAGACTTGTAGGATGTTGCTACCCTGGGGGAGACTTTCAGAGATGATGGCATGGTATCTGCTCTGATTAAAAACAGGAGCATGGTCATTAATATCTTGAACTGCCACATCTAGAGTCATTTGACCTGTTTTTTTAGGAGATCCACCATCAAAGGCCTCCAAAACTAAAGAGTAAGAAGACCTCTTTTCCCGGTCAAGAACACCATTGACCACCAGGTCCAAGTAAAGAACCTTATTTGCTGCCCTCTTAGTTTCCAGTCTGAACACTTGCCCAACATTTCCATCTTTGATGAGATATCCTTGAGTGGAAAGCTGATCTTTGTCAGCATCAGTGGCTGGCTCAAGGGAAAACCTTGTCCCCACGGCAGTCTGCTCAGGAATCTTCAGATAGACCTTATTCTTGGGGAACACTGGAGCATGGTCATTAATGTCATTTACTGTAATGGATACCTTCACTGTGAGGCCAGTCATGGTAACTGCTATAAAGCTATAATGGTCTCTCTCCTCCCGATCCAAACGCCGAGCAGTCTTGATAATGCCAGTGGTCTCATCAATGTGGAGGTCAGTTCCCACACTAGTGCCCTCATGATCAGATATAAAGTAGAGGGAGGCTGTTTCTCCAGGAGGTAACCCAGCACTGATGTCACCAACTATTGTCCCTGCAGGCTGTTCTTCATCCAGCTGTAACTCCAGGATGCTTGCTGTTACATCAGCATTAACTTTTACTGTTAACAATTCCACAGTCAAAAAGACAAGTAAAAACATTTTTAGTCTCCAGGTATTGTCTCCACAGCTTCTCAATAACTTCATCACAGCACGATTCTCTTACACCTGCAAGAGAAGAGAAAGAAAACAGATCACAGCCTGGAATCACACTAATAAAACACATTCACACACCAGACGCATGTCAAATTCCACCACTGTTGTCTTTAAGGCACTGGAATGCATGTGAGGTCTGGTGTGGATCAGTTTTGCAGATTATGTTTGTGTTACACAGCAGCTTTCTTGTCAGTGTTCTACACAGTGCTCTTCTAAAGCTGTAATATTGAAAAAAGTTCAATATCTTCAAGTACTTTCAGTACATTTATACATTTATGTACATAAATAAAAGTGTGTGCTTTGCATACCCTGACATTTTACACTAGGATGCTCAAATTAATTTGCTGGGGTGGCAGTGTAAACTGGGGCAAAATACTGGAATATAATCCAAAGAAAGAATTCAATCTGCATCTCTTTAATAGTAACCTACTAGTATGTAATGCCAGTTTCATATATTCACAGAGTCTCAAGCGTGACATTGGGCGTACCTCTTAGCTGCACAAATAGCTCATTACACACGGACTATATAGAATCATAAGAATAAATAGAATTATAAATAGATTTTCAATAGCTTAAATGTAATGCCACTTTAGTAGGGTTTATATCCAGAATGCTTAAAAGGATTTTAACATAGACTTTCAGGAATAGTTTACAGACTGATAGAAATAAAGATTGTTTACCTCATTTCTGATGTTACCATTAATTCAGGAGCACTAACCTAAGGGAACATTCTCGTAATATGGGCAATGAATAAAATGTAATATCTTCAAAAAGATTTTAGGTCTGTAAATGTATCCAAAATACAGATGTATAGCTACTATATGATATGTATACACACAGAGAGAGAGAGAGAGAGAGAGAGAGAGAGAGAGAGAGAGAGAGAGAGCAGAAATCAGATTTGGGCCAAAATTGTGTGCTGGAGCTGATGGCTCCACTCCTGTCATATATAGGAATGCAGACCACTAAGAGCCACAGGTGGCCAGACTTACGTATGCTATTTCATCTATCACTATAGAAACATTGCAGAGATTAAACCGATGTACAGTTTTCAATGGAACAGTGGCCAAACCCCAGAGTTCAGCCTGCATTATGCTGGGGCAGCATGCAGCTTGTCAGTGGAAGTGAGGTTTCCCAAACCATACTGGCAAAATACTTGGGACTATTATTGTAGACTGAATTTGTGCCCAGATTATGACTGCAATTTGTCCTTGTCAGTACCCCTTTAGAATGTGCATCTACACAAACTGAACGAAATAAGGGAAATAAGTAAACATGAATATGCACTTAAATATATTTGTTATTTGCTTAGTTTTGTTTTATGACTCTAGATCACAAACTTTCAGCTTTGAATATTTTCACACTCCCTCTAGTGGCAAACTAATGGTGTAAGCAAAAATACTCACAGGGGTATGTGTATATTTTCCAGGTCCAAAATAGGTAATTTGGCCAAGCAAGAGGATGCACAAGCTTGAGCAATATTAAATGACTTATCTGTAGGCCCACATCAATAGAATAATCTCCCCACTGTAAGAGTCCATTTTACAGATACAGTACATACACTTAGTTACTTTTATGAGGGTTTGTGATGAACATTGGAATATTGAGGGTTAAGTTGGAGTTGAGGAAATGACACCCCCTGCAGGCTTTGGTTAGGACTGCAGTAGTCTAATGCATGTAACAGACACAGTGGAAACACGGAGACCAATAGAAGCCAAGTTAAATAGGCTCCAGAGTCACGCATTACCACACTGCCTCAACATTCTTTCTTATATATTCTTGTATTTAACAGCTTATTAAAATATGCCATGGTCCCAACTACCCCTCAATCACATAGAATAAACAGGCCAGACTAAATGATTGACAGGGGCGTCTGAGGAAAACTAGCAGTGAGGGCTTTTTCTTTTCACGGCATAACTACATGGCAGCACTTCAGCACTTCAATTGCCATCTCAGAACAGCTGGAGATCAAGATTTGTGTTGTATGTAGTATTTTTTTTTTGGAGACGTATAGACTATTTTGTCAAACATGATATTTCCTTTAGCATTGTATTTTATTCCTTTGTTGCATTTTTGTTGTACATTGTACCAGTTATGTGCTGTATTATAAGAGGGCATTAGTGAAAATCCGGATCAAGTTGATGAAGTAGTGAGAAATGAAGCATACTGATTTGCTTACATTCGTCTACAAACATCCTTACTCCCTCAAATGTGTTGCTTTTAATACTTTGTTATATTTTTTATATCCCTGACCACCAACCTGATCCATGTGATCAAGTACCTAACCAGTACCTATTAAATCATCGGCCTACATAGACTGCCCCCCAATATTCATTAAAAGATCTCTTTGTGCTTATCCCATTATAAATCGAATATATTTGAACAATAAACAAATAAAGCTTTCACTCTTGAAATTCTGTCTTCCAGGAGGTCGCATTTCATAAGGCTGACATGGTGCAACTTTCACATCCCAAAGCTGACGGGGTAAGGAATGCACCCCAATTCTCTGTCTAAGACTTGGACAAGCACAAAGCCTAAGCCCTCTGCATATAGCCTTTCAGCTGTCATCAGAGAATTAGTATTGGGGCAAAGGTGGCAGACGGGTTCCAGTCACCAACAACTTATAAGGATGGAGACTGATCCTTTAACATCCAACTTGGTGCTCTGAGCAGAGACAGCAGCTGCAGCACTCCAACTGAGCTGAAGAACAGAAAAATGTAGCATGCCCTAATGTTTTTTTTTGTCTATAGTGTGGAGATTGTCGGAAATGTGTGTAATGGCATGAAACTCTTCACGTAGTTAAATTTTGACATTTCCTGCTATATATAGTTCTGAAGGCATGTTTTCCCGAACTGAAATACGGTTCACTTTTGCACATACTGTATTTTAATCACAAGTAAAGTTTTACTTTACTTTTTAGAAATCTGCTCTCTCCCCAAAATTAAAACATGGAAAATTTGATTCCAGTTCCACTTAAAAATTCCACAAACATACTGTCTGTGTAAATGCAACAGCTATTTCATTCAATTTCAATAACAGTTGAACACTGAGCATAAGGGACACACTGCTCCACCTCAATGACAATGCTCCATTACAGAGCACC
>MU537915.1:1450407-1490407 GCA_024362625.1 Silurus asotus | reverse complement strand
AATTCCATTCTTCATCAGAATCAGATTACTCGTGGAAACAGATGAATGCAAGTTAGTAATCTAAAGGGGGGGACAAAATCAAAACTCCCAATACAATAATAAACAAGTTGCAAAGTGTATGTCAGGATAATGTTCTGACATCCTAATACACCCTGTCCTGGGGTTCAGGCTAGCATGTGTGTCCCAGTTACACTGAAAGTCCTCAATAAGAGCAGCTCTGTGATCGGCATCCAAGTGATGACGGGTAGCACAACTAACAGACTGCCCCTTACTGGGCACTTTTATATTTTATAACTGTGTGATCTGCGACCCATGCTGGGAATGCACATGTGCTCCGTACTTTCTGACCTCACGTGTGCTATATTACAATGTCTACCGGACCAGTCTTGAGACCTCCAGGAAATAGATTTTTGTTTAGACTCAGTGTTCTCTTCTCAAAACATCTGATATCAGTATTTATATTAGTGTGATAGACTGACTTCTCTTCTAGAGTTCATTTCCAAACTAAGTTTTTACTTGCATAGGATCAGATCTATCCATATACCTGACCAGTTTTCTACAAGTTAGTGTAACTCCAGGGTCCCCGATATGATTCTAACCATTGGGCTACTGCTACAGTATGTGAAGATTCTTTGTATGTTCTTCCAATGTCAAACTGGGTTTCCTCTGTGTTCTTTGGTTTCCTCTGACCTCCTTAAAACAGGTGGACTGACAGTTTTCATTCCCCAAGGTGTAAAAAGTGTGTATGAATAGTGTCCTTAAACTGAATGGCTTTCCACCCAGTAAATGTATCCACAGTATACACAGCCTGCTCATTTTAAACAGCTTTTAACTTTTAACTAAATTGTTACAAGTTGCTTTACTACACAAGTTCTATAGCACAGTATTGTGGGTGATTTAACAGTTTAATAAGGAACTTAAATGTTAGCTGTCGTCAGTAATCTGGTGATGTGTCCATGCAACCCAAAAGATTACCACGGCCCTTCAGGGGGTATCACAGCATAGCCGAGCAGTAGCTACAACCAAATGGTAATGCGGTCAAAAAATGACCATATGTTTCTCGTTATGATGAGATTCGGTTTTCCAGGCAAGTTCCTTCAGAAGAAAGGGGATCTCTACTTGAGCCCTTAGACTGAGGACGGCTAAGTTTACCTGGGGACAGATATTGCGATTGACTCCCTCTCTCCATGAGCTTCGGTAAAATAATATAACCGGAAAATTGCCAATAAATTCGTTTAAAATAATATGAAATGCTACATTTTCTTTCTGGTATTGTTTAAAATCTTTGCAAGCAAACTAATCAATATATCAGTAATTCACCATAAGGTATAAATACAAACATATCAATAGATCAGTAATTCCCCATAAGGGAAAAATATTCATATGTTTAGCAATTTGCATAATTTATCCTTCATCAGCGTCACTTTGCATAATGTATTCGCATAAACCGGAGTCAGAGCAACTTTATTGATCTGTTACACCAAGCAAGTGAATGAAAGGTGTTAAAAATTCCAGTGTAAAGAAAGAGCTAGCCTTAAACTGATTTATCCTTATAAAGATCACTGCTGCTCTCTTGATCATCCCCCAATGCTGCACCCCAAATCTTACAGCTAATCCAAGTATGCAATGCCTGATGCTGATTGACCATTTCCATTGCTCATTAACACCAATCTGGATTTGCTTGAAGGCTTGCAGTACAGTATGTGTTAAATGCTTTCAGCTATTGCACTAAAAAAAGCACGTCTCAGAGATGGTGATATGAATGAAGTCGCCTCCTACCAGTCTGTTCACGCGTTAGACTGCATGGAGATAAATATGCATGAATGGGAAAGACACTCCACCTAAAGCTTTCGGTCGGATGACTATAAAACACATAAAGCCAACTCTGGTGCATTGCTAAAGGCAAATCATTACACATTTGTGTGCATCGCAGCTTATAGTCAGACACTGAATGCTTACATGCATGAGGTCGAAGCTTCTGATGATGGTCCCGTTGTTCCTCTAAGAACCCGGCTCGGATGCTGATGTGTCCCAAACAAGAAAAAAAGACCTTTTATAGATCCAGGCTAAAATCCATTTCCACTGCAAATATGATTTCTGTATCTTATTTTTCCATATATATATAAAAAAACGCGCTTGCGTTTTAGTCGCAAATACTATTAGATGTCCACTCCAGTGTGCCGCCCGTCAGGTGCGCGTAAATGCCGTGCAGGCTGCACAGACCAGCGTCTTTTCAGCCTGTTTAAAATGAGGCCACTGGGTCCTACGACCCGTCCTGTTTCTCGCGTATTAAAGAGCGCGTTTAACAAGGCGCCTCCGTATAACGGTCCAGCACGAGAGTCCGATCCGGCGGAGCGCAAGCGCGCAGAGGGAAATCGGATACGGCGACGAGTCCCCGCCCCCCTCTGATTAGAGCCGCTAATGTATTAGACACGTGGGGGAGACACACAAAAGAGGGGGAGAGCAGAAAGAAAGAAAAGGGCTGCTATAGATGAAAAAAAGGATGAAGGCTGTTCTGCTTAAGCTTTGGTGCCACCATGCTCTGCCGTGAAGAAATGATTTTACAAGACAAAGAGCCTGGAGAGAAAGCTTTAGACTAGGTGTGCTTGTGAATTCATTGGTCTTCTAGTACAACTACTAGTACCACTCATACTTACATCACTCAAATACATTATTATTATTATTATTATTATTATTATTATTATTAATAATGTTTCACGATCATCTACTATCGTGCATCGGTGAAAACTATTAATTGTCTGTGTATTTTGTTACAGTCCTCCAAGAAACAAATAAGACATCAAAAGAAACAAAAAAGGTATATATATATATTGTAGAAGTCTTTGTTTGTTATTGTAACACAATGTAACACAAAGAAAAAAATAAGATAACAATGTGGGGTTTACATGAATGTAGTGTTTATGGAGGAAGATTTGAGATGGTGGGTCCTTGGTATTGTTGATGAGGTCAGTTGAGGATGGAAAGAATTTGTTTTTGTGGCATGACGTTTTGGGTCTGCCAAAGAGGAATAACTCCAAAAGTTTGTGTCCAAAATAGAAGTGGCAGATTGCAGCCAATCACCTTCTTAGCAATGTAAAAGAGTCTGCCTTTGTCTTTAGCAGTAAAAGTAGCATAGCGATAGAGGAGGTGAGTTTGGGGGTATAGAAGTGCCCCATCACTGACTGGTAGGTAGAATTTCTTCAGCTGTCGCAGTAAGTACAACCTCCAGTGTGCTTTTTAAATCAGAGTACTGAAAAAAAAACAGTTGGGTAGTCTCACCAGATAATACAAACTATCATACTGAAGCAGATGTATCTTAAAATGATACTATTTGTATTGCTTGTATTAGACCTAAAATGTATATGTACAGTAGCAATAAAGGCTAAAGTAGCATCTAAACATTTATAACATCAACACATTATGGTATAATGGATCTTTCAAGGGTTAATTCAACAAAAGTGATTTTGCCATGCTAAACGTAATTAATGTAAAATTATGAATAATATTTTACAAAAGTAGTTGTTGATGATTGTAAAAAAAAAGGCTTTATTACATGCATATAGCATCATTGTGGTTTAAGCTCAACCTTGGGTGGTGTGCAGCTAAAATTAAGAAGCACTAGAAATGTCAGCAGGACAGTGAGGACATTAATCAATTTGGATTTAGGTTAGCCTTATTCTGCCTCCAGTGGGCCAGAACGTGTGGATGGAGGGAGGGTGTGCAGGCAGTGTGCACGGGCTGTGAAATAATCTATAGGAAAAAGAAAAAGGCAAAAATCATTCTAATTTATATTCAGACAGAGCAGGAGTGTCTTTCTAGACAAATGTGACAGAAACACCCCACAAACATGTATATTTTATATTTTAAAGTTCGACCATAGCATTGTTCACTTTTTCTTTTCAGAAGGCGTTGATTCATTTTTTTAAAACATCATTTGTGACAGAACAAAACATTTATATGATTGGTTTATATTAACTCGTGTTCTAATAAATCATCCTTTCTATAATAATTTATTCACAAGAACTAGTAAAACAGATGTTCAAATAAGCTAATTAAAAGGTGTGTAACTGTTCATATGGTGACAGTTTCTATGAGGAGAAATCTATTTAGAAATTTTGGAAGGAGTCTAGTGTCCACTTTTTGTAAGTCAACACAGTAAAGTCGTAAGTATCAAGATAACAAGACAAAAATGTAACAAAATGTTACATTTAACTATAAATGGATACAAATATATTGTTGTTCACATATCGATTGTTAATAAATAAAAAGTATGCGGTGTTCAACTTTCTTGGTGGCAACACATCAAACCACATTGTCAGTGATTTTTATATATAACAACACACCCCATTATGTTTCATGCTTTAAGTATCATATTATTCTAAGAGGAGAGCACTGCTATCAGATGGAGGGATCTTTACATTTGTTTACGTAATTGACCTGTATGTGTAAAATCTTTTGGATTCTTTTTCAGACCTCTTTCATGTCAGTTTTAGACACATATCCCAAGACTCTGCTTATGTCTCAGAACATGTCTCAGTGTCTTAAGCATGCTTTATTGTAAGGCATGAGTTTTTTAAAGGAATTGGAGAGACATCAGTCCAGTTTGTCTTTCTAAACCAAATATATCAGCAATCGTAAATGACTCAGTCACTGTGAAGTCATTTGTTTCTGCTTCAGTTGAAGTTAATGATGGTTCTCGTCTGGTTTTCGATAGAACCTTCTAGATAAAGTAAGTTCAACATTTTTAATGGATATTTACAAGCTTGGGTAAAGATGAGTCATTTGTTGTTATATATTACAATCATACAGCTATAAATACATATATCTATAAAATAAAAAAATAAAATGTATTAATGTGTTAAAGAAGTTCCACATGACTTTTTTTGTGAGAATGAGTGGTATCAGTGCATCAGCTGGCTAGGTCCAGTTCAGTCACGTCCTTTTATCTGATATTCACTTCCTTCAACTCACAGGCAGCAATGAGGTCACTCACCATGCTGCTAAAGGGGGAAAGGGGGTTAGTTTCCATATCACCATTATAACAATTTTTATTTCTCAGCCTGTTATGCTGAGAGACCAAAGTGACCAAGCATCAGTGATAAAACTGTGCACATATTCAAATCCCAAAGGTTGAAAAAACTAATATAAAATGATGGGTTGAGATGGACTTCAACAAACTGGGTGATAAAATGAACACCTGGAATTTGAAATAATTCTTATGATGAATGTATACAGCTTGAAACATGTCAGAAAGGCAGCCATTACAAATCACCTCTGTCTGTTGATTTGGGAAATCATGTAATGGGGCTCAGTTCATAGCAAAGAGAGCTTTTTTAGAGCATTGTTTTGGTACTCTAAAATAAAAGCTTGTGTTATTAAATGTCTAACAGCTTTTGGAAGTCACTTTAATTAAAATGAATTAATTTTGCTTGTTCAAATATCAGTCAATAAAATGATGTCTGATCCAAATAATCCCAAATAACAAATTTCACAGTGTTAAAATGACACATACAGTTTGGTAGATAGGCGGTTTACTGTGCACCAGTGTCTTCCTTTACAACTCAAAATGATTTATGGACAGCACACAAGTCCAATAGTCGGAGCTTTCTGAAATGAAAGGGAACATGGTTGCTTTCTTCTCACAAAACTCCCACTCTGTCAAGAAGCACTCCAGGAGCAGTTGTTGGAAAAATGATGCAGGTAATAAAAATATACACAAAAAAACCCCAAGCTGATAGCTTTATTAAGTATATAAATTATAAACATGCATACACTTTTTAATGACTTTTTTATGCCTTTGTTTTAAATCTAGATATAGATGGAATTGAAAAAACATGAATATGTCTGAGACTCAGCTGGTAGCAAGATCTACATGCAAGTACTTTCCCTTTACATGCACTGATGTTTTGAACTTAGGTTGCTTGTATGAATAGAATGATATCTAGTTATAGCTAATAGTAATTTGATGATGGCAGGATCTTTTAAATAAAATACAATAAAAATTACAATAAAAATAAAAATAACTACAGTTGCATCCACTTAGTCTTCATTTCAACACATAAATAGATTAACAGTTTTAATAAAAAAATATTGAATACTGTTTTATTTAAAAAAACAAATGGCACTACTTGGGAGAGTACTTGGGTTCTTTGTTTGCCTGTAATATCTTGACATCACCTGACAACCCCAGTGAATATTTTATTTTATTTTTTTTACATTAAAAGCTTAGAAAAACAGTAAATTATTACTTTAAATGTATTTATTTTGGCTCTACTATTTGGGGTCTTTCATACATAAACTTCTGTGTGTTTTGAAACTCATCACATATTTAATGTAATTTTAACCTTCGACAGCTTACTGAGAATTACAGAATAATCTCAAGGGCTATACCTCAGCTTTTGAAGACGCCTGTTCTCTAGCTCGATGATATTTACTTCCCGCTTCCTCTCTCATAACCCATTGGGATGTCTTTGCATTGGCAACTTCATTCTATTCTTAGACCTAAAGGTAATGACACAAATAGTTGTGGGAACAGAAGGAGGAACAGGAAAAAGCAGATGTGCAGTTATGTTGCCCACTGATGATACTAACGTCAACCTTATTGTGGACTAAACTGGGCAACGTTGACTGACTATTATAACAAAAGCGGGTGTTGACTTGTGGAGTTTATGTAGTTTTCTACTCTCTTTGATAATATAAAGCTAGAAAACATGATATATAATAAAACATAACAAAAAAATCATCATTATTATTAACATCATGACAATTTTGCTTCTCATTTAGTACTATGATTTCAATAATATAAAACATTGTTGAATAAGATTTTTTATGACTTATGTCTCATTTAACAATTAAAAAAATATATATTTTTTTAATTTGCAAATGCAATCATTTATTATATCTATCCAACCAAATGATATATCCCAAATGTCCAGAAGTAGAAAAGTAAAGAGGAAAACTGTTATGTCTGGCATCTTCTTCATGATTCATTGCTAACACATTAGATATATCTTTAAAAATAAAATTATTGTGAGAAAACACTTAGCTTCAATTCCAGTTTCAGTGTGGGACAGAGTGACATAGTGGAACTGGAACTTATATATACATATGAAGCTGACAAACTGCACACATACATAGCAGTTGTTTAAATTAATTAAATGGAGCTGGCTCTGTGTTAATTAAGTTATGAATATTTAATTATTTAACAAGCAATATGGCTAACCAGAGAAGCAGCCAAAGTAATTTGTATTTCTGTGGTATATATATTTGTCTGGTCCATTTATTATGTAGCTTTTTGCTTTCCATGATTTTTTTTATGAGTTGATGTATGAGTAGTAAACTGCTCTTTCCATTTAATTATACATTTTTAGTTTATAGAAAACTTTATCCAGCATACATATAAACCCCACAGTGGGCTAAAACAAGAATAAATGCAACGATACTTGCTTATGTAAAATTTTTACATGTTAACTTAAATTTAAAATTAAATTTCTAGAAAAGCATCACATTCTATGACTTGTGAATACACATTTCTACTCAGTCTGTGAAAATGACCTCCCACCTAACAGGAACCGTGAAATCCTGAGAACTTCCTGTGGAGTATTTTGCATATACAGAACTCTGTTTTGGGAAGGCAACATGGCCACCCCTGTTGGACCGACAAAACTTTCCACCAGCTTCCTTCCCTGCCTGAATGTGAACAGCATCGTGGGAAAGACAGAAAGGCATTACTATACTGGGCTGTTGTGTGATGCATTGTACTCAGTCATTCAGCACCACCAAGCCCCTGAGCCCTAACAAATACAACTAGAACAGTTACAGCACATGAAATTGTTTCTGTTTGTTTGTATGTGTGTGTGTGTGTGTGTGTGTGTGTGCGTGTGACAAATGTCTCTGCGTTAAAAAATGGTACAAAAAAGTAAAGTATAGTGTGTGTGTGTGTGTGTGTGTGTGTGTGTGTGTGTGTGTGCCTTTCTTTGCATAGTATGTGTGCAAAAAAGTTTGCTTTGCTTTCCTGAGATGACAGATTATAGAAACATAGCCTTTGTTCCACATTGTTTTTCCTATCAGTGCAAATCTGAGGTTTTCTGGCATAAGTGGTTAGAGAACTAATTGAGAACCTGATCAAGAGGTTACATGGAGGGAGTCGCCAACAATGAGCTTTATTTCCTTTCTTTTATGGGAACATTCCTGATCCTTTGGCAGTTGAATAAGAATTTTTCATGTTACATGAAACAATCAGTGTCAGTGTCAAAAAAAAGTCATCCTCCATTGACTATTTATACATACTCCTTGGCAAAGTTAATTTGTACCAAAATGATAAAAAAGAGGAAGATGTGAAGGTCAAGTGCACAAGGTCAATAAAGATTCCTGGACTTCCCTCTGTCTTCTGTAAAAGTGCGCAGATGGATCTCTCAGCTGCTTCCTGTTTATTGTTAAGAAAATTTGTAGTACACTCTTGATAAAGGTGCTTGACCATCGAAGTCCAGGATGGAACAAGCTTCCTGTAATGGCTTCCGTGCATGCAGGGGATGTAATCGTTCTGCTTGTTCATATCCGCCACTAAAGTCTTGCCTGTGAAAAAGCCTGAGAAAAAAACCTAAAAAAGTATGTCAGTTGGATACAGGTTTCTGTGAAAGCAAGCACTTCTTGCCCCTTACCTCCTTTTATTGATATGACCTCATATGACTTTTAAGTTTTCTGTAATATTTTAAATGTAAATTATTTGAAAGTGGAAGGTGGTAACAGATAGCTGGAACATCTGAACCTGAAACAAACCCACAAAATGGGGAGAAGATGCAAAACTCTTCACAGACACAAACAGTTCAGAATCCAACCAAATAGTCTGAAGCTTTGAGGTGACAAAAACTGATTTCTCTACTATTCAAACATCTCGTCAAAAAATGTCTTGTCGACAGTGAGTTGAAACCACTGACTATTTGCTGTTTTATTACAACACTTGAATTTGCATATTTCGATTTAAAATATTGTGGGAATAATCAACTTTAATGTTTGTTCTGTTTGAACAATAACATGCCTTTCAAAATCTGCTCAATCTTGGAATCAGAAAGCTGGATATTGTGGTTTGTTTGGTCCTGGATTTGGGTCAAGAACAACTCTAGAGCAGCGATAACTCTCCTAGCTGGCAGATCGCAACTCTGGTAGATGGTGAGGCTTTTTATAAATACAGTAGGGGACTTAGGGTCAGTTTATGCTATTTGGAATATATTTTGAAATATTATAGAAACACCAGATGTTTAGGTGTAAATATACAGTGCTACTGGATGTACATATATATTCAAATATATATAATTATTCAAAAACGTGTATGTAATTGCCTAATACTGATTGTGTAGATTAAAGACTAATTGTCAATCCTGCTTTCAGTCAAAAGTTGAAATATAATCACAAGAAACAGATATAGTGAATTTATATTGAGGAAACATACTCTTAATTATGTTTGGATAATTGATAAATATTCTTGCTAATGGATTCAACTTTTAAACCCTACTCTGTGTGTTTTTTTTCAAAGCAGGGATTGTTTATGCCCCTTTGACAAAAAATAAAAGGAAAATAAACCAAATGTGAGACATTTTTGCATTTTACAAGTGGTTTACAAATGTGACAAACTATAATATAATAATATCTGTAGAACCACATTGAACCAAAATACATATGGCATACGTGTGACATATGATCTGCATACTCTATAGTAGAAAGAGAGTAGAAACTAGAAGAAATTTGTACAACCATTAACCTTGTGAAAAGTGTCATTAATTTTTACAATTATGGAAAGCATCAGTGCATGGTAATAGTTTTTCACCACAGAAAAGTCATCTGAAATGGCTTTTTCTGTTGTTGTTATAAATTAAGGCCTAGCAGGACATATCTCAAAGAAGTTTCACAACAATTTTCCTATTACTACACCCTGTTTTGGTTTAAGTAATGTGGAAAATTCAATTCAATTTAATTAATTTGTATATGTATAGCACTTTTAACAATGTGCATTGTGTCAAAGCAGCTTTCAAAGGCTGTAAATTGGATCTGCTTTTTGCTCAGTGCAACCTGCATTGTAGCTAATACAATATAGCTTAAACATCTCATGTATTATTGTGTTCATGCTTGAGAGTGTAATTAATCTAACCCTTTTTTTTTAGCTAAAATCTCCACCACCGATAAGTGTTTGAATTGTGAGTTTAACCCAGAGTTCATGAGATTGGTGCAATACACGCACTTCCTGGTTCTTATCACTTGTGCGTAAACTCTAGAGGGGAGAAACACTGCCTATTGTAACACAATGACCTGTATCTGTAAAAAGGAATGTAATGAAAGTGTGTTTAAGAGTAGCTTCAACCTGTTACCTAATATTTACAGACACAGTATTGACACATTACAGTATATACACATAATATTATAATAATATATATTTGTTAAATCTGATTTGGAGAAAGGTTAGAAAACAAGCCAGGGATCTTTTTCCATTCTCACTAACGGGGCATTTTTTTGTCTAAGATTTTAACACAGACCTGCAGGTTTATTATTATAATTTTTTTAACACTTCTTTTTACACATCTTTAATATTTTTTGGAACTTTAACATAAAAACAGGAAAGGTTCCCTGGTGGTCTAATGGTTAGGATGCGGCGCTCTCAACGCTGCCATTTAGGGAACCAACCCCAGCCATTAGGGTTGCACAAGCCCGTCCCAAGCCCAGATAAATATTGAGGGTTGCGTTAGGAAGGGCATTCAGCGTAAAAACATGTGCCAAATCAAACATGCGGATGGTCCGCTGTGGTGACCCCTAACGAGAGAAGCCGAAAGAAAGTTTTAACATAAAAAGAAAAAAATAATAATTAAAATAAGGAAAAAAAGGGTTTACATAATATGTATTATAAAAAAATATATGTACACATACAAAAGCATAGATGTCAAAACAATGAAACATAATATCCTACGGTGATTTACTTTAATTCAATTGCCGTCATTTCCGGACTATAAAGCGCGCCCATATATAAGCCGCACCCACTGAATTTGACAAATAGTTTTATTTTGAACATAAATAAGCTGCACCCGTCTATAAGCTGCAGTTGTCTACATTGAAACTAATGAACTTTATACAGGCTTTAACGAAGGACAGTGTTTGTTACACAGTGTAATGGGTAAAATATGTTGCACTTCCTTTAGGAGCATAGCGGTATTTTGGGAATAGCATGGCACCGCATTTTTTCGCTATTACTGCATGTGTGCAAGGCCGAGGAATATGTCCTTATTATTTTCTGATGATTATTTCTACGTTTCTTTGACTAACCCGTAACGCTGTTGCCAAGAATAATAAAAAAGCACGAGTTTTGGAAACCTGTCTGTGCTTATATGATTTTTGTTGCAAATGGCGTTAGCAAGCTCTCCCTTCACCCAGACTCAACGCGTTACAACGGCTTGCATCTAAACAGTAGCCGACCAAAAAAGTAATTGTTCACTGTCTTCCTCCTTTCTTTCACAACAATTTCTTTCAAGAGTTTATCTTTTGGCATCGTCGTGTGTTTAAGAAAAACTTTTTTCTCCCGATGCCATGCAGCTCAGAACACAGGTTAGGTACGTTTTTTTCATTTCCGTTCGAAAATTTCATTGGTCTAATGTTATGGGGTTCAGTTTTTTGGCTTGAAGTTTGTGAAACCAGGAAAAAAACAGGAAAAATCCATAAATAAGCCGTTCTGTTGTTTAAGCCGCGGGGTTCAAAACGTGGGAAAAAGTAGCGGCTTATAGTCCTAAAAATATGGTACCCAGAAAATAGATTTGGATTGGCTACCTTCAAAAAACCAATTAAGGGATTCCACACTTAAAAAAAACTTTTTAGCTTTACTTGTAACAATATATGTGAGTTTTTCGAAAAGCCAAATAAAGAGACAATTCTTGTAACCATTGTATAAAATGAGGGTTTTCTGTGTGTTTTCAATGATCAGTTACTATAAGTTTTGCAATAGACAAAATATCTATTTAATATACAGAATTTAGGACATTTGGAAACATTTAGTTTCAACACCAGGGATAAAAGGTCCCAAAAACATTAAAGTTAGGGACAATCTCTAGACTGCATTTTATACATTGATCGGGAATGTTGGGATTAAATTTGTGTAGTACTTCCGGAGTAATGTATATTCTCATATAACTTATATTGCTGAAATTTGAGCAATATAAGGTGGATACTCTGCCACTCTATACTCTCATTTATATCTCGACACCATGCCAAACGTTTATCTTCTGTATTTTCCCTGCAGTCAGTGGAGATTAGTCTATAAAATAAAGAAATTTGCTACCCCCATTGAAATGGCAATTTTTTTTACTGAAGGGAATAGATCTGCCAATAAAGGAGAATGATTCTGCATCTTGTTAATACAATTCCTAATTTGGAGATATAAAAAAAATAAATAAATGTGTTTTAGTTTCATCACTAAATAATTTTCCCACCTTATGCACCTTCCTTTTGTTGCCCAAATTTTGAATCCAGCATTGTGTGTCACAGGTGTAAAGCTTTTTTTACCTAAAAATTGGGGTAAATTGTGATAATTGAGGAATCTCTCCAAGATGTTTCAAAACTTCATACCATACCACAATAGTATTTTTAACAACGGTAGTGGCTTTTTTCAATTTGGGTGCGGGTACAGATTCAAGAGGTACCAAGTTGCACAAATTCTGGAAAAAGGATGGAAATGTACCTATATTTCTCAAATTATATAGAAGTTATGTTGATTTTTTAAATCATATTCAATTAATTGATTATCTTTATTTTATCATTATGTCCTTAGTGAAAAATCTTCAAAATGGCTACATAAAAGGTTGACTATATACTTAGAACCTGTTCCACAGACTGACAAACCATTGACATTTTTAGGGTGCTAGTGATAGTGTATTCTTTTTTGTAGAATATGAATACGAGTATTTGTTCATTTGCGATAAATCTATGTGTTTTTGTCTGTTCATCATCACAGTGATATAGAGCCTATCCTGAAAACACTGGGTGAAAAACAGGACTACATATAAATTTGCTGCCAGAACATTGCACACCATCACACACACACACACACACACACACACACACACACACACACACACACACACACACACACACACACACACACCTATTCAATTTGGGATGTAACTAAAGGAAACCCCTGTGCACAAGGTACAATAATTAAACTTAGTATTGAATCTTGAGCACTAATGAAGTGATGCACAAAACATGCCTGCTGCACTTAACTTATGGAAATAATGAAAATAATGACTGTTTTATGCTTATTATAGATATTCTTTTAATAGAAAAACATGCATTAAGGTATCATTGCGTCCTTAAATCAGGAAAGGTTCTTCCTAAAAATATATACTTTATTTTAATCATATATTTATATCTTAAATATATGCTTTAACAAGTGAGGTAATAAATAATCCATGAGAGTTGAGAGGAAAGTAGCTCTAACTGTCTTAATCCATCTTTGCTGTCTGTGCCTATTTTCCAGAATGACAGGTCTACAAAATGCTAAAATAATATCCAGTGGTCTGGGAAAATCATCCTTAATGTCAGTGACTATTTTATAACAAAATATACAGCAGCTCCAGCCATATATGTAAAATAAAACAAAACCATTAACATGGGGGTCTGGATCTTTTTAACAGTTATTCACTTTTGAATGATTGATATTAATTTGTCATTGTGGATACGAGAATTTCTCACACACTGTATGAAAGCAGACGGACAGACACAAGATATTTTTCGGATAGATATTTTTCAAGAATAACATCCCCCAAAAAATTGGTCACGGTTGTTGTTTTACAAAGATTACATAGGTATGTTTGGCCCTCTTTCTTGCCTCAGACACAGCAGTCATTCATCACTCTGCACCGGAGGAAGGAAAAAAACAACATGGGTGAAAGTGCACACTCTCCAAGATCCCTCAATGCATTTCCCATTACTTTACACAGATAGCTCTTGGATGGAAAATCAAGGTGGCGTAATATTGGGGAGATCTGCTAGAGCACTTAGAGGTCGGCCAGCTATCCACATCACAGGACTACTGATTTTGTGGGTCCTGTAATTATCATGCAATGGGCTATTTCTGTGATATTCAGCTACGGATTAGACTAAACGACACACGGACTGTTTCCATGGCAAAAATTCGAAAGTCTCTGGCAAAAAATAACAAACAGAAGAAATTCAATCAAGATTGAGTGTGACTCTTGGGCAGAGGAGAAAACACTAGTGAATAGAAAAGAAATTGAAAAGCACTGACTGGGATTGATCAGGGAATAGTTGTTGAATGTGTCCTGTGGCAGACCAAAATGTATATAAAATGTTTTTTTGAAGGCAAAAAAAACTCATTTGAGGCTTATGAGATTGTGGTCACTACATTTAAACAACTGTTATTACAATGTTATGAATAAACTGTGAAGAGAGTTGCTGATGAACGTGAAGCTGGAAGTTGTAGGGGTGATGATAAATGTCATCAGTGCTTATGCTCCACAAGTGGGTTGCGAGATGGAGGAGAAGAAAAAGTTCTAGATGCCATTCTTAGATGAAATGGTGGAAAGTGTACCTAGGAAAAAACGATTGGTGATTGGGCCAGAATTTAATAGCCATGTTGGTAAAGGGAACAAAGGTGAAGAGGAGGTGATGGGTAGGTATGGTCTTAAGGTGAGGAATGTGGAAGGGCAGATGGTGGTAGATTTTGCTAAAATGATGGAAATGTCAGTGGAAAATACTTATTTTAAGGAGAAGGAGGAGCATAGGGTGATATATAAAAGCGGAGGAGGGGGAACACAGATGGACTATGTTCTATGTAGGAGATGCAACCTAAAGGGGATTAGAGACTGTAAGGTGTTGGCAGGGGGACAGTGTAGCTAGACAGCATTGGATGGTGGTCTGTAGGATGGCTTTGGAGGTGAAGAAGAAGAGGAGAGTGAGGATTGAAAAAAATCAGATAGTGCAAACTGAAGGAGGAACGCTGTAGTGTGAGGTTCAGGGAAGAGGTCAGACAGGGGCTCGGTGGTGGTGAGGAAGTGCTGGATGATTGGGCAACTACTGGAGAAGTGATAAGGGAGACAGCTAGGAAGATACTTTGTGTGACTTTGGAAAAAGAAAGGAGGACAAAGAGACCTGGTGATTGAATGAGGAAGTGCAGGACAGCATAAAGAGAAAGAGGTTGGTGAAACTGAATTGGGATCGACCGAGAGATGAGAAAAGTAGGCAGGAGTACAGGGAGATGCGGCAGCAGGTAAAGAGAGATGTGGCAAAAGCCAAGGAAAAGGCATTTAAGAAAGAAGAAATGGATTTGTATCGATTAGCCAGGCAGAGGGACCGAGCTTGAAAGGATGTGCTGCAAGATAGAGCAATTAAAGATGCAGATGGAAATGTGTTGACTAGTGAGGAGAGTGTGTTGAGAAGATGGAGGGAGTATTTTGAGCAGCTGATGAATGAGGAAAATGAGAAAAAAAAGAAGGTTGAATGATGTGGAGGTGGTGAAGCAGGGAGTGGATAGGATTAGTAAGGAGGACAAGAGAGCAGTGATTAAGAGGATAAAGAGTGGAAAGTTGGTAGGACCAGATGAGATACCGGGTAGAAGCTTGGAGATGTTTAGGAGAGATGGCACTGGAGTTTTTAACCAGATTGTTCAACAAGATTTTGAAGGATGAGAGGATGCCTGAGGAATGGAGAAGGAGTGTACTGGTACCGGTTTTTAACAATAAGGGAGATGTGCAGACCTGCAGTAACTACATGGGAATAAAATTGATCAATAATACCATTAAGTTTTTGGAAAAAGTAGTGGAAGCCAGGCTGAGAGAAGAGGTGACCATCTGTGAGCAACTGATTTCATGATGAGGAAGAGCACCACAGATGCATTATATGCTTTGAGAATGTTATATAAATTATAAAGAAGGTCAAACGGAATTGCATTGTGTGTTTGTGGATTTATAGAAAACGTACAACAGGGTGCCAAGAGAGGTGTTGTGGTATTGTATGAGAAAGTCAGGTGTGTCATAGAAGTATGTGAGGGTAGTGCAGGACAAGTATGAGGACAGTGTGAAAGCAGTGAAGTGTGCAGTAGAAACGACAGACAGATATAGGGTGGAGGTTGTATTGCATCAAGGATCAGCTCTGAGCCCTTTCATGTTTGCAGGTGGACAGGTTGACGGACAAGATCAGACAGGAGTCTCCATGGACTATGATGTTTGCAGATGATATTGTGATTTGTGGTAAGAGTAGGGAGCAGGTGGAGAAGAGCCTAGAGAGGTGGAGGTATGTTCTGGAGAGAAGGGGAATGAAAGCCAGTAGGAGTAAAACAGAGTACATGTGTGTGTGAATTAGAGAGAGGGCAGTGGAGTGGTGCGGTTGCAGGGAAAAGAGGTGATGAAGGTAAATGAGTTTAGGTACCTGGGGTCAACAGTGCAAAGTAATGGAGAGTCTGTTATAGAAGTAATGAAAAGAGTACAGGCAGGGTGGAGTGGGTGGAGAAGAGTGACAGGGGGATATGTGATAAAAGAATATCTACAAGAGTGAAAGGGAAAGTTTATAGGACTGTGGTGAGACCTGCGATGTTCTATGGATTGGAGACAGTGGCATTGAGTAAAAGACAGAAGGTGGAGCTGGAGGTAGCAGAGCTGAAGATGTTGAGATTTTCATTGGCCGTGACGAGGATGGACAGGATAAATGAGTTTATTAGAGGGACAGCACATATGGGACGTTTTGGCGAAAAAGTGAGAGAGGAAAAGGAAGAAGGAGAAAAAATAGAAGGAGGAGATCTATCTATCTATTACATTTGTGCATTTAGTGAAAACACATGCATTATAATTGTGACAGCTGTCCCCTGGAATTGCTTTTTAACAACCAGTAGCATTCAAGACATAACTATTTGTTACTTAACTCTATAAGATGAAGCATTTTGTATTGAATAATTTTTTATTTGTTTTAATTACTTAGGTTAAAGTAGCTAATCAAAAATTATTTGGAATTATAGAGCTAAAACTTTGTTGGAATTTACAGTGCAATACTCTAATTATTAATGCAAAAACAAGTAATTTGTTCATCATCGAAGGTTGCAAGGGACAATAATGAAAGGGCATGAAAAGGGCATTCATCATTAAAAAGGTTGCTTGACCAAGATCAATGGCTGTAAGTAGTATGTATGTAATTTAAACCACATGTAAAATGCTTTTTTTTCTTTTGATATGAGGTTGATTCATTAAAACAATGTGTAAGAGACTGTGACCAAATGTTAGCCTTGGGCTGTCACAGCTTGATGCAATTATTTTCATGTGGCATGGCATGTCTGGGGGCTGAGAAAGCAGCATTTACCTGAACCTTGATGTCATGAACAAAAGCAGAAAAGTGTTTGAGAAATGACAGCATTTGTTCACAATGTGATTAGTTTGCTATATATTCACACTTCTTTCTAATCAAATATGGACAGCATATGCATGTATTTTTGCACACGACTTTCCACATTGTTTATAAATGCAGTATTTTACACAACTAAATAGAAAATTACTGCTATTTTTTAAAAAACAATGTATAACGTCACTATTAATTGGGATCTAAATTCTTAACTATTACAATGTAACAGCAACAGTAACAGTTCTAAATACTGAACTTTTACAAAGGCACAGAATGGCATTATACATTATAAACTATTACAATGTTCTAAAAAAAACTATCAAATATTACAACAATCAAAACTAGTTATGAAGCGATATCAGTGATCAGCTACATCACCAAGTGCACTGATGAAGTTACTGACTCCAAGAACATCATCTCACAATCCATTCATGTTTGGAAAGGTGAGTATGAAGACCCAAGACTCTACTTTCAAAATAGGTGACAAGACAGACCTAAGAACAGCAAGGACCAAACTGTCCTTGGTGGACAAAAAGGCAAAATTTGCACATGCCCAGAAAATCCACAGCCACTTCTATGTAGTGGCAACACACGACGCATGTGGCAGAGCATCCAAGCCAACAAGAATTACAGGACATCACCTGCTATTGACAGTGACTGCTTCCTCCTAAATGCACTGAAAAGTTTCTATACTTGGTTTAAAAGCTTACCATTGGTCTTACCATGCAGAGGATGTGCAGACCAGCTGGCAGATGTTCTTACTGTCATCTTCACCATCAGCATTTAATGGACTTTTATAAAGTCAAAAACTTGTCGCAGAAACAAAGAGATTGCTGTTGAGCAGCAGCAGAGAACCTCACCTGGTCCCACAACACCAGCTTTTTAACAAAGAAAAACTAGCAGCATCTCTATATAGTGAGAAAACTGAAGGCCCAGCTACCACCACTGACCCTAACCACATTCTACAAAAGGACTATTAAAAACATCCTGACCATTTGCCTCACTGTTTGGTTTGGGAATGGCACCATCTTGTATTTCAAGACCCGACAGCGAATAGTGAGGATAGTTGACATAATCATTTCAATCTCTCTTCCACCAATCGTGGACATTTACACAATACGCTGAAACCATCAGCATGGTGGATGATTGCACACACACTTTATACCCACTTTTCATCCTCCTGCCATCTGGAAAAAGGTACTGAAGCATTCAAGCACTTACAGTCAAACTGTGTAACAGTTTTTTCTACAAGCCATTTGACTCCTCAGTACAAAAGGACTGTACTAACATACACACACTCAGTTGAACAATTTCATCAAAACTGTCTTTACAACTTCCAAACAACCAATATTTACATGTAGCATACATATTATTATATAGAAAAACTAATTTGCTACTACTGGTCAGTGCTTTAGTGTCATTATATTTATTGTCCCACTGTCTTGTATTGTTTTGCACTAAATGTTTGCATAAATGTACTTTATGTAGTGTCCTAATTAGTTTTGTGTTTTGTGTTATTGATTATAAAAAGCAATATAAAGTATATATAGAATATAAATATATATTTTCCTATGTAGCACCTTGACTCAGGAGGGAATGTTGTTTTGTTTCCATGTGTACACTACTGCATATGACTGAAATGAAAATAAATAAGTGTTACTGTTCTTAAGTAGCTTTTTTACATATTTGTACTTTACTGAAGTATTTCCATTTGCAGAGACTTTACTTTAACTTCACCACATTTCAAAGTCTTATATCTTACTTTACTACATTTAACGCAGCAAGTCACCAATCAGGGTAGAGCGTGTGCTCTGTTTTTAACTTGTTTTGATTGCCAATTGGCAACACACTTGGTTGGAAAGAAGGTTTTAGGCTCATAATAATTTTAATTGGTATAAGTGTTGATAAAATTAATGTCATTCTATTAATAGATTGGTGTGCTAAGAATAACATTAGAGTCTTTTCACATAAACTGAGTTTATTTAGCAAGAGTCTTGTGACAAAAATGATAATAGGAACATTATAGTCATAATAAATCATAGTACTTTGGATACTTAAGTACGTTTGAAGACAAATACTTTCGTACTTTTACTCAAGTGAAAGTTTAAAAGCACCTTTACTTTTATTGGAGGAATATTTTACCTAGTGTATCTCTATTATAACTTTAATACATCGTCCACCACTGTAAATTTGAACTTATTATGTGACAGTGCAGAGTTCTATTTTGTAGACTTTTACAATGCAAAAGCTCAAGGCATGTATTCCTGAACATGCTTACACTAAAATCTGAACTTTACCAAATGCATAGAGTGGCATTTTACATTTTGAGCTAAAGTAATGCAATGAGCCAGGGTGATAAATTCTAAACTTTAACAAAGACCTGAATTGTCATTCTAAATTCTAAACTATTATATTGGAAAATCAAGGTGTGGCTGCACTGGTCCTATGGAATAACAGAAAAGTTTCATACAGATGTAGATCAACTATTCTTTTCCCTTTTTTTACCTCAGACACTGTAAAACCTACGGAAACCGAAGATGTATGAATGGCCATCTTAAGCATTTACATACTGTATATACATGCATACACAGATAAGCACAACAGAAATGTGTAACATCCAAAAAATTTAATTACATTTTCCATGTAATGGCACTACCAGAAAATATAAAATAAACACAAGTATGCTACCATTTGACCAATTCTGCTTCCATGTCAGTTCTGTCCACTCTGGCCATATAACAGATCCAGTTTAAGAGTAAATACTTTTTTACTGTAACTAGTACAATGAAGCAATGCAGTGCTCACATTTTTCTATTACACTATTACACTATTACAGTGCAACAGCAATGAGTTCTAAATGCTAAACTAATGTAAATTTGCACACAAAAAATCACACTGTAACTTCAAGGTTTTGAATGTATGTGTGTAATGGCATTCTAAATTCTTAATGATTACAAAAGAAGCTGCTCAGTGCCCTAATTTCAAAACGATCACAGTGTAACTGCTTATAATTCTAAAATCTAACTATTATAACAGTATAGAGTTAAACTCTAAACTTTTACAATGGTGCAGAATGGCATTCTATATTTTGGAATATTACAATTTAAATGTTCAAACGTTAAAATTTGATACTACAAAGTTCAAAATTCTAAACTACTGTAGTTTAACAGGGCATTTACATTTACATTTGCGGCATTTAGCAGACTCCCTTATCCATAGCGACGTACAAAACTGCTTCGTCGTAATGAATAAATCTACACTGGTACGCAAAATTCTAGTAATCTCTAGTAATGAATAAATCTACACTGGTACGCAAAATTACAAACTTAATATAAATATAACTCGAATTCTACAAACTTGGAAAGTGCTAATTTAGGTATTTCAGGAAGAGGTAGGTCTTCAGTCGTCGTTTAAAGATAATCAGGGACTCTGCTGTACGGACATCTAGGGGAAGTTCATTCCACCACCTCGGTGACAGAAGAGAAAAGAGCCTTGAAGTGTGCTTACCTCTCATTCTGAGAGAAGGTGGTACCAGTCGAGCAGTGCTGGAGGATCTAAGACAGCGTGGTGCAGTGCGAGATGTGATAAGGTCACTGAGGTAAGATGGTGCTGGTCCATTTTTGGCCTTGTAGGCAAGCATCAGTGTTTTGAATCCGATACGTGCAGCTACTGGAAGCCAGTGAAGGGAGCGCAGCAGTGGGGTGGTGTGGGAAAACTTGGGCAGATTGAACACAAGTCGTGCCGCTGCATTTTGGATCATTTGCAGTGGGGAGCATGTAAAGTGGGCAGCATGTAAAGTGTAAAAATCTTAACTATTATAATGGTAAGCACATTCTATTCCAAATTCTTTAAATATCAAAACTTGTCTTTATTAACTCTGTCTAAAGATACATTGACAGTAGCATTGCTACTTTTTTTATAATACAAGCAGACAATACAAGAATCAATATATTTGGATTAGTTTAATTATCAAATAATGATTGTTGTATTGTCTGCTTCCGAAATATTTTTATAAACGTACAATCTGAATGTGTTTTATCAAAATAACTATGTTGAATTCAACGCTGCTACAGTATCCCTTCTATTTCCTACAGGATCCTGAAGATACAAGACAAGCAATAATAATAAAAAAATAAAAAAAACACCTCACACAATACAATTTCACACAACCCAGTGTAATTCTTTATCTAAGAATCTTAACTGCGATGAATAGGTCGCTTTACACTATTATATTTATGTCAGTTATGTATTTACTAGGATTTATGAATGGCAATTACCTTAGTAGTGGCATGTAAAACAAAATGTATGCTGATCATATGAAGTATTATATAATATACTATACGTATAATATAATATACTATAAATATAATATAATATACTAAGTAAATATGAAGTAGATACGGGTAAAAGTGTAGCAGTAAAAAAAACTAATTTTTGTGTGGCGTGTCAGCATGACTGTGTGGCCTTGTGCGTAAGATTGGGGGAATTTTGCCTGAAGAGGGGCTCGAAAGACTAAAAAAACCTCTAAAATCGAGCCAGAAATGTTAAGGGTAATCTCCTTGGCACTGCTAAAAAGTGTCTGTGGTTTAAATCCTTAATTTTAAAATTGTTTTGGATATACAAATAATATTGGACTAAAAGAGCTGGGTGTGGTGGGGGGCGAGTACGAGTAATCGATTCCAGATTGCGTATGTGAGCAGTTAGTCCTGCCACTACAGCAAAGCACCGTTGGTTTTAGTTTTGTGGCTGTATAGTCTGTTTTGCCTCTTTACAGTCATTTCTTATCATTCCCACCACTCATACCTACTCTATCAATATCTAACATTCCTTCCTCTACAGTATATCACACCTTTTTTCCTAGCACACAGTTAAAGCAAGTGTTCTTAAATCAGGACCCAGGTTTAATTAGGGTAAACTGGTATTTCAATAATAATAATAATTATTATTTTTTTATATCATCATATGAGCTATCTCTAATAATTATTATTATTATTATTATTATTATCATTATTATTATCATTATTATTATCATTATTATCATTATTATCATTATTATAAATAATAATATTATCGTCCCTTCTCTGCACGTCCAAACCATCTCTATCTCGCCTTCCTCACCTTGTCTCCAAAACGTCCTACATGCGCTGTCCTGCTAATAAACAAATTTCTAATCCTGTGCATCCTCATCACTTCCAACGAAAACCTCAAAATCTTCAGCTCTGCTACCGCCAGCTCCACTCCACCTCCTGTATTTTTGTTAATGCCACTGTCTCACCACTGTTCCCTTCACCTGCATGCCCATTAAAGTCTTCCCCAATCACCAATTGTTCTTTCCTAGGTAGACCATCTACCACTTCATCTAACTCACTCAAGAATTTTTCCTTCTCCTCCATCTAACAACCCGCTTATGGAGCATAAGCACTGATGACATTTATCATCACTCCTTTAACTTCCAGCTTCATGTTCATCACCCTATCCGAAACTCTCTTCACCTCCACTACACTCTTACTGTACTCTTCTTTCAGAATCACCCCTACACCATTTCTCTTTCCATCCACACCATGATAGAACAGTTTAAACCTTATATTCCTGGCCTTACTCCCTTTTCACTTGGTCTCCTGAACACACAACATATTTACCATTCCATCATATGAGCTATCTCTCTCCCTTTAGCAGTCATAGTACCCACATTTAAAGTGCCAACCCGAACCTCCACTTTCCTATACTTCTCCTTTTCCTGCTGTTTCTGTAGACATCTTTCTCCTCTCTTTCCTTCTGCTTCAGCCAACAGTAGCCCAATTTCCACCGGTACCCTGTTGGCTAACAATACCTGTGGCAGTCAATGGTAAACCGGGCCTCGACCGATCCGGTATGAAATTCTTATTCATGATCCGCATATTTGATTTGGTACATGTTTAATGCTGGATGCCCTTCCTAATGCAACCCTCCCCATTTATCCAGGCTTGGGACCGTCACTAAGAGTGCACTGGCTTGTGCAACCCTAATAGGTGGGTTAATAATAATGATAATAATAATAATTATTATTATTTTTTTATTATTATTATTATTACTATTATTATTTTATTATATTATATTGTTTTTTTATAATAATATTATTGTATAAATTATGCATTAACCATGTTGTCTTAGTCAGTTTACATTACATTGCTTCATTCTAAAGCAAATATCTATATATAACTCAAAGATGAGTCAAAACCACAAGAAAGTCTGCACATTTTGCACCATTATGCAAGTGTAATTGCATGCATTTCTCTATACTATGCTGGGTGTCAAATATACGAACCTGATTTAGACTTTTACACCTAAATTAAACACCAGAAAGCCAAGAATTGCAACCCATGTACATATCAAATATATATTAAAATCAGACTTCATGAAAACTGATACTTACCTGTGTGCTGTGTGCAAATGCAACTCATAGCATGTGATAATCTAGAAGTCAATGTATAAAAATTATTAATTACTATGAAATTTAAATGATATTCTAAACGTTTGCCATAAATTTACTAGTAAGTTTACTACTAATGTTTGATGCTTCTAACAGAAAACATTGTCAAAAATTAGTGACATGATAAAGAAACAATGAGAGGAACCATGTTTGAAAATAAACATATTTTATACCAGTGGAAAATGATTACTCTGTTTTCAATAATCTAAACAGTATGGACAAAACTGCAAACACTTAACCCAAAACCGTTCACAAACACTTGAAATGTTCCAGGGATGAACATCTTGGGCGAGTTGAATATAGCATGTTTCATATGTTTTGCGTTTCATTGATTTCTGCCTGCAAGAGGTATAGACAAAGTTATGGATATGTTTTGGCTAAGACATTTGGTGAACAAATATAAAATGTGAAGTGTATAGGGGCTGTTTGAAGGAATTTGCGTTTTTGTTTTTACTCATCCATCTGCAGTACATGAAATGTAAAAGAATCTTCACACATTTTAGTCCTGCAGTCTCATATACTGTATGATTCACTGCCTTTCCACTTCTGCAGTCTCACAGAAAAATTTATTGAAATGCAAACAAATACAGTATATGCCATTTAAATTGTAATAGTAAATTGTAAATTGTCATGTTCTACATGAGCTATATATAGAAATATATATAGAAAATGTTGCTTTTTTCATTCAGGTACAAAGTGCTGAGTGCTGAGGGGAATGTTAGCAGTTAGCCAGCAAGGCTTATAACAACATTAGCATAGTGTATAAGTACTAATCTCAAACTACCAAAATCATACTCAGTAACTCACAAGTGAAGATATCCAGCTTAATATATGTACTGTAAAAGTAAAAGTTTTAATGTGTTACTTTTAAATGCTGTGTTCAAACGTAAAAAAGAAAGTGAAGTGTAAAATAAAAATACAAATGAAATAATTAAATCAAGTAGGAAAAATAAAGTAACATTTATTACTAACATTAAGAATTCAGAATTTAGATTCTAAGCAAGTTTTTTTTTGCCTGAAAATAACAATTAAATCTCTGTAAGTCTACAATATTCACAATTAGTAAAATCTGATTTGCTGCTTAGCCAATTTAAGAATCAATGCTAGCCTAAACTATCCAAGCTAACTTTAATATCAGTTAAATATCGAAAGCTAAGGTTTGTAAGTTTCAGGAAAACGTACATGTGCTTCTTTAAAATAGATTCATGTCTAAGAGATGCTTCAGATTTCTAAGAGATACACATTTTGCACAAGTGCTTGCTTGCTTCAGCATACTGAAACACTTTACTGAGGTAGAGCCCAGGATGCTTATACTCACTACAGTCTGATGGATAATCCTTCTTCAAAGACTGATACTGTAGCTGATAACTGTAGCTTTTTAACTACACTGTGTAGCACGAGAAGGTCACTGCAGATGATAAATTGCCACAATTTCTGATAGTCTATTGCTCTAATGCACCTGATGTTTTTTCCAGATGTTTTAAGAAGTTCTAGAAGTTATTTTTTAAAGACTCTACTTATAATAATACTTAAGAAAATATGTATAACATTTATGTATGTAAAAATTATAAGTTCAAAAATAAAGCTATGAATTTATACTGTGTACAATTTCCGTACTAGCTCACTGAACTAGCTCAAAGCTTTTTATTTCCTTACTAAATAACAAAAAACAAAACAGTATAGTATATCTGGATACCTTTATATATTATAAAGTCTTTATTATTAGAAGAATGTATATACTGTAGTACCCTGAAAAAGTCACACGGGAACAGGCCTTCATTCAGTTATTCCCAGTGCTTTATCACTGTACCTCCTGTTCTGTTTAACATTTTTGGTACAGCATTTTATCCAAACTACTAATCTTGCATTCTGTGTTCATTGCAGTGGTTTTTCTCCAAGCTTCAGCATCTTGTCTTTATCACGCTGTGTTTTGTTTTGTGAAATGGTGACAGGCCTGAAATTGCATGAAAGCCTACTACAAATAAGGGAAAGCAATGAACTGAGGTCATGATTTTCCATTTATGGCATTCAAAGTGAAGTATTTTGCAAGGAAACTGTTAAATAAAAGGAGCACAACTTACAAAGCTGACAGGTCTTGAGTTTTGTCTTTCTTAAAGTCAAGGTTCTTTCTCTCTTTAGGCATTTTTATGCTTCTGCGATTCATGTGAGCACCAGGTCTGTTTCAAATCAGGGCTTCTTAATTTTAACACTGAGTTGGTCTGTTAAATTTCAAAAGATTAATGAATATTAGGAATTGTGTCCTTGTGGCTGTGGAATGCATTAAATAACTACTATAAAGCAACATTCATTTTGAACATGTACATTTAATCCACTGAGAACAAATCTCTACAATTTCCCAAGAAAAAAATTGGATCTGGCAGTAATTTGGTGGACTCATGCTTTGATCACTTTGGGATCTGAATGGATTGTTGAAGCATGAAAATAGAATTTGTCATGAATTGAAGCTTTAATTTTGATGGTATATTACCCTCTTAATATAAAACATTTAAAATTATACCAGCTAAAAGTCATGTAATATTTTTAAAGAATGAGAAACATTAACATTGGTTTAACTATTAAATTATTTTATTTTCTTTCTCTCTCTCTCTCTCTCTCTCTCTCTCTCTCTCTCTCTCTCTCTCTCTCTCTCATACAAAATGATAGAGCAAATTATATTTGCTAGAAGCCATTTTTGTTGTATTGTGTACTGTTTAGCTTATGCATTGTCAAGAAGATCATATAAAGTTGACAGCTTTGACTAGCGGGTCTGACTCTTTACTTAGGGGTTGCATATATTAGTATTCAGATCTCAAGAATTAAGAACTGTTCAGAGAAGGGAATGAAGAATGCTGATAGCGCTAATTTATACTAGATTCAAAATTTTAACTTCTTTATACATATTTATGTATGTATTACATAATATCTATTAACGTTTACATTTGTGCAGCAATACTCACTATTGGTATGAGAGTAATAGTAATACTCACTGAACACCTATCAAATGCTTTATTTAATCTTAATTTATTTATAAAGCATGCTATTAGTTTTGTTTGATGTTCATGTTTAACTTATGTCTCGTTTTTATGTGACACTGTATTACATTTAACAGCAAAGAAAAAAACATATTTTTCCTCCTTCAGTCCTACAATTTCTATCACTGATTTATTTTAATGCACAAAGATTCATGGTCATGTTTAAAGGCTGTGGTCTAGGCTCTGTTTAAAAACATTGTCTCAAAAACTTTGTCTCACAAATCTGAACTTTTCTGACAAATATTGAGGCAGGTTTACATCATCAAATCTGAATAATGCCCTATGAAAGCGCATTGTTACCATATTTGACAGGTTGACAACCAACTGTAACAATCAAAATACGTTTCTTTGAAGAGATTTTTTGCTATTTAGAATATCAGAATTACAGAATGTAGACGTTATGTTTTAGGAAGGTGTTATGCAGAACTGGGTTTTATTTATTTTTTTCTATTTTTGTCTCACGAACACATCACTACAGTTTGCTTTGGCATGAGCCTATTTGTTTACAATGCATTACTTTGCCGCATGCCTTCTTAAAAGCTTCTGGCAGTCGCCATGTCGGCTGAGACCAGCCGTCCATCAGGAAGCTATCAGTGCTCTCAGATGAATTGTCTACTGATAAACATCTCATCACACACTGTTCGTGTTTTGTGTTTATATGAGGGGGGGTGTAGGTGTAATAGCCTGCTAGAGAACAGGAGCACATCACACCATTGTTCTAAAAGCAAAGGACATGCCTCAGATGAATGCGAGTGAGAATCAATATAATAGATTAGAAACAGTCTGGTTAGTACACTGTTCTAACATCTCCCTGTCAGGAACTAGAATATGACTAATAAAAATAACAAGTTGCATGGCTTTGTTATTAATTCAAAGGTCTTGACATGTGTATCATTTAAAAAAAAAATACTTGATTTTTTTTTGCAGAACAAAGCAAAACAAAGAAAAACTCCTTGGAGATTAATCTTTTGTTGATGCTTGATTGTTAGTATTGCAGCAATCAGACAAACCACTTTGACTGGGTCTGTTTGTAGAACACAGTGCCTCAGGATCGGCTGGGTAAACACAGGAAGATCTGACAGAGGTGGGTGTACAAAGGGGTGTGGCGGGATTTCCACATTCATCTGGGAGCCAGTTAATGAGCATAAGGATAGGAACAATAGAGAAGTGATAACAAAGCACCCTGAAATCTCTCATGATATTTATTACATGATTTTGTGGTTAATTCTTTGCATTATCTGCAATTATACTGCATATGCATCCAAGTAACAAAGATTCCTTCATAATTTGATCTGTCTAGTACAATACCAAAGAAATAGTAACACAAAAGATCAGAGAAAACAGTGGACTGAGCATGTTATTATTACACTACCAGAAGATATCCACAGACCAAAATAGAATTGGCAATGAAAGACATTTACAACCGCAATTCAAAAAAAGTTGGGATACTGTGTTAAATATAAATAAAAACGGAATGCAATGATTTTCAACTCTCATAAACTTCTATTTCATTGGCAATCAAACAGATTGATAATTTTTACTTTAATGGCTGCAATACATTAAAAAAATCTTCACTGCTGTGTAGCATCTCTTATTTTAACCACAGTCTATGTAAGACTTGGAACTAAAGAGACCAGTTGCTGGAGTTTTTGGGAGAGGAGTGTTGTCCTATGCGTGTTTGATGCTGGATTCTTGCTGTTCAGCAGTCCTGGGTCTTCTTTGTCATATTTTATTTTCATGATATGCAAAATGTTTACAATTGGTGAAAGGTCTGGACTGCAGGCAGTTAATTTCAGCACTTGGGCTCTTCTACTATGTATACATGCTGTTATAATAGATGAAGTGTGCAGTATTTTTATTGTGAATAAAATATGTGTTCATGAGATAAATCATTGCATTCTTTTTTTTATTTACATTTTACACAGTGTCCCAACTTTTTTGGAATTAGGGTTGTAGCAATAAGATCACATAAACCATTTAGAGAAAAGGAAATGTATCAGTGTCTCATATCTGATACCATGAAAAGAAGATGAAGGTTATTATTATCAGACTGTGGTGGTTCTGGGGTGGTTCCCGTGATGACTTGCTGTGCTTTTGGGGTTACAGAAGGGTGTGTCATCTCTTTTTCCATTTTGGACACAGTACAGGTCAGAGAGGGAAAAAGGCCACAATACTTCCTAGTGCACTAAGCCTGCTTGGTTATACCCTTAGAGCAGCTGCAGTAGATCGTGTGGGCATAAAATCGTGAATGGAAATAGCCTGGCCTGCTGCGGTGTGGGGATTTTCTGAGCAGGGTGTATTGTTTGGTTTGCCTGTCAGCTGAGGTCATCATCTTCAGTGGACCAATTGTCAGGCAATGAAAACACATCAAAGTTAATGAGAGAGCGTTGGAGAAGATCAGGAGGACATACAAATCTGAAGTGACTGTTTGTTAGTATGTGCACGTGTGAGCGTGCGCTTACCATACTATGTTTATCTGTAATTAGATGCCGGTGTGGTCAAAGTTAGATCAGTGATTTTTCTATTGTGTTGATTTAGTTTTTGCAAGCATTGAAAATCAAAGTAAGCTCACTGGGCTGTCAGAGGCCTAAAGTTCAATGCTATAAATATGCCAGAAAAGAAAATAAGGCCTCAAGGAAGCCTCAATACTAAAAATATTTCTTGGTTTTAAGTTAGTTTTTCAATTACTCATTTTGCTTTTAAAGAAACTGCAAGTAATAGTAGAAACATATATAAAAATACCTTTAATTTTCCTAGAGAGAGAGAGAGAGAGAGAGAGAGAGAGAGAGAGAGAGAGAGAATCTTTGCTGACAGCCTAATATCTCATCAATTGGTTGTGCCTGCTAAAGCTTCACAGAGTGCTGTAAGCATCTAATTGAATATATTTAGGAAGTGACAGTAGAACTAACCAATCATATTTTGATTTTCAATGGGTGGGACTGTTTTATATGACTCAAGAACTTCTGAAAAGCCAAGTGTAACTATATTGGCTGTAGGCCATGCAAAAACAGAGCAGATGCTCGAAATTGCATGTGAGCTCCTTATTCAGGCTCCTGCCTGTGGAATGGTAGTGAGTAACTGAAAACCTTTCAAAACAAATAACTTGCCAGCTTTTTTGCTCGCTCAACTTCTACTGTTTTGCTCATAGATACACACACACTACAGATTTGGCTCAATGTCCTGGGAGAGTGAAAGCAAGAGTAATTAATATTAATATAAAGGGGGAAATGGCTCAGGTGCACCACATCAGTAATAATCATTATAGCTCATCCCACTAATATGACTTTTCTGCCTCATGCTAAACCACACAACCAATACACTTATTCTGTGCAATACTTGATTTTACACTGTAGTGGATCAAAGCATTTTACTGCACTAAACATGGAATGTGTGAAAACAAACATGACATTGCTACAAACATGAGGACCAGATACAGAGCATGTTCTCAAGAAAGTTCAAATTCTTAAAAGCAAAACAAAGTAAGTAAACATTACAAATGGGATCCAAACAACAAAATAAAAAAAGTCATGCAAAATATTTCGAACTACATAAGCAGTTTTGTGCGATTTTACAAAGAAGAAATATATATCTGGTAGGTCGGCCAAGAGAACTATTTTTAAACCCAGGAGTAGGGCTGAACTGGAATATGATGAAATATGACGAAAGTGTTGTTGTTGTTTTTTTTGTTCTATCTAATTATTTTCATTACTAGATTCATTCATTTCTATATCTCCTATAAGTCCTGACTTTGCTCAATCAGTTTGTATAAATTAGGATACATTCGGTCTGCCATACACAGGTTATATGATAAACTATGCAAATTATTGCGTAACATTCCTATACACCAATCGAGCCATCTCATCTGCACCTAGATAACATAAAGACTGCTCTGATTAATGTTAAATTATCTCAATACATGTTTAAAAAGACAATATAAATAGCATAAGATTTGGAGCTAAACGGCCCTACCACACATGAAAGCAAGTCACTTACTTTCGCCTGCAATCTACTACACTACTACTACTGACACATCCTTGACCCGCCTTCTGGAGCGGGAAGAGAATCAGACAGCTGCTTAAGATGTTGCTCTGAGGTTAACTGCTCTAACACACAAAAAGGCACGAAGGCTCCCCTGAAATAGCGTAAAGGCTGGAAGCAAGTGATTTGAAACCGAATCTGACTTCAGAAGAGATAATGTCCAGTTGGTAATGTTATCACTGCTGGCACCTGCTCTCACTCTCTTGTGCTCTTATGAATTGGCTATTACTGTTCTAAACATTGCAGCCTCGTTTCATCTTACGTTCTAGTGGGAGACAGGAAGAAGCCAGGAGGAGAGTCTGGCTATATTTCAAGGCCAAACAAAATGTGTTCATTTTAAGATGGTTGCTAATCTGAGATTATTTTCTGGAAAATAAAACAGATGCCCACTCTTTATAGGTAAACATATTTGGAAAAAAAATTAAAACAAAGTACAAAAAAAAAGTTAATCCTGTTTAAATTTGTCCTCATGATTACCAAAAAACATTTCAGGGCATAACTAGAAGTGGGTTATTTTACGTTGAAAAACTTTTGTAGTTGAAATACGTAGTATATACCTAGTATATGAGTTTGTAGTTAAAATACTAATAAAATATGTTAAATTAATAATAAAAAGTATTATTAATACAATATTCATTTGACAACATTAGCAGCTTTATATCAGACAGTATCGCTTGTGGAAAGGAAGCTGACTTGCAACATTTGCAACACTTTCCCAACATATCTGTGTTTTCATTGTTATATTTTTTATTCATCATTATTCTTTTGTGCTCACGTTTTGTCTCCTCCACAGCTATCTCTTTCTTGTTTAATTCATGAATGTATATACATATACCCCTTTGTTTCTGTTTCGCAGTACAACTGGGAAGCATTGCGTGCAGTTAGCTGCCATGTACCAGACTTTTGTTTATTGTTTCGATTTCTCCGTCTCCAAGTCTCGTTTTGGTTCCTCATTTTCATCCATGTCATGGTCCAGATCACGTTGTTTACTAATCTCCAGACATACACCTGTTTCATGTTTATGCCATCAGATTACGCAATGAATTTGTCTGTTTTGGATATTTACATTAATAGACTGTGTCTTTTATACACACGTGTCCACCTTGCCTCACTTTATATGACAGCTTATTTGTGCTTTATTAAATTCCAAAAATATTCATACTGTTTTGAAGGTGTTACCTACCTCCCTTTAATAAAAACTATTTAGACTCATTGATGATTAGTAACATTGTCATGTAATACTCTGATAAGCTGCAGTGCAGATACGAATGCAGTTATTTTATTACAAGTGCAAACGTTAACAAATACAACAAAACACAAAGTGACAAAGAAACCATAACCTAGGCATGAACACAGGTACCATGTAAAACTGCAACAACCATGGCAAGACATACCTGAGATAAGAGTGTGGTGTAAAGTGAGTCTATATGCAAATGCTAATTAACTGTGAATGTAAAATATGTGTGCAGACAATTGTGTGACATGGTTCATTTGGGGTACAGTGAAACATATTTAATGCCAATAAAACTTACAAAAATCATATGCCTATGATAAATTGGCTTATACTCAATATACAGTTTAAAGATATACAGTTTCTCACACTGTCTCTGTGTGGGGTTTCATGGGTTCTCCCTGTGTTCTCCTGATGGGTTTCCACTAGGGTCTTCAGTTTTTTCTAATTTCATGAAAACATACCAGAGGAGTGACTATGCTTTAATGCAAATAAGTGTGAATGAATATGTAAATGTTTGTGTATTCATGGAGCCCTGCAAAGCACTGGCATTGCAATCAGGATGTTTTACTGCATCATGTTCTGGAACACCACAACCCTGACTAAGATGCAGCAAATATTGAAGCAGTATTTAATATGAATATGTGAATGAATGAATGAATGAATGAATGAATGAATGAATGAATGAATGAAATGTATGCTTTTTGGAAGGTAATTTCTTAGTTCTTGGTAAAGAAAAAAACACGGCTTTCAGATAACCTGGATGTCTAGGATTTTTACCAAGCCAGCTGATAAATGAGTCCACACGTACAATACATCCGCCGCCTTCTCCAACAGGAACTACATGACTTGAAGTAAAGAAGGAAGGATATAAGCAGGGAATAAGCAGGAAATTTCTTAGACAAATGTGATTAGTAATGTTAAGACAACAGGGCTTCTAAAAACATTCATAGGAAGAGCAAGTGTGCTTCTTTTCCTATAGCTGAATAAAAATTATTAAAAAAAATTGTTAGACAACCCACTGTCTAAAATCTGAATTTTGCCACAAATCGAGTTTAAAATGATAGCTATATTACATCCTTTCCGAGGGCCATCTGATTTTTTTCCGTTACTAGTGCTAAACACAATATACTGTGGCTATTTTTCTATACCACTTACTGTATACTTTGGAGGGTCACATGGAAGTCTATCTCAGGGAACATTAAGCACATGGTTAGACGGGGTGCAAACTCATTGCAGGGCAAAATCACACTTTAGAGATGATTTTCAAATGCCGATCAGCCTACAGTGCATGTCTTTGGACATCTGGAAGAAGCCCTGCAACATGAAAAGAACACATACAGAAAGGATTGGAACCCCCATAGAAGGCATACATGTAAGGCATACATGCTAACCACTCAGCCTTCATAGCCCCCAAGATAAGATTATTACATAATTTGTCAGATATTATGAATCATTTACAATCTCTGTTTAAAAAGTTGATCTGTTTCTTACAGATCTTGCTCTATTCAAACAGATAAAAGCCTGGCTGAAGATAATTACATGGGAGCTTTGAAAACGTGGCTGCAGATTAGATTGCCTTTACTTGGAAGTCTTTGACTATATTCAATAAGCAGGATATACAGAAAGAGTGAAGTGGTGTAATTTGTGACTGATGCAAACCAAAACTGGGGCAGATATGAAAAAATATATATATATTGATTGACTCACTGACCTTTCTGTGACTGCTCTCTCACAAGATGCTGGGTTCAATTTAAACATGACTTAGAAACCTGTAATTAGGATTGGTCTCAGCGTGAGCCGCTTCAAAGAGAGAGGCCACAGCTCAGAATCAAATTAAGCATAAGCAGGAAAATGTCCTGTTATGTTTGTGAATAAAGACTGGAGTTCACATCCTTTGATTTCTTTCAGTACTTATTTTAACAATACAATAAATTGTTCTTTTTTTGGTCTCTGATTGTCATTAAAGTATCACAGCATTGGAATACTCATCAATTGTCATTTAGTTTTTAAAGGACCTTAAAGTGATTCCCAGTTCTAATAGCCATGAAAATTGGAGTCTAACCTCAATCTTTACAAAAGTGGTCTCTCTGATAACCATAAAAAAAAGCGGGATCAGAAACACAATAATCACGTTGTCAGAAAAGATGACACATCAAGAGCTGAAATCCAAAGGAGTTCCACTCACTCCAATCTTTCCAAGCCTTGGATGGAGTGGAGTCTGACAGATCTCAATTAGATTGAGCCTGTGGTTTGAAACTCCACACACCGGTCTATATTTGAGATTGAAAATAAAAAGCTTGTCAATTTGCCATGGAGATGTGGTTGAGGAGGAAGCAGGCTGAGAGAGAGAGAGAGCAGCATGATATAATTACAGTCTATGAGCATGCTGACAGCTTAATGGTAAATGCACAGAGTTATAAAAGAAATAATTGACAAGAATTGTGTTAGCAACACAAAACTATTTCTAAATGATGAATTGCCATTTTATCTCTTCAATTCAGTAGAGTTTTTGTAAAAATTCTATCAAGTACCATAACTCATATTTACTGAATAATTACATGAGTTAGACAACACCCTAGAAAAGTGTTTTAGAGTGAGGTTGTTTTGTTTAAAGGCCTTTCTCTGTCTCTCTGTTTCTGTCTGTCTATCTGTCTCTATGGGCACAGGATAATGGTGTATTCCATAGTCCAGTATGCATTTAGAAAAGTTTCCCTCTGTAGCCAGACCACAGCGGCTCTATAATTATGACTGTGGCACAAATCGCATTTGCTCTGTTCCTGCATCACCTATATACAAATGTCTGCAATATATTACAAAGAGGAAAAAAATACAAAACAAATATATAAGCTCATTCACAGAAAGGGTAAATGGATAATTGGTACTACTTAGGTTAAAACATGAATGAAATAGAATTGTAATTCTTTCATGGTCCCTTCCTTGCATGGTCTCAAACCAGAGGTCAACAACAGCACTACTAGCTTTTTTTCACTTTTTCAGAAGGCCCGTGATGTATTATTTCTGCCAGTTAAAGAATCATGGTGCTGCTGAAATATATGTTGCCCATAATTTGTTGGTTTACATTAGCAGTGGATTATTATAAATAGATTTCAATCCAATGCAATGTAATGGTTTTATTGTAACATTTTCAAAATATCCAGTGTATTAAATACATTTATTAAAAACAATTCTATATCAGAAGATAAATAAAATTAACCTAAACCATCAAAATATAACTAACCTGAGTAGAGACAGTTGTAACAGAGTGTGAGATCTAAATATATTTTTCCAAATTATAAATTATACATCTTGCATTATTCTAAGTTGTACTTTGCTTATTCTGCACTTTTTTTTATTTATTAATCTTTTATCAATTAAAATTATAAATGCACTGCATGTAATGCATGAATAAAATTTTACCGTTTTTTTCGGACTATAAGCCTCTACTTTTTTCCCACATTTTGAACCCTGCGGCTTAAACAACGGAACGGCTTATTTATGAATTTTTCCTGGGTTTTTCCCGGTTTCACAAACTTCAAGCCAAAAAACCCCATAACATTAGACCAATGAAATTTCCGAACGGAAATGAAAAAACGCACCTCACCTGTGTTCTAAACTGCACGGCTTCGGGAGAAAAAAACGTTTTTTTAAACGCACGATGATGCCAAAAGATAAACTCCCGAGAGAAATAGTTGTGAAAGGACGGAGGAAGACAGTAACCAATGACTTTCTTGGTCGGCTACTGTTTAGATACAAGCCGTTGTAACGCGTTGAGTCAGGGTGAAGGGAGAGCTCACTAACTCCAGTTGCAACAGAAGTCATATAAGCACAGACCGGTTTCCAAAACTTGTGCTTTTTTATTTTTCTTGGCAACAGTGTTACGGGTTAGTCAAAGAAATGAGCATCAGAAAATAATAAGGACATATTCCTCATCTTGGACAAACGCAGTAATACCGGAAAAATGCAGTGGCATGCTATTCCCAAAATACTACTCTGCTCTTGAAGGAAGCGCAACATATTTCACCCATTACACCGTGTAACGTGTCTTTTGTTAAAGCCTGTGTAAAGTTCATTAGTTTCAATGTAGTTATAGACAGGTGCGGTTTATTTATGTTCAAAATAAAACTATTTGTAAAATTCAGTGGGTGCAGCTTAAATATGGGTGCGCTTAATAGTCCGGAAATTACGGTATATGCACAAGGACTTTGTGCTTTAAAGCAGGAGTTTTCCAGGAAGCTTTTTTTTTTATCATTTTGTGTTTGGCCTAAATACTTTAAACACTTTTACTAAAATTTATATCTTTTATTGGTTGGCAGTTAGGAGACTATTAAAAGGCGACTATTAATCTTGCTACTGTAACTGGTAGTCATCTAGACAAAACTAACCTATTTTGGACTTATTTCTATTTAAAATTAACTGATAATTCATAATTCATGATAATTTACAGAATTGCTTTAACCATACCACCTTGTACCTTAAAAGTTTGGTACACACAAAGTACTGACTCACATATCGCATTTCAGCCCCCATTTAAGTATATCTACCAGTGGTGGGCAGTCAGGGCCAGCAAAGCCTTCTCTGCTGGCCTAAACACTTTCAGAAGCACTGACCAAATTTACAACCTAAGTTCTAATATTTGTTCCATGAAATTGTATACATTTTTCCTAACAGTTTATTCTCTTCATTTAGTAGCGTTTCTCTTGGCTGCACTGCTTCCAGTACGTTACGTGGATGTAAGATTTTTTGTCCAATCAGATTTCAGCCTCTATGTGCTGCCATGTCAATCTAATCTGCCCAGGGCCTTCAAAGACTGTACTGCTGGTCATTTTACAATAGAGAATATTAGCAATGGGTATGTTTCTTTAACCAATTATTTTCAAATTCACCTAGCTGGCCCAGAATAGCATCAGCATTTTTCCGCCTTCTGATTGGTTGGTCAGAGGGAAACTGTTACAGCCAAGTTCAACTGGCAAAACACGTCTGTAGCACGCTGCACACATTAATACATCTGAGTTAGACTTTTTTATGCCCACAGAGGAAGGTGTTCATACACTTCAGTTCAGAATTCAACACAATCATCCCTTAGCACCTGATTGAGAAGATGAGCCTACTGGGCCTGAACATCTCCATCTGCAACTGGATCCTGGATTTCCTGACTGGGAGACCTCAGTCAGTCCGGATCGGGAACAGTGTTCTCAGCCCACTGCTGTTTACCCTGCTGACTCACGACTGTGTAGCAATGCACAGCTCGAAACACTTATTCATGTTTGCAGATGACACGACCATGCTGGGTCTGATCAGCAAGAACAGCGAGTCAGCATCCAGTTACCAGCTATTTAGACAATAATAGATGTATGTTAATTTATTTTCAGAGGAGAGTAAATCCATACTGCTATACAAGCTGCACATTGACTACTCTAAAATATATCCAAGTTTTATTTTGAATTGGGGTTACAAAAAGTTAAGCAGTATTATGCATGCATGATCTTCCGCAGGAGTGAGATGATAGAGGCTCCAAGCAGAAATGTGTTTAATAGCATGGATCAGGCTGATCAGGATGACAGAAGGAGTAGGGATCAGTATTTTTGAAGTAACATATGTCGTGTGAGAGAGAGAGAGAGAGAGAGAGAGAGAGAGAGAGAGAGAAAGAAAGAGAGAGAGAGAGAGAGAGAGAGAGAACCACAACCCTGGCCAAGATAAAGTTGTAACTGAAAAGCAATTAATGAATGAATCATCTCTTTTGACTCAAAGCTGTGTAAACCCAATGTGAGCATCAAACATGGCACCCCCACCCCCTACCTCAATAAACTAGTATTAATGTGTAATGTGTGGGCACTCACCAACAGCTGTGCCCTGTTTAATGACATGCCCCACTGTTCTGTGCCTGCCTGCTATTAATGCCATGGGCTGGTGTTCGTGTGTGGGTGGGTGTGAAACCTATATGGCAGATGAGAGAGTATACCACAAGCAGAGCATGTGTGATTTTAGCTAGTAAATGAGAATGGTAGAGTGAGAGTGCACTTGAAAGAAAGAGCGTGCCAAGACTGCAGTCTCCAGCAGCGCGGTGGTGCCGAGTCAGCTGTGAAGTGGAAAACAAAGAAGCAATCTATCCTCTGAGTCTAGATCCTGTTCGCTACACACACACTCAGATGGCTCCATGCATTCATGCATTACTGCATTACGGCTTCAGAACTTTCTCACCCCACTCAGGGGAGGCTGGAAATGGCCAAAAGACTTGGATTCAGTCTGTAATCATACATCCTACCAAATTATTATAATAAGACTGACCTTATCTTCATACACCGAATGATCCTGATTACTTTTAACTCTAATTTCACACTGTGCAGTCTTCCTTAAAGGATAGCTTTATTTTATTCATTTTGGATTGATGTGATTCTACTGTGAACTTTTAGGAACACTACATCAGGAATCATTGTGTGTTGTTTTGTCTGTTTCAGCAGGAATGTTTAAATGTCTTAAGCCAAAGTACATGGTGGTGATGGTGGTGAAGGTGAAGCAACCTTTTGTTCTGATACCCAAAGACCTGGAACACATTAACAATAACATTCCTCACACTCCATCCATCAGTGCTTTTAAACAGCTAAAACGTGTGCATCACTTTAGCTTGAAAATAACTGGTCCTGGCATAAAACTTTACTTTTATAGTATAGTAATGTGATTCACTTTGTTTATTTAATTTTTTTTTTACTAAATATTTTATTCTCCTCTGTCTGTCACAGTTATAATTTATTTCAATATTGTAATTTGTCTTTTTTTTTGTGACTAAGCACCACAGACAAAGCAAATATCAACTTCTTCATCCTGGATTTGTGGAAATCTTTTAGACTGATGCTGGCAGCTGGAGCTGTGAAAAGCAGAAAGCAAGTTCGGTAAAAATAAAAGGTTTTTATTTACCCACACCCCAATTTTTTTCAGATCACAAAAAACATTCAAATTAATAACAGTCTTGAAATTGACAAACGTGAGAGAAAGGTGTGCTAAAAGAGGACAATTCCTAATAAATGTAAACAATAATATAAACTTTTAGTGAACAGTGTTGAACATATAGTACTAGGCCGCATGGTTCGTGAGCTGCTTGTTTACTCACACACTGACATCTAGTGGCCGTCAAGAAAAGTGTCTTGAATAAAGCAAAATTGTAGTCGGTATCACTAATTATTTAAAAGGAAAAAAGAAACATCCGACTTTGTTCATAGGGAAATGTCTTACTTACAAACAAGTGTAAACATTCAACACATAACAGTGGTAATACCCAGTCGTGTGTACACTTAGGGCTGAGCAATATGACCATATGGTATCGATATCATGTTAATACATGATTATGTACATGATACATAATACATCTAAAACCAATCAGTGTGCAATTGCTAGCTTAAAGTTATTAATTAACATGATATCGATATGGTATATGGTATATCGATTGCCCAACTGTATGTACAGTGCAGGTAATATGACTTTATATTACCTGCACTGTACATACAGTTGGGCAATCGATATACCATATACCATATCGATATCATGTTAATTAATAACTTTAAGCTAGCAATTGCACACTGATTGGTTTTAGATGTATTGGTATTAGAACAATGATTAGTTGTCAGTAAGTTTCATATTGGTTATTGTAGAAATGTATTCAAGTGTCATGATATGATCATTTTGTCAAATTGCCCAACTGTATGTACAGTGCAGGTAATATAAAGTCAAAGGGTCAGTATCATCTCAACAAAAAACATTACAAATTCCATTTTTGAATTTGAGTTGAATTTTTTTTGATTGTAGTAAATATCCTCATATCAGTTGAGTGAGCGTTCTTTTTCTTAAAAAAACTTC
>MU537915.1:1339317-1441723 GCA_024362625.1 Silurus asotus | reverse complement strand
TATATATATATATAAAACAAATATAACAAATGTCCTTCTCGCCGTCAGTACATAAGAGACCTTTTAAGGAAAAATCCCCCTTGAACAAACTTATATTTAATTAGTGACCTTTTTCTGCTGTTCAGGATTCATTTTGAAATTAAACATAAAGTTGACTATTCAGTTTAAACACTTCTTTTTTTTACCTTCAGTTACAGTCATACCTAAAGAGAGTGATTCAGCATATCGCTGAACTGGAAGTCTATGCTCTGTTTAAACGAATATGGTTCAAAAGCCTCATCTTTCGCAACAGTAGCACTGTCAAAACAATCATGTTTTTATCTTGTATTTGATTTCAAACTGGATTTCGGGTAAATTGTGATATTAAGGATTACTAGAAAGTGGAAGAAAGGGGCTCTTGCTGTTTTATTTTTGGGACCTAACAGCTGACCGATTTGTATTTTTTTCCTCTGATTAAACACCATCTGCATTTGCAACATCCTAAGATGATGTGAGTGCAGCACAGCTCTCCAGAAAAACCAGGATTACCACATCAACCAATACATTGCCATCTGAATCACAAAGCACATTGGATATATATTTTAACCTAAACATGTGTGCATTAGTTTTAGAGAAGATTAAACTGGGTAACAAATGCAAAAGCTTACAAACACATACAGGAACAATGATTTGCATGACTGAAGACTTACTTCATACTGGCTGGAGAGGTTGCTGGAGTGGTTCGTGTCGCACTGGGATGAAGTGTCCATTACCGGGTAGGACGTGTTGGTGATCTGCTGCCACAGACGGCGGTACACATACTGCTGCACCAGAGGATACACCATAAAAATAGCAAACGCGTACACAGCCACCACCGGCTCCACCAAATACAAGCCCTTCATCCCGACAGACCCTGGAAGTGCAAAAGAGGCAACACATCCCATGCACATTACATGAATCTCCGTCCGAAACTAAAATGTCACGGAGTTAACACTCAAATCCTGAAATGCTGTATTATTAAGAGTTTCAACTTAATCGTCAGATACATATTACTACCAACTCCATTTCAATCACACTAGTAAAAATTTTACCTCCGTCTGATAAAGTAGACACAGACAAAGATTACGACTCCGTCATAAACCATAAACCATACTGCTCTTGGTTACGAACTGACAGTCTTGTCTGTTGGCTGATACTAAACTGTTCCTGTTTTCGGTACATCCTGGAATCTCATTGGACAATTATCCTGAGCCAATCATATTCATGGGCGGGGAGAAGCGCTTCTTGTCTCCTTCTGCTCAACCTTTTCTAGTATCAATACCCAATTTATTACTATCTAACTTTGTGATCTTCAAAAACTATAGAAGTGTAGTGGAGACAAAATTAATGCAATATGTAGCAACATTAAGTAAATAATTTCATCAATTTACTACCTAATATTAAAATGATAATTTAGCATTATAACCATCAACTATATTTTATGCCTAAAATTTGGTATTATATTGTATTTGGATAGTAGTTTTTATCAATTGGTATAGTTATTGTAAACAGGATTTTTTTTTTATTTAAAAAATTGTCAGTCAGCCCTCGTGGAGCAGAGCCACCTGTCAGTCAATCTGTCCCAGTTAGAACAAAGTCAATGTGTGAAACGAGACCTGTAATTTATTATTATTATTATTATTATTATTATTATTATTATTATTATTATTTACCAGTACTGTATGTATGTATCTATGATAGGTAAATCAGTTGCTGCCCCCCAATGGCACTGGAATGGACTCAACATCTCTTGGTCTTTTACACAGCAACAGTAAATTAATAATTTGGTTTTTTTTTTTTAAGCGTATATTATACGTTTTTTTTTTTTTTTTTTTTTACAAATAATTAAAAAAAATATTGTAAAAAGTATATTGTATCCCACACTACAGTATGATCGTTAGGATGCTGTGGGCGGAAATGATGTCACAAAACACGCGTTTTTTGGAGGGAGGAGTTTCTGTAGTCAAATAGTCCAACCGTCCAACCACCTGGGCCGGGAAATGTGGCTCTTTGCTGTGTCTGATCTCAAACAAGAGTCGACTTTTTAGGCAAAAAAAAAAAATTTCAAAAGGTCCATATTTTATTATTATTAATTATTATTATTATTATTTTTATATAAAATCTTACTCTACCTTCTAGTAAATAAAATATCGATGTGTTGTGTCCGTGCTCGAACAAAAATAATTATTTACAGCCATTTAAGGTAATAATCACTTTGTCTAATATACTTCTCTGTAAACTTGTAGAACACACACGCCAATACACCGTGAACTCTTCTGTCACTCTTACACACGGTTCACATGTTTAAAAGAGGTTTTGATAGAAGCCTTTACCCTAGAGTGACAGCATTGTCTATTAAATAAACCTGGGCGGTTCATCTTTGCGAGTCGACTCTTATCATTTTACCTAAAAGAGTCGATTCAATGAGCCGATTCATTAGTTGTCACTAACCGGACACGATTTCGGAGCGGGTGGTGGCACAACATTGGCAGGTAGAAAAGCTGATCGTTATATATTTAATGTTTGCACTAAATCTGAATGTCGTGAGTCGTGAATGTGTTATAAACGCTGTTGGTGGGGAGGATCGGGGCTGACATGTTGGTGGAAAAAGCTTAATGTGTTGGTGTAGGGGGAATGGATCGTGCAGAAGAGGTACAGTAGTGCGTTTTCAGGGAGAGATTGGCCTGACTCTCAGAAATCCCACACTGCTGATTGATTTCTCGATAATATTAGGTCTTTTTTGCAGCAGCAGCAGATAACCTAACCTAATTCATTCGATCGGTGGTCGTCTAACCGGAAGAGAATATAAGCTAGCAAATCGAGCTAAGCTTTCTGCCCTATTTACAAACAACTGGAAAATATCATACGGATAAAATGCTATTAAAATGAATATCAAAGACCTCACTCACAGTTAATATGTCCGAAACCTGCGTATACTAAAATAATCTCACGTCCTAAACCGCTGTGTTCAGTTTAATTATCTAGTAGGTTAGTTATCTCTTAGTAAGGTTAGAATATTGACATGCTAGCTTCCTGCTGCACCGCTAATACAGACTGCTTTATCATGATTTCACCGGCTCGACCGTTTCCTACCATGAAATGTGATTATTTATCAGATTGCAGCAGCAGCAATTATGATATTTCTGAATCGTATACAAATAAATTCAAGGTGTAATCATTGATCGTGCTGTAAATCCGCGCGCGCGCACACACGCCACTGATTATTATTAGCGGTATTTTTACTTGACGTGATCAAATAAACCCTGTTTGCGTTCTGACACGATTCATGATAGCTCATCTAGTTTTAGATCTGATGAAAGACTGATCAATGGATCCTAAGGAAAAATTCCCTGCTATGAGGATGCTTGAGATGACAGCTCTTTGATTGTGTTTGTTCACCTGCTGGATCTGTGCGTGTCGAGCTACAGTGAACATCAGGCCCAGTACAGAGACCAGGCTTAGACCAGGTCCTAATCCCTGTACTGAGCTTCGATCAGGACAATAACCCCCTCATAGGTATATCCCTCATGAGCTAAACAGTGAGAACAGAGGCAAATATGAGGAATAAATCTTGAGAAGAACCAGATTTAAAGAGGAATCTTCCTCATCTGGGTGGCACAGAATGTGTATTCATTATAGTTTCATCATTTTATCAGTGATGGGGCCTTAAATGTAAAACTGTTCATGCACATTGCAGACTTAAGTCACTGTAGAAGGCTTTTTATAGTAATTACAGTCCAAATTCATCCTCATGGTTTTTGAGTTGCTCAGTAACTTCATGAATCTTTATTCTGTTCAGTAGAACAAACGTAAAGGGATCTTAGTCTTTCTCAGAAAGAAATTAGACCAGTAGGAAGAAATGTGCAATGTTACATAATGTTCATTTACAGCTTTACTTTAAAAGGTAATTGTAATTGAATTATGTACATTAAATGTATTTTATTAAACATGCTATATGCACATTTCTATGTATGTTTATATATTAAAGGTACAAAAGATGAGCATACACTGCAACTCTAAGGATCAATGCAGTCTGGTACACATCTGTAGATCAGTGGAAGTATGAACAGGGTATCATTCAAATCACAAGACATTTTTAAATATGTACATTATCAATATGATTGATATCAAAAAGACCAATGGACCAAGAAAAATTTGCAATTTGAAGTGTGCAAATAGATTCTGTGTGGGCAAATCGATATAGATATTATAATACACCATCTCTTCGACACTATGTTTTAACTAATTGAGACCTAAATAAACATTGTTTGGTTCTCATAACTTAAATAGGCAAAAACAAGATAAAAGAATCAATTTTGTACTCATTTTGTCCTAAAAATTATCTAATATAAACTGCTAAAAACCACCTTTAGCAGTTTTCAGTAGGAAATTATCTGTCTCGCACATTGTTTTGGAGAAATTATATCCTGCTCTTCTTTCCAACATTGCTTCAGTTTGTTGTATGAGGACCGTAAAAGCACAGCTCATTTCACCCCTTTTTCAATGGGATTGAGGTCTGGATTTTAACTTGCCGTTCCATTTAGCCTTGTGTTTAGGATGATTGTCATGTTGTGTAACACAATTGCAGGCAAGATTAGGTTGCTGAAAAAATGGCTTAAAGTCTCAAGAATATTGTGGCCAAAGATGGAGCTCTTTATTATCTAAATTTTGCAGCTTTTATTATCTCTTTATTATCATTTTTTAATCTTTATTTTCCTAATGACTATACGTTTCCCAGGTCCTGTGACTGCAAGGCAAGCCCAAATAATCATCCTTCAGTACCATGCTTGACAGTTGGTAGGAAGAGCTTTAGGCAATGTTTGATGACCACACATTTCCACCTCGGTATTATGGACATAGACATTGATTTAGGACCGTTGTGGTTTGTTTAAATACAATTTTCCAAACCTAATCATGCTGCCTTATTCTTTTTTGGAGAGAAAATGCTTTATTTTAGAAACCTTATCATGAAAGCCTTAATTCTGCATTATTAAAGAACATACGATTGGATTGAATGGCTTTTGGTGGCCTGTAAGTCAAATGATGTAGCTTTTGAGGACTTCTTTATATCTCTGAGCATTCTACAGTCTGACCTTTGGATTGATTTTGCTGGGTCACCCACTCCTGTAAAGACTGGCAGCTTTCTAAAGGACTGTCTCCTTGTAAAGAATCATTCTCACTGTAAAATGGTGAATTTCAGTGTGTAACCCTTCACATACTGATGAGCAGCAACAATTGCTTCTCTGAGGTCATGCCTGATGTCCTTTCTTCTTGGCATGGTGCAGAAACACACAAGTGCTCGAGTGCTCTAGAACACCAAACTGCCAGAAGGTCTGCTTCTATTGAGGTTGTCATAATTTCTGGTAACAGATGACATTAACATATTAACAAGGTATTATTTATTCTCAATGATTCTGGCTTCTGAATATTGGTTTACATTTTGTAGGATAAACTGCCTATATATTTATGTATAGAAATGGGTGAGAACCATACAAGTGTTATTTAGCTGGTTATTTATTAGAAACAGAAGTAATGAAGAACAGAATACTTATTTCCCATTAGAGGAAGTGTAAAAGTTATTGTAACAGGGTAATGACAACCTATTGGGTATTTATCTCTGTGTGGGCTTGGCTATGATATATTCATCTGTATCAGTCATGCTAAATCTCATATGTGAAAATATTCAGACTAATACGTTTTTGTGTATAAAGTACATTTTAAGAATGTCTGTCTGTTTTTGAAGCGAAAAATGGCAGCCATTGTTCAGATAAGATCTCATACATTCCATCTCAGATGTCACTGTTTCTGATTAACAGGTTTGAATCCAGTTGTGTCAACCATCAGCCATGGCGTTCAGTAAAGGATATCGCGTTTATCACAAACTGGACCCGCCACCTTACAGCGTAATTGTAGAAACCAGGAATCGTGACGAATGCTTGATGTTTGAGTCTGGAGCTGTGGCTGTTCTGTGTAAGCGAATGTTTCATCACCACAAACTCTGCATGCCGAGTGTGGAGACACAGTTTGATTTACCATGATCTAATTCTTTTATTACAAAAAAAGATGCATTGAAAATATATTCCAAAATGAGTAATTTTGACACTTACACTGAGGATTTAAAATGTAGCTTGTGTTATTCACTAAAGACTGTAAAATTCTATGTTGCCATCTGTTATCAATTGGCTAATGCTTTTATCCAGAGCGATTCACACTTTTCTCAGTTTTATACACTGAGCTAAGGTGTTGGGATTTAAACTCACAACCTTCTGGACCAAAGTCAAACATCTTAACCACTGAGCTTCTACTTTCCTATTGCTGTTCATTTTCATTTTCAGCGGCTGCAGAGAAAGAAACTGTAAAGAACACTTACACCAAGATGCTGGATGCTTATGGCATTCTTGGAGTTCTTCGGCTTAACCTTGGTGAGTGAGCACAGTCTTCTGGATTAACTGGACCAGAAAAACTAAAAGCACTATATATTTGCTTTCCTGTTTTAATTATTAAAATCATCATGCTTTTTGGGATTTCTTTTTAGGATATTACTGACAAAAACTAAAGAGGCCATTGTGTGTGATTCATTATAATCCAGTGATATTTGATCCGGGCATTTTTTCAGTGCCTATTTTCTTGATGTTGACTGGCAACAGAACTGTTTCTTTTCTTATTTTTATACATACAATTAGGAGACTCCATGCTGCATAGTTTGGTGTTAGTGACCGGGTGCAGTTCAGTGGGAAAAGTGCAGGATTCAGAAGTGTTCAGGGTCACTGCTACAGATTTCATCTCCCTGAAGAATGATCCTTCTGATGAGGACAGGATTGCAGAAGTGCGAAAGGTGCTAAACTCTGGCAACTTTTATTTCGCCTGGTCGTCCACCGGAGTGAGTATCGACCTGAGTCTGAACGCACACCGCAGGATCCGAGAAGACACTTCAGACAATCGTTTCTTCTGGTATGTTCAGCAGTTTCATGAACTGGAGATATAAAATCATGAACTTTGCTTGAAGGTTAAGCTGTTTTCTAAACGACAGTGGTAAAAATAGCCCATGTGCATTGGCCTGAATAGTACAGAGAATGCGTAGACATTAAGTAAATGGTTTCCTGGGTGTGGTTTGTATTTGCATGTTCTGTTAGATTACTTGGACAACATTTTCCACCACACCTTAGCAGATAAGGTTCAGTAACTCTTTTGAGTGTGTCAGAGCCTAAATCTTTTAACACAAGTGACACTCAGAACTAGACATTTAGAAATTCTTCATTGCTATTTTCTTGTTCTTGCCACAGCTTGTCTGCAGAAAGCACTGCCTGAACACAGTTCTCTTTCATTTGTTTCCTTTTTTTAAACTATCCTAAAGTTAACTTGCTTACATCAGTTCTTCACTTCCTGACTTACAGGCCAAATACAAACACAGTCTGTTCTTTATCTTAATAATTTTTTGAACGCTTCCATCATGCAAATAGCTCTAAAACCTTGAATCTTTGTTTTGTTGCATCAGTTGGTTGGTTGGTTTGTTTGTCTTACATTAAAGGGAATCTTTATACTGGCTTCTTTTAATGTATTGTAGCAACATGGCCAATTATTTTTTCTTTGTTTTGCAATATCATTTGAGTTTGTGATTACAAGATGAACATGAGATGAACATTTGTTTTGAACCAAGACATTTTAAAAATATTGAAACATTGGACTGACAGGTGTCTATTCTTGGTTTGATTCCTGGGTTTTACCTTTGAAAACTGGAGAGCTGTCCATTTGAGAAAAGCAAGCTATTTTAATGATGAGGAAAAGAGGAAAAATCCATCCATGGAACCATTAGACATGCATTGAGCATAGCCAATACAACAATTTGGAAAGTCTTGAAAAAGAAGAAGCCACTGGTGTGTAAGCAGACATGATAACAGAGAAACAGAGGCCATACCATAAGATACTCACAGAATACAGAATAAATTCAGAAATCTACAGAAATGTTGCATCTACAAATTTACAGAGAAATTTAATTTGGAGGAACTTCATAATAAGGCATTTCACCCACTGACGACTGAAGGGAGAATTCAACAGTTTGTTGATAGCAATTGGATGCTGACTTGATGAAGTTAGCAAAGGATATTAAACTAAATAGTAAATAGTATTTTAGTTTTATATACTTTAAAATTCTGTTTATCGAAAAGAAATTGCAGTGTTTGCCACTAAAGCTTCTATGTTATACACTTCTTTTACAAGTTTAACACACCTGTATGTCAATATGTATATTATCATATTTTGATCTCAGATCCAAATGTCATAATAAACAGCAAAGAATAGACATTTTCATTTTGGTACTTTTTGGAGGATAATACAGTTTTCTATTTTAATTTATTTAATTTAATTTATTTCATGTTACTCATTATGTATTTTGTTCGACTGAATTAGGAATCAATCCTTGCATCTGCACCTAAAGCACTATGGTGTGAACTGTGATGACTGGCTCTTGAGGCTGATGTGTGGTGGAGTGGAGATCCGCACCATCTACGCTGGCCACAAGCAAGCAAAAGCCTGTGTCATCTCTCGCCTCAGCTCTGAGAGGGCAGGCACACGTTTCAATGTGCGTGGCACTAATGATGATGGCCAGGTGGCCAACTTTGTGGAGACCGAACAGGTGGGCTATTTTGATTTTGTCGAGGATATTACACCTTATTTATTAAGTATAAGTTAACATATGTTTGTACAGTTCCTGTCAAAATGTTTGGACACACATCTTGTTTTTTTGAGACAAACATTTTTCTTTAGTTTATATGAAGCAAACTAGATAAAGGGCAAAAACACAGAAGAATTGGACAATTGATGACTAAGAAAGTTGAAGCGGAGTAACAATTTGACATTTTTGGCTCTAACCAAAAAGCTTATGTAAGATGGAGAACAAAAGAAAAGAGGTTATCAGACTGCCTCACATCCACAGTCAAACATAGAGGTGGAAGCTAAATGGTTTGGGGTTGTTCGACTTCCTGGTAAACAACGTGGTTACTTTTTAATACTTAAGCACCATACAGTTTATTCTGGACTGCAGCTAATTAGAACCAACTTTTGCATACAACAAGACAATGACCTGAAGCATATATCCAAGCTCTGTAAGTGTTCTTTAGAGAGCAAAAAGTAGGTTAGAGGGTTATTTATCATCTCAATGTCTAACTAGCAAAGAAAACAGCAAGTTTGACAAGAGACATGACAAAGTATTTCAGCTGAATGTTTGAGGAACTAACTGTCCGGATGACACGAGTGTATGAAGCTGTTTTTAATGCTAAAGTTTTTCAATGAAAATAAAGTTTAATATCTGTACATTTATATATTTGCTGATCAAAGTAGATCTTCATACTGTCAAATTACCTAGTTTGTTGCATATAAACAAAAGGAACATACCTGTATCTCAAAAAAAAAAAAAAAAAAACACAGACAATTTAATTTGTAATTATGTGTAAATTGTTTGTTCTACCTGCAGGTTATTTTCCTAGATGATAAAGTCTCTTCTTTCATTCAAATCCGTGGGTCTATACCATTGTTCTGGGAGCAGCCAGGTATACAGGTAAGTACATGGACAATTTGCATGCCTCTAATGTGTCATGTTTCACCTGAAATAGGATTTCAGGCTAATAAATTACTACTGAATAAATTCAGTAAAGGTCACTGACTCACTGCAGACATTGACCACCTTGTTCATGTTGTTGGAATAATTCTGTCCAGGGGATTTTTTCACATTTAGGCACAAACAGGAAGGACACAAAAGGCAAACTGGTATTTTCAAGCTTGGTTCCATATTCGACTTGGTGTATGGTCTATAAACATTTGCTTTTTGTGCAATGTCAGTGGTAAAATGTATGTTTATCTATAAATCTTTATAATTAGACAAATTAGTTTAGTGTAAAGCATTCAAATAGTGTTACATTTATTAGGTGTCCAGTCTTTAAATATTAAATAAAATAATGCATTTCCACTGACATTGAATAGAGGTCATGGCTTTACATGTGCTATTTCAGTGGGAATTTGGGGAGGGCATCTTTTACTTCTGCCTTTTTTCTTGCTCAAATTCTGATACTGTGTTGGGCCATTGTTTATAACTGCAAGCATATATAAGAAGCATGATGTGTTTTTTCAAGAATCCAAGAGTAACCTGAGATGCTTTGGATTTGGCTGCTAAGATAGCATTAAGTATTTATGAGAGAAACCTGCACAGAGAGGACATGCTTACAGGAAGGTTGGACAGTCATGCTAAATGACAATGGTAAACTAACACCAAGTTCATTCCAGTCACTGTTTTCACCAAACACAAAGCATGCTTGGAAATAGTAGTCCTATTTAATTATCTCTCTGTAATATAATACAGCGACGTATTTAATTATTGGCACATATCATAAATATGAACGACAACACAACACCTTCATTGAGTGATGTTTTAAGAAATTATTTTTCAGTTTCAGAAATATTCAAACTACCCATTCCGGGACCAGCATCCATCCACCATGAAAGTCACAGATATGACACTTTTTCTACATTCTGATGGTGGATGTGAACATTAGCTGTATATGAATGTTGATATATTGTTGTGCTGCTACAACATAATGGCTAATTAGATAAATGCATAAGCCTACAGGTATTTGTAAAAAAGTGGCCGGTTAGTATATATGTTAATTTGTTATGCTGTATAGCATTCAAATCTTAAAATTTTTACTTGTCCCAGTAACAGCAGCAGTTGAATTGTTATTTAAGGTTCTGGTGTAGCTTTTACCATGTGACCAAATATGACAATAGTTTAGTTTACAAAACGCAGTAGGTTTAAGACTGAAAACAATCATTAGAAACAGGGAGGTGGTTTAAAGGATTTAATATCATGCAGCTTTGTTTTGTTTGTGGGATCATTGTTTCACTGAAGCAATTTTGGGAAGAGAATCAGCAGTGACCATTTCTGATTTGTGTGATGTGTATGTTGGTGTATATTATGGAATGTGCTTTGTCTCTTTTTGGCATTTTGAGGCTGTCATTCAGCAAGCTGGTGAACTGGTGAATGTGTCTCTTTCTCCATAGAAGAAAATTTCCCACACACGCAAATATAACTAGCCTGACATTTTGCCTTTGTTCCGCTTTGGTCCAACTTTCTTTTGATTCTGTCTTTTTTTTCTGTGTCCTTTTGATATTCCTTATTAACGTTATGTGTGCTCTGCTTCTTTTTGTGCTTCGGCCATATATAAAGGTTGGTTCCCATCGAGTCAAGCTGTCCCGTGGATTTGAGGCCAACGCACCGGCTTTTGAGAGGTAATTAACACATGCTGCTCCCTGCTGGAACACTGCGGCACAGTCGCACGATGACATCATTGTACCGTCAATGTCAAATGAGGAAATACACCCTTTAGCATTTCCACCAATAATGAGAAGCATAACTTTAGACTGTAACTTATACTGCCAGGCAACAGCCTAGATTTTAGTATCTTTGTCTAAGTATCCAAAAACAAGGAATTAAAAATATTTTTAAAATGTGTCTATTGCAGGGACTTTTTTTTTTTTTCATTTGACCACACGAGATAGAAAATGTCCAAATCTGTATTACTCCAATTAAGCACTTTTACAACACACAATAATGCTTTACATGCCTTAGCTTTTTATTGTTATTTAGTTTATTTATCATTTAGTTTGGATTATTTTTCTATCCTTATCTGCAATTTAGTCTTACTACATAATCCATTTTTGTTATTTTGAGTAATATAATTATCATTACTTTTTTACTCACCTTTTCCTTTTTGTCTTTTCATTGAAATTAACATTTATTGATTTGTCTATATATTTTGCTTATGCTGTTTTTGCTACTTGGCTGCTCCTAATTAAGCCTAAATATCAAATTGTTTTCGCTCATGTGATTTTTCTAGGCATTTTACAGCTCTGAGGAGGCTCTATGGTAAACAATTGATCATTAACCTGCTGGGGATGAAGGAGGGGGAGCACATGCTTAGCAAGGCATTCCAGGTTAGCTATTGCTTTTCCTTTCCTGTTATTGTAATGAAATAATATTCCAATTTATATATATGGGGCCAAACCATGTGAGAAAATGATGTCATATGTTCCCCAAACCTCTTTTTCACAATTTGAACCTAATTAATCCTGGTATTGTCATTTTGGAAAATGCCCATGCCATCAAGAAACAAGAAATTAATTGATTAAAAAACTTGTGTATTCAGTATACACAGGCACATAACATTGATGAACCTAGACCTGACCAACTGAATCAACCTTAGATCATAACACATCCCCCACAGGCTTGTGCAGTAGTCACTACATTCGATGAGTACATTACTTCAGCATTTATTCTCGCACTGATGCACCCATTACTCAGAAAAGAGTAAATCTGGACGCATAAGACCACATGACCTTATTGCTCCCAAGTGTCCAATCTTTCTTAGTAAATTGAAGCTTTTCCCCAATTAGCCTTACTAATGAAGCATTCGTAAGGCTACACAGCTGTTTATTTTTGTGCTGTGTGTGTAAAAATGCATTTACTATTATACATTGCTGTGATGTCTACTATTGTTTTGATTTTACTTCCAGGTTTCAATAATGTGTTAGACAGTTCTTAGCCCAATACTTTTAGTTTAAGCATATAGTTTTTCTTTGCTTCATGCAGGCCAATTGTTTGACCATTTTAAAACATATTTATGTAAGATCTCCTCCATGGCTACCGGCCAGGCTATCTTCCAATATGCTTGTTTAAGAAATGCAAAGCTACTCACGGCATTAGGTAGAGTCAAATAACTTGTTGGAGCTGAAACATATTAATCCCTGAAGGAATTATCCAGTGGAGCTTTTACCCATTTGGGAGGGTGGTGACTCTTCTTTTAACCAGGCAGTAAATGTCAGATGCAGCATTATAAAAAATATGAGGTGAAGAATCTAAATTAATATAGGATATGTGCAATTATAATTTGCCTATTATTATTATTTAAATAGTTGCATGTAATCTATCAAATCATAGAATAGACCTGCATTCAAACATGTATTTTATATTTGTGGTTGTGCTTTTTTTGTTTGTTTTTGGTTTTCTCTAAATGTGTTGGAAGTCTTATTAGTCTAAGTTTTGATAACTCATGTCCATTGGATCCTTCCAGAGTCACCTAAAAGCGTCCGAGCACGCAAATTCTGTAAAGATGATCAACTTCGACTACCACCAAATGGTGAAGGGTGGGAGGACGGAGAAACTGCTGACTGTGCTAAAACCACAGATCAGCAAGTTTCTGGACGATTGTGGCTTCTTCTATTATTCTGCTGAGACTGGAATTGAAAGGTATGTTTATACACTATAGTTTAAAGGGTTTCCATAAGGTTCCCTGGTGGTCTAGTGTTTAGGATGCGGCGCTCTCACCGCTGCGGCCTGTGTTCGATCCCCGGTCAGGGAACCAACCCCAGCCATTAGGGTTTCACAAGCCTTAGTGCCGGTCCCAAGCCTGAACAAATGGGGAGGGTTGTGTTAGGAAGGGCATCCAGCGTAAATACATGTGCCAAATCAAACATGCGGATGGTCCGCTGTGGCGACCCCTAACGAGAGAAGCTGAAAGAAAGTTTTTTAGTTTAAAGGGTTTCCATACACTGTTTAATATCTTTTGGTAAAGAGCATTTATGTTTTTTTTTTTTTTATGTTCTTTGTAATTACAATCTGGCAAGCTCAAATGTTAAATGTAATCTATTTTTCTTCCTTTTCTTCCTAGATGTCAGACTGGGACTCTTCGAGTCAACTGTCTGGACTGTTTGGACAGGACAAATAGTGTCCAAGCATTTTTTTCTCTTGAGGTTTGTTCATATAGCAATTTATTTATTAAGCAATCCACACCACTTTTTCTTTCCCTTAAATTAAATATATCCATGATTTACCTGGGATGTGGAAATGCCAGTGCTATGATTTTGCTTGTTCGTCCCAATATACATATTACTGATTATTTATTTTTTTCCCTTTTTTTGCCCAGATGTTGCCTAAGCAGCTTGAAGCAATGGGACTTACAGAGAAGCCCCAGCTGGTGGCACGCTTTCAGGAGGTCTTCCGAACCATGTGGTCGGTGAACGGAGACTCGGTCAGCAAGATCTATGCTGGCACAGGTGCTCTGGATGGCAAGGCTAAGGTACACACCTTTCAGAGAAATAGGTTAAACTGATCACATTCACTGTACATGCAAATTGTACACATTAATGAGTTTTTGCATAAAGGTCTTGATATAAGCTGTATGTCCTCTTTTACACCACTCTGGACCTTTATCTGTCTCTTAACTTCTGTGTGTGTGCTATTGTCTTCTGCTTTCCTCTGGAAACTTCTCTACCTCTCTGGTAAGTTCACGAGTGAGCCATGCGGGCCTACGTCTTCCTCTGTGCTCTTGTGTCTGTATATATGTGTGTATGTAGTGCAGGATTCACAGATACTGTTAACTTGCCTCTAAGGCATCCAGTAAGTGTGGCTAAACTTTTCTGTCCATGAGTTACTCCTTAAAACCTATTAAAAAACTTCTAAAATAGCATTTACATCAATTTATTTTTATTACTTTTTATTTGTATACCGCTTTTAACAATAAACATTGTTTTGAAGCAGCTTTACACAGATAAACAAAGGCATTCTTAAAGCATTCCTAAATTCCTAATTCCCAAGTTAAGATTGAGGTGTTAGTGTTTGCACTGACAGTTTGTTTTATGTCATTTAAAATAACAAATTTAAATTAAACTGAAACTGCTGCTATAACATCTGATACACTTTCCACGGCACCTCTATGGTGTGTGTTTATTACAGACCAGGTTTACTGAGTGGGGATTTGACGTAGTTTAACGTTTAAAGTAAATATTGTGATTTGACTAAATTAATTTAGTATGATTGTTTTGATAATAATAATAAGAAGAAAAAGAATATTTACACTTATTGTGATTATTATTATTGTAATAATTGTCCTTTTAAATTATTTGAAGTATATTTAAAATTATATTTTTTTCCATTGTGGGAACCTCGGCCAATCGCTGTCCTTCAGTTATCAAAAAATGCCATTAGTTATTAGTAGCAGTGATTGTGTTGTTAATGGCTCGGCAGAGGGCATTAGTTGTTTGATTAACAGCACGACATGCAGGTGATCTTCGTTGCATGACTACAGTTTTCAGTACATGTGGTGGAGTTATCTTAGATTGATTCTCTTTTAGTTGAGGTCGGTTTATTTACAATTCCACAATCATGTAATCAAAACAGTAACTTTCTAGAGCTTATCATTAAATACACTATATGGACAGAAGTTTGTGGACACCTGACCTTAAGATTCTATGTGCAATTTGAACATTTCATTCCACATTTAGTCGTCATTTGTTATTCTAATAACCACCACTCTACTATTTCACTATATTTTAGAATTTTGTGTTTATTCAGCCACAAGAGTGTTAGTAATGTCAGGTATGCTATAGGATGAGGAGGCCTAAGTTCCCAGCTCCACTGCAGGCCACCCAAGATCTTTTGCTCCAACTCATGTAAACCATATATTTAAGAATCTGGCTATGTGTACAGGGGCATGCTCATGATGGAACAGGTTTGGGGCTTCTCATTCCAGTGAAGGAAAAATGTATAATACCATATCCAAATACGTCCTATTCAATTGTGTGCCTCCACTGTTATGGTAACAGTGTCCCCATACTTTTGCCCAAATAGAGTATGACAAATGCATAAATTTGACTTTAATAATAAAAGCTGACAGTGGCTGTTTAGGACTGGGTGTGTTAAGGACTCAAAAGAATTTTTGAAGGATTTTTCTGTTTTGTTTTAATTATGAAAATGTTCTTTAGTGTTAATACCTTTAATCTGTATAGGGAAGAAAAGAGGTGAAAGGTAGATATGGGTAAATCATACTATCAGATTGTCTGGTTTATTTTCTGTTTTTGCAGAGAATTCGGTTCCATTGTCTTAAAACTAGCATCACATTATAAGCTTCAACATAAAATATCTGCTGCTCTTGTATATTTGTGTAACCGTGCACTCTGGGCTTTTCTGCATTTAATTTCTGCTTTTTTTGTAATATTTCTACAGGGATTACTGTTATCTGTTTTCTTTCCCTGTGCAGATTGCTTTTCATGGGTATTTCTTAGTGTTTGTTTTTGTGGCGTTGTGCAGACTGGAAAGCTGAAAGACGGAGCACGCTCAGTTACCAGGACCATCCAGAACAACTTCTTTGACAGTTCAAAGCAAGAAGCTATTGATATACTGAGGTTGGGCAGCACTCTGAACAGTGACCTGGCTGATAAAGCTAGAGCTCTCCTCACCACCAGCAGTCTTTATGGTATGTAAATGGCACTTTAACAATGTACTTAGCAAACGTTTGTGCCGTCCGTGCCGTCTGCATTTTCTTTCAACACCGTTTTCTTGCAATTGTTTACATTTTAAATCCACACATGCAAACACTTGATGTTATTTGCTTAAAGCTTTCTCAGCATTATTTTGACTTGTACTACAGTGCTGTTCATTTCTGTACCTCAGACAGTAGTTTCAGCTGTAATTCAAGTCACAGGTGTATATTAAAGTGTACATCATCTTCCGTTATTGTTTGAATAGCTCAATCACAGGGACTTGTAATGACAGACCCTCTACATAATCTAACACTAGGCTAAGCATATGGCTAATAATAAGAATGAAGTTGATATTCACAAAATAATATTATTATTGGTATTTTACAACTTTCCCTAAGGGGGTGTTTATTGAGCATTTGTATAGGGAGTCTCCAGTGTCATTGTTTTGATAAACATGTTTTGCACCCTGGGAAAGTCTTTCTGGTTTCCTGGTGACTTCACAATTTTTATTTATTTCAAGAGAACTGGGTTAGGGTTAGAGTGATAACAGAAAGTAACTCATGTTCCAGACGTACCACAACACTGTTTACCGAATGTAACAAACAAAAGTATGCCAATGTTGTTCTTCAATTAATCAACATTGAATTAATGTTGATGCAAATTGCTGTGGTGTAAGAAGGTGGTATATCAGTGGTTAAGGCAGTTAAAGGTGGTAGCTTAGTGGTTGATACACTAAGGCATTGGAAGATAGCAGCTTAGTGACATTGGACGTTGGATCCACAGGTCGAGAATTCAAATCCCAGTTACAATAAGCTGGCACTCCTGGGCCCCTAAGCAAGGCCCTTAACAATGTAGCTGCTCAGTTGTATGAATGAGATAGATGTAACTCGCTCTGGATCATGGTATATGCCAAATGCCATGAATGTAAAATTTAACACATTACAAGACCTGTTGCTATTGTGGAAAGAAATCAACTATAAGGTGATATTAAATTGCACACACAAGGCATTCTTCATATTCCTTTGACAACATGTCCCTGCATGCCCATATTCTGTGATTGTATTATTGTATATACTGTGAATGAAATGTAATTTATACTATGGCTTACATAGTTAATAAAAGTGACATGTTTAAGTGCTTAATTCCAGCGTGCTCATGTTAGTCCTCCAGCTGCCGATGCTATGAGATTAGTACTTATACACTATGCTAATGTTGTTATAAGCCTTGCTGGCTAACTGCTAACTTTGCTGCTTGTGTTCCCCTCCCTCTCTCATTCTCTCTCTCTCTCTCTCTCTTTCTCTCTCTCTCTCTCTCTCTCTCTCTCTCTCCCTCCTTGCTGCTTACATGGTTAGTCTCTGAGCCCATTTTACAATCAGGTACAGTATGATAGTATGTGTAGCTCAGACATAACTGTCAATGATTTTTCATTTTATGGCTGTTCAGCATTATCTTATGATGGCTGATGTGAGATATGTGCAAAACATCTGGTAAAGTGTAAAAGAAAAAAAAAATTCGAATTCAACAGAAAAGGGGAACATAGAAAAACAATGTAAATTAGGTGTTCTCATTTTAACCCTAGATTATTTGGAGGGTGTGGGGGGGGGTGTTTTATTAAGTTATTTGTGCTGTAAGACGTATGGCTGAAGGATATGTACTGACGAGACCAAGGCAATGATATATACAGTACACAATCAATTAGTCACCACCACTGCAGTTATATTAAATCTATATTTAATATATTTATTTAGTATAAGCAATGCAAGAGATAAATAGCAATAACACTAACTATATATTATGACTGCTACTTGACTAGCTAGCTCACAATGATTTTTACATTTCTGTTTTAAGTGAAATTAGTATTACTTCTTTGTGTATTTCTGTCTGATAAGTTTTCATAGTGTAAGGCTTTTTCATTTGCCTCGTTTAATAATGATGTTGCCAACTGCTGTTGTAACTGTTTTTGAAATAGGAAGTGAGATTTTATGTAGCAAACAAAGATAAGCAGAATGATATAGACAGAGAAATTCTGTAGTACAGCTGTTAAAATTGTAGACACTTGGAGCTTGGTTCAACCAATCAAATTAGTGTATTACATCTAACTGGTGTGTATAGAGTACATTACGTTAGTTTTAGATGGATGGACGGATAGACAGACAAAAAAAAATCTAATACTAATAATACTTGCCCTATGACACTGTTATAATAATATTTTTATACATTTTTATTGTTTTTACATTTAATAGATGACAAAACACAGAGTTGCATTTCTGTTTTCCAGCTAAACGTTCTGCACATATCTGGAAATATACATCATATCATAGAAAAACATTGTGAGCCATTGTTCCACTTTGTTCAGCCATTAAAAAGCTTTCTCATACATTCTACATTTTTCACTAGAAGTACATGTTTAATAACCATATTTTCCCACATTTAAGTCATGTTATTTCTCTGTTGTTTGAGATGCAGTGGTTATGGATTTGTTTGACTGACTTTGCTGATCTTTTTGGCTTTCAGCATCTCCCAGGGTGTTGTTAGGCATGTGTCAGAATCACCACAAATTCACAAGGCCAAAAAAGATCCGTGTGTGTGTGGGGACCTGGAATGTCAATGGGGGCAAGCAGTTCCGCAGCATCGCGTTTCGGAATCAGACTCTCAGCGACTGGCTTCTAGATGCGCCAAAAAAAGCAGGCCACCCCGAGTTTCAAGGTGAGCATCTTTCTGAAAACACTTTATATTAATAACTAATCATTTACAAATTCCCCACTAAGTTATTGCTTTATATCTCAGAAAGCAGACCCCAGCCTGCAGACATCTTTGCCATCGGCTTTGAGGAAATGGTGGAGCTAAATGCTGGTAACATAGTCAGTGCAAGGTACAAAGCCCACAATCCATTCATTTTAAAAATAGGACCGTATAATAATTGTGTTAAATACCTCAGTAGTCATTACATTAAGAAAAATTTGCTGTACTTAATCATTTTCAATTATTGCTTCACTAGGCTTGCATGAAGGAGAAGAGTAAATTAGATTATTATACTTCTCAAATCAGATAATGGCATCAAACCAAATAAAACACTGCCGTCTGCAATGCCTTTCATCATCCTACTTATTTCATCAGCATCTTTGTCAAATCACTAATTGAAAAAATATATATAATAAATATTCTACCTTAAAATATCCAATTAACTTAGGAAACAGTTGTTTTCCAACATAAGTTTGCCCCTAAAAAATCCTTTATAAAGAAAACGTCAGGTATAATGACATTTTAGCTTAAAGTATAGTTGAATATGATTGTTTTCTGTACAGCACTACCAATCAGAAGCTGTGGGCAGCAGAGCTGCAGAAGAGCATTTCACGGGATCATAAGTATGTGCTGCTGGCCTCGGAGCAGCTGGTGGGAGTTTGCCTCTTCATTTTTATTCGGCCCCAGCATGCTGCCTTCATCAGGTATTCTCACCTGGGCATCTATTTCTAATTTTATTGTACACTGTAATAATCTAGAAGGTCATGTTGTCAGCTCAAACACCATACTCAAATACCCTCTGTAATACACTGTAGTACCCACTTGTATTTACACTCGGTGACTCTTCATTGGGTTGTTCTACAGTGACTGACTGCAACTCATCTAATGCTATACACAATCCACACAGTCCTCTAGACCAGCGGTCCCCAACCTTTTTTGCGACATGGACCGGTTCAATGTCGGACAATATTTTCACGGACCGGTTGAAAGTCAGACAATATTTTCAACATTTAAGGTGTAAATACAACTAAATAAAATGATACGGCCGGCATAAAAACTGATATTTTCGAAATATAATAATAAACGTGAATCTACTCTGGTGTTTTTATGTTCATTTTATTAGCTTGGGGTTTTTAATTTACCGGTAATGTATCATGTGTTAGCGGCCGGAGCAGCCTTTTTAAGAAGGTAGCGGATGGAGGTAAGACATGTGACTGAGGCATCATGACATGCATCAAGAGTGAGTCGTAAGTAGATGAGGTGGAGAAAATCCAGTAATTTTCAAAAATAAAACATTGTTCAGAAACAGATAGGTAATAAAACGGAAATAATGTAAGTTATGTATTCTTTCTTTTCGGCCTGGGGGTTGGAGACGACTGTTCTAGAGTGTCTGTCACTGAAAAGGGACCACCATGATCACTGTCCCATCAGTTATTATTTAAATGACTATCCCTGCTGTTGGTGCATGGAAAATGGGAGGTGAAAGCAATGAAAAATGGGAGGCTGCAATCATTAATTGTTTATCTACATAGTTCTCATAGAACATTGCAGTTGTCAGAATATAAATGTGTCTTTATCTTTACTGGGAACTGAGTGTAAATGTTCATATATTTACAGCAGTTTATTGGTTAACATAGCAAAAAGGGCGCACTAGATGTAAAAATGATGTAAATAATATTGTATGGACATCATAGGCACCAGATCTCAACCAGGCAAACAATAATGATAGGCTTTAGGCAGTATAATGCATAATGATAGGCAATATAAAATCTTGCTAAGACACAATGTTTCTTTTTTTATTTATTTTTTTTATTCATCTCGTGTGCACTGCACAAGATGTTTAAATGGCTGGCATTCTTCTGCTTGCTCTATATTGTCTCAATCTTTAGATCTTAGGAAGAGTTGTTGATTGTTTATAGGTGGCACAGGAGACATTCTGTGATTTTAACAATTCTTCTCTCTTTTGAACAGAGATGTTGCTGTAGACACAGTCAAGACCGGAATGGGTGGCGCCACTGGTAACAAAGGAGGTGTGGCTATTCGAATGCTTTTCCACACCACCAGTATCTGCTTTGTGTGCTCCCATTTTGCCGCCGGCCAGTCACAGGTCAAGGAGCGAAATGACGACTACAACGAGATCACTCGAAGGCTTTCATTCCCTATGGTAACTTTTTTATGTGTCTAATAAAATCAAGGCAAGCAGACTAACTACATTTAGAGGAAAAATGTTGAATTTTAGGCTACCACAGTCTATCCAAAGCATCTATTCGCTCATATTTTTCTGTCTTTGTGCACAGGGCCGTCTGCTCTATTCCCATGATTATGTGTTCTGGTGTGGAGACTTTAATTATCGCATTAGTCTGCCAAATGAGGAGGTAAAAGAGCTGATCAGGCAGAAGAACTGGGATGCTCTGATATCTGGGGACCAGCTTGTGGAACAGAAAAATGCAGGCCAGGTAACAAACGTTTAATGTATTATTGTAAGTTGTATATTGCACTGTATATAATATACTGTTATACAGTCATGTGAAAAATGAATTTATGCCATCAGGTCTGAAAATCCAGTAAATATAACCTCAGATGAACACCAGCACATGACACATTACACCATGTCATTATGTAATTAAAAAAAAAGACAAAATGGAAAAGTCATGTTCAAAAACTAAATACACCTTTACAAGGCTTGAGTTTTAAAAATTGCATCTAAACAAACTACAAGATTTCTGGAACAGTGTTCTTTTGGACAGATGAGACCAACGTGGAGATATTTCCCCATAATGCACAGCAAAAAATATCAGCAAAAGCACCTCATACCAACAGTCAAGCACAGTGGTAGAAGGGGTGGGGATTTTGGTTTGTTTTGCAGCCACATGACCAGTCCTTAAGTCGACTATGAACTCTTCTGTACACAAAGTATTTTAGAGTCAAATGTAAGGTCATCAGTTTAACAGCTAAAGCTTAACTGGAATTGGGTCATGCAATAAAACAGTTAGAGTAATAACTGAATGAAGGTGCTGTAATGGTCCAGGTAAAGTTTAGACCTTACCCTTGGCTGAAATGCTGTTGTAGGACATGAGAGAGCTGTGAATTAACACATGCCTGCAAACCTCACTGAACTGAGGCAATATTGTAAATTCGATTGGGCAAAAACTCCTCTTCAGTGATGTGAGAAACTGATAGTCATACAGAACATAATTAATCAATTTATTGCTGATGAAGGTGTTTCTGCAAGCTATTTAATCATAAGGCGTACGTAGTATTTGGCTTGATTTTGGTAAAAAAATAATAAAAAAAAACATTTTGCCAGGATAGGCACCAAATCTGCCACCACTCTGATCAGCATAAAGTGGTTACTACTGTTAAATAAGTAAATGATCGACATCTATATGCATTAATGCAGAGGTCTTCAACATTTTCAGGTCCAGGACCCCTTACGCAATAGAAATATGGGGCAGGGACCCCCTGATACAAAATGTGTCGAATATAGTCACTGATATTAATTGAAAACAATCATATTTCTGTAGTTATTTTTTAAAGTTTTTAGTCTTTTAAAAAGATTTATGCATTATAACATATTTTGCAATTAATCTTACAATTCAATATTTAATTTTTTGAGTTTTTACCCATCTTATTTTTATTTTATTTTTTTCAACAAAAAATGATGTGATTCAACCGTGCGCCCCCGATTGAAGACCCATGCATTAAGGATTTTATAATTTCTCTTGTCTAAAGCTAGCTGAACATTCTGCAATTTTGGCAATGATTTGGTTGTCTGAGACAAATTTTAAAACTCCTAAAAGATCCCTATAATCCTAGTCTAAAATCTGTAGTCTTTCGAACGCTGGTTTGACATTTTCACCAACAGCCGATGTGATAGTTTTTTTTTTCTCTTTAATGAAATTCTGCCAGTTTTAGAAGATTTCAGGCACTCTTTCGCTGTGTGAGTCCTATGACAACTGTCAAACCAAGAATAGAAGCACCGAACCTGATGACGAAATTAGCGTGACAACTTCAAACCACCTAAGGGAAAATGCTGAAACGAGTCAGGTGGACACTACAGCAAGAAGAGAAACTTAATGAGTTATGGAGGGAAAAGGAATGTTTGTATGACGTTTTTATTATGAGGGCATATCATGACAGTATCATGACAGTTTTTCACTGTATTACAGTGTGACATTAGGATCATGTACATACAGTCTGACAAAAACCACAAAGGACTATTAAAAATGGCACAGTGTGAGTCTGGCATTGGATTTCTACAATTATTTTCCTCTTTATTACAGGTATTTAAGGGCTTTATTGAGGGAAAGTTGGATTTTGCTCCTACCTACAAATATGATCTCTTTTCTGACGACTATGACACAAGTGAGAAATGTCGCACACCTGCGTGGACTGACCGTGTGCTCTGGATGCGAAGAAAGTGGGACTTTCAGAAAACAGGTGGGGGCGCTGTTTACATTTGATCTCTTTGTCCTTGCATTTTGCAGTTCAAAGCAGGTCGAACTCATCTCTCTTTCTCTGTGTGCGTGTGTGTGTGTGTGTGTGTCTGTGTGTGTGTGTGTGTGTGTGTGTGTGTGTGTGTGTGTGTAGCTGAGGAGTTGGATCTGAATGTAGTAGGAGCACCAGTAGATGAGGAAGATCAGCAGATGTGGAGCCCTGGTGAGCTAAAGTTCTACAGCAGAGCTGAGCTCAAGACCTCAGACCACAGGTACAACACACACCAAAGCCCTGTTTTTATTGATTATTTGAATGGGAAAAAAATAATAAATGGCAACATTTTGCTAATCCAGTTCTTTGATACTGTGTGTTTATGTGGAAAACATTTTTCAAGACCACGTTTAATCTGTATCCACAAAACCATTCCTAAATGAATTTCAGTAATCATAAAAACTGTGTTTATCTCCTCTAGACCCGTGGTGGCAATCATCGATGTGGATATTCTTGAGGTAGATCCAGAAGAACGACATCAGGTGTACAAAGAAGTGATCGCCCTGCAAGGTCCTCCTGATGGCACCGTGCTAGTCTCTCTGTGCAGCTCAGGGCCTGATGATTACTTTGATGATGCACTGATCGATGAGCTGCTGGACAAGTTTGCTGACTTTGGCGAGGTCATTCTTATCAGGTAAGGGTGTGGTTGGTGGGGTTGGCGCATGATTCCGGCTAATATTATTACTGTGCTTGTGATATGCCTCTAAACAAGATATTGACAGGTTTTTTTGTGGAATTGTAAATCTGAATAAATGTTCATAACAGTATATACATACAAAGTAAACTTATACTGACTTTTGGAAGCACTATTTATTTATTTATGTTTATTTACTTGTTTATTTATTAAGCTGTATTTTTTCTGTCATTTTTAAAACAGATTTGTGGAGGAAAAGATGTGGGTGACGTTTTTGGAAGGGTATTCTGCACTCGCTGCACTCTCACTGAGTGCCTCCACTGTAAGTACACAGGGTTGTGAGTGTTTGGTGGGCTCTACACCTACATTAATTTGCTGTGTCTGAATATAAAACATGTCTTGGTTTAGTCCCTTAAAAGCCAAATTTAAAAAAATGGGGGAAAACAGGAGCACAGATTCTCAGATTATCATTTAGTAAGAACCATCAACTCTGATGTATAATGAATGACATCACGTTAAAAAAACAAATAATAATTTTAATTGGACTCTTCTCCCAAAAAGCTGATAAGGGGTGTTCAGTGCAACACTTTTCCATTAGGCTTCTAACAATCTAATAAGGAATTGTTTATAGATTTTCTTATGTGTAACCTTTCCTGCTATATATATATATATTCAGGTGTTGGGAAAAATCATAGACATACGTCTGAAGAGCCCTGGCTGGATCAAGAGTCTGGAAGAGGAAATGAGCGTGGAGAGGATTTGTGGCAGCATTCCCACCTCCGCCAGCTCCACGCTGCTCGCCGAGGACAACGATATGGGAGACGAGTTTGACATGGAGGGTATGTCTGGTTAAGATCATTGGTTTTTTTATAAAACCAGAGGTTGAAATAATCAGCAATCGTATTTGACACTGCTGTGTTTTAAAGGCGATGTGGATGAGGAGGTGGAGGATATTCTTCCCCAGCACTTGCAACCTGGTGCTGGGATGGATGTGGGTGTTTCTCCAGCACCCTCACCGCGCTCCAGCCCGTGCCCTTCACCAACTCATGGGGAGCCTGCACCCCCCTGCAGGCCGAGCAGAGCTCCACCACGCACAGCCGGACCCCCACAAGGTCGGGTGAAGCAGAAATGCTGCTCACGTTTTGTCTTAACATTTACTTTAACAAAGAACATGTGCATGACTAAAAAATTCCACAGAATTTCTTTATACGATTTATTTATTTATATAATTCCAGTTAATTTGTTGTATTTCTGCCGATTTAATTTATTTATTTTACTTTTTACAAATGTATTGATTTCACTTTTTCCACTGTGGCTGAAAGGTGGTCTCAGTCCGATCACATGTAGGAGGGAACAGGAAGTGCCACAGATGTGTTGAATATGTGTTCTGTACGTTTTTTAGGATCTATTATGGGGAAGTATTTAAGGAGCCTGCTGAAGCTTTTGCTGTGCCTATATAGTGCTGCATGTTACCTCAAAGCTTTGGATTATGCTTGTGGTGATGGTGTTTATCATCAATTGTTTCTTTTAGTTGCTCCTTTGGATTATCAGATGTTAGGAGCTTCATTATCGCAAGGACTGGAACCAAAACGCCCCCCTCCTCCACGACCCAACGCTCCCCCTGCCAGACCTGCACCCCCTCAGCGCCCCCCACCTCCCTCAGGTAAAGTAGTTAACATCATAAATCTTTCATTCTGTTTCTGTGGTTGGATAAAATCTCTCTTGGATTGTATCACAAATGTAAAACGGATTATTTGTTACCTATGGGGAAGTTTAATTTAGGGCTTGGTTAGGCCAGTTTCTAGCAACATATTTGTGTGTGTTTTTGATGTTGTGATATAGATACATTTCATTTTTCATGGTTTTAAAAAAGTCTTGCATTTGACTTTTTTGAAACCTGCAGAAACCCTGTGTTAAAACTGGGCAATTGTACACTTGGTCACTGTTTTCAAATTCCAGTTTGTATTATTACCATTTTGAATACATTACTTCTGTAAACAGCCTCTGAATGTTTATTTTATTTCATTGTTGAAATATAAATTTTTGTTTCAAGGCTTTGCAGAGCCTTTAAACCTACTTGACTTGAGTGATAATGAAGGTAATTACAAAAAAAGTAGTACTGTATTACTTTTCTATATTTATTAAATTTGTGTGTAATGGACACATTAGAAATGAAGAGTTCATGCACTTTTGGAATTCAGGAATTTTTATTCCGTATTACTTATTGTTTTGTTTTTCAAGATCAGATCTATTTGTGCATGACCTCTCAGTTCTGCTGTGAGTGCCTAGATGAAGTGTGATGTAACAATTGGCAACTGCTTTATACAGAAAATTGTATAAATCAGTATATTATTGTTTAATAGTATAAAGAATTACTTTGACTAGCAAATATATAAATGTACAGATATTACACTTTATTTTCATTGAAAAATCGTTTCTCATAATGAATAACAGTTTTACAATTAGTAGACAGTTCGATTCTTCAAACATTCAGCTAAAAATACTTTGCCATGCCAATTGTAAAACTTGCCAAATTTGTTCTTTGCGAGCTGGACATCTGTCAACAAAACCTTTTTTCCAGCCTTTCACTGTCCAATTCTTGTTTTTGTTGTTTTACTTAGTTTGCTGCATATAAACAAAAAAAGGAGGTCAGACAGAAGTCTCCATGGACTATGATGTTTGCGGATTATATTGCGATTTTGAGAGTAGGGAGCAGGTTGAGAAGAGCCTGGAGAGGTGGATATGCGCTGGAGAGAAGGGGAATGAAAGTCAGTAGGAGTAAGACAGAGTACATGTGTGTAAATGAGAGGGAGGGCAGTGGAGTGGTGTGGTTGCAGGGAGAAGAGGTGAAGAAGGTGGAGGAGTTCAGGTACCTGGGGTCAACAGTGCAAAGTAATGGAGAGTGTGTTAGAGAAGTGAAGAAAAGAGTGCAGGCAGGGTGGAGTGGGTGGAGAAGAATGACAGGAGTGATTTGTGATAGAAGAGTATCTGCAAGAGTAAAAGGGAAAGTTTATAGGACTGTGGTGAGACCTGAGATGTTGTATGGATTAGATACAAAGTGAAGGAGGTACGATTGAGATGGTTTGGACATGTGCAGATGAGAAAAATGGGTTATATCGGTTGGAGAATGCTCAGGATGGAGCCACCAGGAAGGAGAAAAAGAAGATGGTCAAGGAGGATTTTTATGGATGTGGTGAGGGAAGACATGCAGGTAGTTGGTTTAAAAGTGGCAGATGTAGAAGTCAGTATTTATGAGGATAGTATAAGGATGGATGATATGCTGTGGCGACCCCTAATAAGAGGCAAAAGAAGAGTAAGGAGATAAACCCCTCTCCCGTTCTTCTAAAAACAGTGGCAAAACCCAATATAGTTCTAATATTTAGTTTTCTTCTCCCAAGCCTCAGTAACATCACAACAGGATTCATGCAAAGATGTTTATGGAAATTATTTATTTTAAATCCTGCTCTTGCAGATATTTGTATTTGCACCTGCAGGTGATGATGTCCAGTTAATTTAATTGTTTCTATTTCCCAAACAATAGGCAAACAAATTCTAACTACTTTAACACTGACCAGGCAGTTAATAAGGATGAAGTTATTACATGGAGCAGTACCACACTTTTATGCTGAATATGATCTTTGTTTAAGAGCTTCTGACCGCTTGCTTGCACTCACATGACTATTTTGTTTTGTCGATTGCTATCCCCATTTTAATTTACATCTCTAGTCCACATCTCTTATCCATATTAATGTGTTCATATTTGGTGATATTGTTAATAGTTAGAGGGTCTTTTTGGATACGGTAAATATTTAGAAAGAGTTTATATACAGATATTTTACGGATTGACAGTGAAATGTATAGCTTGAATTTGAAAGATTGAATACCTTGTAACTGAGACTAATGGTAATTCACTTACTCCTCCATGCTGCAAAGGACAAAAAAGTCCTGCTCTACCCAGGGCAGATGTTGCTGGTAAGTAAGTGCACAGAGATTGAATGTCCGATCTTTTACTACATTTTGAGTTTGTACACAGGTCTCAATGAAATGTTTAGTGACTGTTTCTCCATGGTTTCCTCATTCTGGCCGTGTTAGTCATTTACTTTTCATGGGAAAGGGAGTATGCTCTTGCATGCAAGAATAGTGCATGGTTTTGGCTACACATTTGGGCAGATAGCTTGATCTGGCAGTACAGTGTTTGGCCCTTGTTGACCAGGAAGAGGTGAGTCAGGGAGGAAAGGAAGAGGGTGGAGGGTATGGCTGTTTGATCAGAGTACTGCAGCAGTTTCTTCATACAGTGTCTCAGATGTTTGTTTTTTTACTTTAAAAACGTTCTCGGGCTTTCAGCACGCTCAGAAAGATAATACACTTGAAAAATGTGGGGATGCATTCAAAACAAGGAAAAGGGTTAGGTAACAGGAAAGGGCTAAAGCTAGATCCAAGGATGGTCTTAGCCAAGTAATTAAAAATGTTTGCTTTGAGGAAGACAAATCTTCTAAATGTAAGCATGATTCCTCCTGTTTTTCAGGACGAGGTCAGGCTACTGGAGCTTCAAGCAGTTCAAGACCTGTGAGTACATTTTGAAAAAGACTACATAAAAAAGCTTATTGATCAAACAGAACTTGAGTTCAGGGGATTTAGCCATACCAGAAGATACACCAATAAATCAGACTAAAGTTATAAAAAAAAATTTGTTTCAGGGCATTCCTCCTAGGGCAGGTGTTATCAGTGTGCCACCACAATCCAGACCGCCACCACCTCCCTCCCACCCCGGAGCTCCCCGACCCATAGCTGAGGTTCACCCGGGAGCCCCCCGACCCACTCCAGATAACCATCCTGGAGCCCCGAGACCTGTACCAGAAGCACAGAACAAACCAGCAGAGCTCCCTCTGGGTATGTGAACAAACGCAGCAAACAGAAAAGACTGATAAATGTTACAGATTAGTTTCTTTTTGCCTCAAAATTCCTGTCTGAACATCTATCTTTGTCTTTGGCCTATGAATCTTTTCTTAACAAGGGTACCTGAAGTTAGGTACCCTTTATACTAGACATGTTCTTCTTCCTTTAGGATGTTTACTATAGTGGGACTAAAAGGCCCTGTTTTTTCTTAACCCTCCAGCACCTCCTTCTTCATTGCCTGGCAACATGAGGCCTCAGATGCCCTCTCCAATGCAGGCTCAGGCCTCCTCCCCAATTCGGACACCAATACAGGCCCAGCTGCCTCCACCCATGGTACCCACGCTGCCGCCACCCATGGTACCTGCGCTTCCCCCGCCTATGGTACCTGCGCTTCCCCCACCTATGGTACCAACATTGGCCTCCCCTCCTCAGCCTCAGCAAGCTGCTACAAGCACTGGAGCATATAGGCCACCTCAGCCTGGCCTGGCATCACCCAAACCACCACCCCGTAGCCGCTCTTCCCATGTGCTGCCACAAGAGGCTGCTCCTGCTCCTGCTCCTGAGTCTCAGGTAAGTCATGTCCTTTAATGCAATTCACATGGTACAATATATGTCATACTAAAAGACTGGTAGTGGCAAGGAAACTACCACTGTCTAAGTTCTTGGTTTTTTTTGTTTCTTTGTTTTTTTTTTTAAATACTCTCTTGTTGTAAACATCCTTTAAAGTTCATCATCCTGGGGAGGGTTGCTGTGTATTCAGAGCCTAACTAGGGAACACACTCCAGACAGGAATACACTCTGAAGTGTTCTTCAGTCCTTTGCAGGGCAACATGCACATAATGCACATAATGACACACACCAGCACAACTTGCACGGCTAAGCCAGTTTTTTTGCAAAGTAGGCAATCAGCAATACAGATCTAAAATATATTTCAATATATAAAAATTAGTATTATTTAAGACTTTTAGAATTTTCTTCCCCTAATTATCTTACCAAGAAAAGCATGTCACAAGTGAAATCAGTTTGTCTGGATAAAAAGTATTGAATTATATTGTATTCATTGAACAAAAATATTGTATTAACACTTTTTAGCTAAATTATTTGTGTGTAAACCACCAGAATATAGACTCAGTCACAGACACAGCTCTATAGGTTACAAAATATGCAGTGATAAATGTGTTATAATGCATAACTTACTACCAGGTTTAATGCAATCTTACATTAAAACACTGTAGCGCTGCTAAAGTGAAATGTCATCTGCGAATTCCTGTTATTCAAGCTGCTCTTTGATTATGTTGACTATTAACATCAAGTCTTTTCTATACAAAATAAACTAATGCATTGTTTACATATTTACCCAAATCAACAAATACACAAATTAGTAACCAGTTTTGCTGTTGGATGCAGATCCATCAGTACTTCAGGATGTTTTGGGGAGGATGTTTTATTTAAAAATTTCTGTTGGTTCCTTAGCTTTTCTTACCCTTTCTCTTCTCGCATAGCTTTACTGTTTCTGATTATGTGCTTTTCTGCTTTTGTTTATGGGTATGTCTATGTGTGTTTATCTTTCTCTCTCAAGCAGGAGCAGTCCTCAGGTTGAAAGGTATTTAACGCTAGTTCTGGCCTCAGCATTCTGCTCACAGCACCATAGTGCTCTGTCCCAGTGTATACTCATACATTGTAGTGACCTCCATGTTCCACTTGATTTCTTTTTTTATCCCTTTTTTCATGTTTCAGTTGTTGTTGTAAATTCCATTTCTAGATTTATAATTTTTTTAGCAGTATGTATTTGTTTGGGGGAAAAACTTAACTTGAACCTCTTGATAATGTGCATTTCTAAAGAATGTTTTCCAGTTAGTTTACTGGTTATATAGAAAAACGAAGAGTTATACAAATAGTTCAAGGAAAGTTTTATCACCAATTTTTGTCTGTCATTTGTTTCCGTTTCAGCCATTTTGAAAGTGTCCTTTTGTGCAGAATTTCAATTGTATTTCATGTATATATGACAGTATTTTACTTTATAATTTATAGTATATGAGGCTGTACTTTTTATGAAACAAACGGAAAGTCTCACAGACTAATCAAATTTGCTTATATTTATGTCAATCCTTTAGTCAGTTATGTGGTTTTGGATTTGATCAAGTCTTTTCTTGATGAGAGTCAGTCTTGATTGGTTCTGTTGCTGTGTGTTTTCTCTTTAGACAAATGGAACAAATGGAATCCAAAGAGAAGCACAATTGAAAATGGACCCCTTTGATTCGCTGACCTCCACTTCGCTCTCCTCCACTTCCTGGTTAAATACCCAATCCTTGTCGAGCAGTTCTTCACTCCACAGCTCCTTCAACTCATCCACCAGTTCACGATCACTGAATTCCACTCCAGTTCCATTGTTTCCCCAGTCTACCCCAATGCTGACTCCTGACTCCACAACATTTTTGCTTGCCCCGCCTCCACCTTCACGCACCCGCTCACAAGAAACTCTCACAGTCTCTTCAAATCCCTTTTTACCTGATATCCAACCTAGACCCAACAGCACCAACCCATTTACCGGCACCATGGCAGCATCACAGCGTCGCTCACTCACACCTGACTTCGATCTCAAGCCGAGCCTCCACAGAGCCGCCTCTGCCCTTCATCAAAGCTCAACTCTGCCTTCCTCCTTCTCCAGACCCCCTCCGTCAGCTTTAGTACCGCCTCCAAACACAGTCAAACAGTGGGTGACCTTTGATGATGACTCGGGCTTTCAGGAGACAGGAACAGCTCCAGCATCAGCTGCAATGATGAAACCTCCACTGCTTCCTTTGCCTGCTAGTGCTACATTTCAACAGCCCCAAAGCAGCTTTTCCACCTCTGGTTTGGACTCTCACAATAACTGGGCTTCCCTTACCACACCCACATTGCCAACATTGCCCCCTCCTGTGCCAGGCAGGACTAATGTTAATGTAACCCCAAGAAACCCCATGATTCCTGACTTCATGGAAAGATGATATATATTGTAATGTTCTACTGATGGTTGTGTGTGTGTGTGTGTGTGCTTGTGTGTGAGAGGGGGGTGTTCTAGAGAGATTCCTTATTTATGTGTGTGGTTTGTACATAAGTGTGCTGTTTAAGTCATGCCTCTCTTACAGGGATAAATCAGTCACGCAACCCAGAGCAGACCTGGAGTAAATATGACCGTTCTGATATTTCTATCTGTCTCCATATTTAGAAATATATAGGTACATATGTGTGTAAAATTCTGTGCAATATTTTCTTTTTTTTCTCAGTCAGATTTTCAAATACAATTACTTTTATGCATTTTTTAATCATTACCATTGTTTGGTTATTTACAGTGATGTCTCTCTTGAATGCACAGTGTTTCATTTAGATTCTTGGGGGGAGAGGACTTTTTGATATGGCCTCTGGAATTTTATTGGAAAAAAAAAACCTACAGCATATAGTGACTCTGTAACCCCTTATAATTTCTCTTTAATTATGAATGTATGATCGGTCTGTTTTACATTTAATATCTGTTATCCCCCTCCAAAAAAAAAAAGGGGTGGTGCATATCCATGTTATGCATTACTGTGTAACACTGATCATTTTTCTAATTACAAACAGCCACTTACACATCCTGTGTTCCTATATCTCTATACCAACATGCTCAAGTGTATAAGTTGTGGATATCAGTATTACGTAGCCGTCAATGTGGTTTAAAATGTGTACAATAGTCTAAAATGTGTATATAAATATATATTATATACGTGTATAAATGTATGCGTGTGTGTATGTGTGTATATATATATATATATATATATATATATATATATATACACACACACACACATTTTAGACTACTGTATATATAGTATATAATATTATATATATTTGCTTGTAATAAGTACCTGCCATACTGGTATTGCACTGAAATGCTCTAATCCTTGTGAAAAAAGCAGAAAGCTTATCTGTTTTTTGGCATGAGTGCTGTGTGCCCTCTCCTTTGCCATCGCCCTTGCGTGGATTTCCTATGCTTCTGTTTCACATAATCCAAAGTGTTCAACTGAACCGCTGTGCATTTAATGAATGTGCTTATTTTAGTGACTTCTGGTGTTAGTCTCTGAAGCCAAGGTGTGCGACCCTGACCGTACCAGCAGGCTACATGTACTTAATCTCACAACTTTTAATTTCACAGTGAGTTGGTACTTTACTTCAGTTTCACTGGGAATGTGGTTGTTTTTGTTCTTTGTGTGAGAAAAATAATGCCATGTCATAGTGAGTGATCTCTGTCTGCATATATGCACTGTGTACGTCTGTGCTGATAGGGTGAGGTTCTTTGTTTGATTGGAAAGCTTATCTAGCTGTTTGTGCGCATCCACTCTCCTTGTTCGGAATGAATCAAACAGGGCCTTTGAGCATGTCTAAACACGCACAGTATGACAATATATGTTACATGTTGCTTATACGATTAGCATTTACCTCCTACCTGGTGTTGTTGGTTACCATCACTGTGCAAATCGGTGTCGTCATCAGTTTAAAGGTCCTGGTACTTTCTGTACATTCCATAATGTATTGCTTTCGATCTGGTGATTTGCTGTTGATTTTTTTCTTGGCATTTCGGGATTAATATATTTTACTCGTGGAGTGTTTGGTTACAGCGCTTTCTTCCTTTGTTAAAGTGATGGTCTTAGTACTGCTCTAAGGGCAGTATTCACATTTCTGTCATTCGTTAGATATAACTGAATAAGTTTTCATTCCTAAATACATATTACGAGGGCATTCTGTGGTAAAATAAAATGTGGAAATCAGACGGGACAAAGGGTATGGGAGACGAGCAAGCCACCTTATATGTGACACATTGAAGTGTCATGTTATTTGACAGTTTGACTTTTGTGAGTGTGTGTGGAATGTGTTTAGTATGAATCTGAATTCATGTACATATACATTGAATATGGAGGGCTTGTTTCGTGACCAAACGTTAATCATGCAGGTACAGCGGGTAGGCTACAGAAAAACTATACCTTTTTGCACTTCACTTCTCACACTTTCTATTCACTTCTTTTTTCCAGAGTATGTAGTTGTTGCAAAACTTGAACATTTCCCTTAAGGCAGAGCAGATGGCCATTATTGGAGGAGTCCTAAATTGAAACCCTTCCTAAATTTGACTGAATGGGAAATTTTGAGCTTTGTTTTATTTCAGCTGTTGGAAATAATGTAACCACTGGAAAATAATAGCATTATATTTACTGTTCGGTTGTATTCAGCTAATAATCAAATCAAATCAAATCATGCAAATATGTAACTATTAACTCATTCTGTGATAGACGTTTGTAATTTTAGCTCAGTAGTAGAGATCCTTGTGTTGTTAACTGTTAACTTAGTGGTATACCCACAAACCATGACTGCAGTTTAGTTTCTTAGCATTCAACCTGTGATTTAAGTTCATATCAAATTGCACACATGTATGGAATAATTGTTGTTGTCCGTATGCAATAATAAATGTAAATGTATTCATGTACGTGTATTAGTAGTTTTTGATATTTGATTCAGTACAAGACAGTATACTGGGTGATTCTCAAGGTCTGTAGACATACAATTCTTAAGGTGGAGTCTAAAATTAATTATTACACTTGTAATAGATTTACCATTATTATATTATGACTGTTTCATGAGGTGAATAAGTTTAAGCAAAACCTTGATAACTTTAAATGCAAATAGATTTAAAGAATACGTTTCAAGTTTATTTTTATACCGCTTTCCACAGTGGACATTGTCTCAAAGCAGCTTTACAGAATTTAGGAATTAAAGTGAATTATGTGTATTTATCTCTGATGAGCAGCCTGGGGTAACTGTGGCAAAGAAAAGCTCCCTTAGATAAATGAGGAAGAAAACTTAAGAGGAACCAGTCTCCAAAGGGGAACCCAAATGAAAATTTGTTACATCAGGGGTCCACAACCACCATGTCAGTACTGGGTTATGGATCATTTGGTACTGGGAACCTTTTCTGGTCTGCAGGGTGTTTTATAAATAAATAAATAAATAATGGTGTTACATTTTCATTATATAATTCAAATAAAATGTTTGTATAATAGTAATATGCATATTATACATTATATATTATATTTACTGTTTTATGGGAAAACTGCATAGCGTGAAACTGGTATTTGATGCAAAACACTGGTATGCTTACAGAAGTGGGAATAAAATCTTGTTTAACCAGGCCAGGAACAAACTAACAAAGAAGATCAGATTGGCTAAAAAAAATACTCTGAAAAGCTGGAAAAACTGTTTTCAGCCAATGACCCAGCATCAGTATGGACTGGTCTGAGGAACATCACCAAGTGCAAGTCACCACCCCCACAGTCTGTGGAGAATCAACAACTGGCTGAAGATCTGAATGTGTTCTACTGTCAGTATAAAAAGCCCAGTCTACCACCCACCACCCCCTCTGATCTGCACTTTACACATTCACCTAACACCCCGTCTTGCCTCCCTCTATATTCAACATGCGTTTAAGGTATGTGTAGAGGATGTGAAACGAGTCTTTAGAAGACAGATGACTAGAAAGCTTCTGGCCCAGACAGTCTTTCACCTGCCTGCCTAAAGGTCTGTGCTGACCTACTGACCCTCATCTTCACTCAGATCTTTATAGATCACTGGAGCTGTGTGTGGTTCCCTGCTGCTTCGAATGCTCCGTGATCATTCCGGTCCTCAAAAAACCCCAAATCACTGGTTTAAATGATTACTGACCTCTCACATCTGTGGTCATGAAGTCATTTGATAGACTGCTACGAGCCTACCTGAAGGACATTGCTGGACCTCTACTGGATTCCCCTTTAGTTTGCCTACAGAGCAAACAGGTCTGCAGATGATGCAGTCAACATGGGACTGCATTTTATATACTACAACATCTTGACAGACCTGGAACCTTCGCAAGGATCTTGTTTGTACACTTCAGTTCGGCTTTTAATACCATCATTCCTGACCTTCTCTCAGCCAAACTGACCCAGATCTCTGTGCCCACCCCAATCTGTCAGTGAATCACCAGCTTCCTGACAGACAGGCAGCGGATAGTAAGGCTGGGCAAACTCATATCCACAGTCTTCGGCCTTATCCAGGATTGAGACGAGTCTGCTTACAGACAGGGAGTTGCAACCAACAAAACCTGGAGCTCAACACATTCAGAGCAGTGGAGATGATCGTGGACTTCAGGAGAAATCCCCACAGCACTCCCCCCAAGTATTTGTCACATACAGGGTACGACATGCTTTTTATGACGGTCTGGCATGAGGGAATAGGATGGGGAGAAAAATAAACCAAGAGAAAGAAGGCAGATAATTAAACTATATAAAATATATAAAGATATATATGAGAGCAAAAGTGTATATACATGGTATGCTTATGACAGTAAACAGTAAAACAATAAAATTTAAGGTGGTTGATGTCATTGTTCTTAAAGTGTCCGTGTGTGGTATGGTGTGGTATAAAGTATAAGGTGCACTGTGCTGTGCAAGTCCAGAGTTAAAGTGACAGTTTAGAGTTGAAAATGTCGTAGTGCAAAAAAAAAAAGAATGAACAGCACTGTAACAACAGTGGAGTCATTCAAGTTTCTGGGTACCACCATCTCTCAGGACTTGAAGTGGGACAATAACATTGACTCCATTGCTTAAAAAGCCCAGCAGAGGTTGTACTTCCTTCGGCAACTGAGGAAATTCAACCTGCCACAGGAGCTGCTGAAACAATTCTACTCGGCCATCATTGAGTCTGTCCTGTGTACATCTATAATTGTCTGGTTTGGTTCAGCTACCAAATCATACATCAAGAGGCTACAGCAGACAGTCAGGACTGCTAAGAGGATTATTGGTGCCCCACTGCCCAATCTCTAAGATCTTTACTCATCCAGAGTGGAGAAAGGGGCTAAGAAAATCACTTTAGACCCCACACAACCAGCCCACTCTCTCTTTGAACTGTCGCCTTCTGGTTGGCACTACAGAGCCTCGACCACCAGAACAGCCAGGCAAAAAAACAGTTTTTCCTCTATACTCAGCATGAACAATTATAATGTTCATAACTACACATTGTCCATCATAACTGACACATTTATACCTAGAATCCAAATGGTCCAATTTGTAAACTGAGCACATGTAAATAACAGCTGTACATTTATTTAACAACACTTTTATTCTGTATATATTGCATTATTTAACTGTCTGGTTTACTATTTTGTTACATTTTGTCTGTACTTCTGCACTGGAAGCTCCTGAAGCCAAGTCACATTCCTTGTATGTGTAAGCATTCTTGGTAATAAAGCTATTTCCGATAAATGAAATGTATCTATAATTGAATGACTGCACAAATATAAATATGGAGGTACACAATTCTATAGTTTGAATCAAAGTTTTTTTGGAATGTATTTGTTCTGTGAAATTATTGTACATTTAATGGAAACTATAACTATAAATTCGGGGGAGTCCTGTTGTAAATGGTCTGTCATTACGGTAAATAATTTTAAAGAGCGCCTTTATACAACAACATACGGCCGTCGCTGTTACTCTGACGTCACAGATCACGGAAGTTGCCCGTGTGTATGTGGAGACGGTAAGTGTTCGTGTGCTGCTGCGCATATTTTTGGTCAATATTGGTTTGCAAATGCAAAAAAAATGTCCTGTAGTTTATTTTATGCCTATTTAACTTGATGCATTAGGTCATCACTTTAAAACGCTAGCGCTTGTTAGCAATGCTAAAGCAGAAATAGTAAAGAAAGTTCTAGCAGCGGGATCAAAGTGTTGTAGGTACCATGGCAACGCAGACAAACAAGCAGCGCGCGCTCTAGTCTTATTTCAGTACTTGACTGTTTAGAGAATCACAGTGTCCGCATTAAATCCCTTGATATTTTTTGCAGACTTTTCCAGATTGTTTCATTACAATTGCAGTCATGGTGCAGATTCACGTTAAACGCGGAGATGAAAGCCAGTTTCTGTTCAACACCACCGTCGATGTTTCTATTGAGCAGCTCATTCAGCAGGTCACTCAGATCTACAACGGGAGACTGAAGGTGGACAGGATTTGCTCTGGTAAGTCCACACTGTTTCATGCAATGAGAAATGGCCAGTTTGCAATAACTCTGGTCTTATCAGCATGCCCTGTGTATTATGTTGTTGGGATTTGTTCACACGCACCTTTAGATTTCTTAGCTAGTCATCAGATCCTTCCTGGATGATACTGAAACGTGTAAGGGAAATGTACTGATTGAGCAGGAATAGAAATCACTGATTTTGAGCTAGTAAAAGTAAATCTGTACTTTCTGATCGTGTGTTTTTTCCAGAGATTCCTGAACTTGCAGATCATGGCATCACGCTTCCCCCCAACATGCAAGGCCTGACCGATGAGCAGATTACAGATCTGAAGTTAAGGGATGAATGGGAAGACAAATGCGTCCCAAGCGGAGGAGCAGAGTTCAAAAAGGATGAACTCGGACGCAGGAATGGACACGGTAAAACCTTGTGCTGCTTAAGTCTTTTGTGCATTTACATCCAGCAGCTAAAATTAGTTTTGTGCTTCTCTCACTTCAGCACCCAGTGAAAAAATGAAGAATGTTTTGATGAAGACTGTGGAAGAAGCCAAAGCACTGATCTCAAAGGTAAGTTTTGGGCTAAACAATGCTTTCAGCATGCAACGGTTATATACTGTTTATAATGTTTGTATTTTGTTTTGCTTTAAAGAAACAAGTGCAGGCGAACGTGTGTGTTACCATGGACATGGTAAAAGAGGCCCTAGACCAGCTTCGAGGAGCAGTGATGATCGTTTACCCAATGGGCCTGCCGCCTCATGATCCTATCAGAATGGAGTTGGAAAATGAGGAAGATCTTGCAGGAACACAGGTTGTGTGACCAATATTTTGAGAAGAAAAAAAAAAGTCAGCTGTTACTTACCATTCTGAACTGATATTTTTACTCTTCTTAATCTAATTAGGTGTCAGAAAACCTGTGACCTATTTTTAATTTCACTGGTTGAAAATACACAAAAGTTTAAAGCACTTTTTACTCTGAATCTCTTATTCTATTCAGAATCTATATTTTTTCATGATGAAAGTCGGTATTTCATTGTGACAATGTGTATTATACTTCATTTCTTCATCTGTGAAACATTACGAATATGTTGTTTTTGACTACAGTGATTTGTTTATGGACAAAATATCCCACAGGCTTCTTTACAGGTGATCCCAGAGAAAGAAGCACAGTTTTGGTGGGCAGCGAAAGAGTTGCGTCGTGACAAAAAACTGCAAGATTACATTGGAAAAAATGATAAAACAAAAATTTTGGTGAAGATTCAGAAGGTGAGCACTGACCTAAGTTACTGTGTTACCTTCTTATTTTAGATGTTAATTTCATCACATATACTGATTTCATATAGTATTGCATAACTCCATTTTATAACTGAATGAATAAATCTGATCAAAAAGCCTTATTTTAATGTTTTTGTTGCCCTTTACTTCAGAGAGGTCAGGGGGCACCAGCACGTGAGCCTCTGGTCAGTGAGGAGGAGCAGAAACGTATGATGATGCACTATTACAGGAGGCAGGAGGAGCTCAAGGTAAGACTCTTTTAAAATGCATTGTTTTTTTTTTGTTGACCAACTTCAACGTCTTAATCACAATCTCGCAAAGATGTCTTTTTTTTATATGATGAAAATCTGTTTCTTTGACTGAGAACTGGATTATTTTTTTCCTTTGCAGAAGCTATCAGAAGCAGAAGATGATTTATATTCGCAGCCAGAGTTTTCAGACAGGCAGGCTTTAAAGAGACAATTTCAAGGACTTACAAATATCAAATGGGGCCCGAGATAAATGGATAATGAATTGGATAATTTATGCATCATTTTCAAGATCCTCCTATGTTGTAAATGAGTTCATGAGTTTATAAACATGTTAAATAAGGACAGGCTTCAATTAAATAATAAATTGCAATGTATTGATACTAATTGAACATCTCTGAGCTGCTCCATTAAGAACACAAAGAAAGAAGGATGCCACACCTTTCCTGTCTTTGTGTGCGATCTTTCCACTGGTGCCACTGAAAGCCAGTGATCGTTCCCGGCAGGAAATTGCATCACAGGCCTCAGGATTTAGAGGCCATTCGAGGAGTGTAAGCAAAATGGAAATCACTTCAGCGACTACTGGATGATATGAGCTACATAATGTGAGCTTGTGAAACTCCTCTTTAGTTCAAAGAAAATTATCATTTATTTTTGAATATCGGTTTTAAAGCTTGTTTAAATTCTTGAATTCAAAAGTGCGAAATAAAGGGTTAATGTTATTAAAGCATGGCTCTTAAGTTTTATTAAAGTAGTGTCTTTTATTCAGCATTAAATAACTCAATAATAAAAGCATCTGATTTGTGGAAGTTGCAAAAGTAATAAATCTGTTCTTTTTTTATGACCACACAGTGATCAGCACAGCTAAGGATCCTGTAACATTCAGATTTTAACACATTCACATGTTCATCCTTTTTTCAATCCATAAGACATCCAGTGTGTATCAGTGCAGAGTACAAGAAGTGCCATTAAGGTATGCATTCATACTGATCTCCTGAATGACCATCTCTCGTCGTTCCAGTCTTTCAATCAGTTCTGCTGCTTCAGTCGTGTACATTGCCTCTTCCCAACAATACACCTTCCTGCCTACCTCCGACATCATTGAGCTGTCCATCAACAGCTCAGACTCTTCATCATCACTGTTTTCATCATCTTCATCTTTTGGTTCCACAATGTCTGTTTTCTTGTTTAGGCAGCACATGCCTTCAAAATGCGTGGTGCAGGTTATCCTTGTAGAGATGGCCACCAAGACAATGAACAGACCCAGACACACACCCGAGATGAAGACCAGGCCAGCCTTTTCAGGATATCCTACAATGCAAAATAGTGCATTTTGCAAGTGCATTTTATTTTATTAACACTCAGAACTGCTTAAAGGTTTTGGATAAAAATGCCTGCTAAAAATCTATTTTGTATTTGTTTTGAACAAAGAAACCCAGACTTGCTGTACCTTTAATGTATCCATATGCCATAAGAGAGTTGCTCACAAGGATGCCATTTATATCTTTCAATTTGGAGACTCTGACATCTGGAGGTTTCCCTGTAAATACAAATAAAAAAAAAATCGCAAAATTGTATGTACACAAATCAGAGCCACAAATGAATTAACTACATGTCTGTACCAGTGTTTGTGGTCTCTTGAGGAATTGTGGTAGTTTGGAAAAAGGTGGGATCAGCTTCTTTGAATAAACTTTGTGGAACTGTTAATAGAATGGGGAAAAGGGTGTAAAAGTGTAAATTGTTCTTTAACAACAATTGAACCATACAGTCATTCATAGTTTTCCCTTCTTACAAAGTGTCAATTGTAAAATAAGCCAAAATTTTCTTCAGTAATATATGCAAAACACTTTAATGTTATTATATGACACAGAAAGGTTAAATCACTTTTTTATTAAATGAATTAGCCACTTTTCTAAGTGCACAGTGTGAACTTTAAACAAGTCTCACAGTTCCGCTCGGGGAATCACTCTGGCAAGGAAATACATCATCTCCAGAGGGCAATGAGTAATCCTATTCTCCATTTAAAGTGCCCAATGCCAATCAGAAACAAAAGCTTCGTATTATAACCAATCCGTGGAAGTCCTACAGGAAGCACACAAAGTCTTCTAAATGGCATGTGCTTTCTCTACCTTTGTTCCTGAACAACATGCATTTTAAATGTTGTAATTGTGCTTCAGGAAGAAAATGTATAGATAATAAAAAAATAAAAAAAGACATGCAACTTCACTTTCCCACACTCCTAAACAATACACATATTGAAGAACAAACTCTGTCTCTTTCACTTTCTCTCTTTTCAAATATAGGGTTGAAAAAATGTGGGTAATGTGGTTGGAAAAAGTCATGAATGATGGGGATCAGATAAATGCAAAAAAACTGTAATACAGAAGCCCAAACAAGTTGAACTCAGCTATTTTTATTTGTAAAAGTAAGAGCATTTCAGTATGCACATTGCAAAGAGACCTCAAGGAATTGGGACTAAACAGTTGTGTAGCCTTAAAAAAAAAAAACACTTATCAGTGAGTCTAATTGGTAAAAGGGCTTTAATTTACTAAGGAGCATAAAAATTGGACTCTTGGGAACTGGGGAGCAACAGATAAAGGTCATGTATTCTGGAAATGCTTATGTTGGTGTGGTCTAGGATATCAACATTATGTGCCCAAAAGAATGAGGTCAGCTGACTACCTGAGTATAATGAATGACAAGGTTTTTCTATTGTTAGATTTTTTTTTTAGCCCATGATAGCAGGGGCATATTCCAAGATAACAATACCACGATTCATCGGGCTCAAATTGTGAAAGCAAAAGACATAATTTTTTTGAGAGAAAAAATGTATGAGTCCAGACCTTGAACCAACTGAAAGATATGGGATATGCTGGAAAAGACTTTATACAGCATCCAAATCTCCCATTAATTCAAAATCTTGGTGGAAAATTAATACAACTCTGGATATTGAAAAACGTATTGAAATGACTCCACAGCGAATGCGTTCCATAATCAAAACAAAATGCGATCCAACAAAATATTAGAGTGTGACTTTTTTTTGCTAGACAGTGTGTGTGTATGTATATATGTATATACAATACCACATGAGTAGACAACAGTGAGGTACTTCTTTGTTTCAGGCATGCAGGGATTTTTAAATAGCTTGTCATTAATGATAAAAAGACACCGCTGCTTTCCATAGCACAATTTTTTTACTGTGTCTAGGGCTCCATGATACAAACACTCTGTAAAAACAAATAAACATAAAAACATCTAAATAGTCAATCAAATTTATATGATAAATCATTATCATTAACCTTATACTTTGTTACTGATTAGTCAGTTCTGATGAAATGCAAACAAGACATTTTTTGTGTCTTGGTTCCATGCATATTGCTCATATTACTTTATACAAGTTTAAAAAACATAACTTATGTCTAGTATCTTTGGAGTGATGAGCCGAAATGTTAAACAAAAAGGAAATTGTATTAACCTGTTTGGATTTAGACCAACTGAAAAACTCACCAAAGGGAAGTGGTTGGTCTTCCTCTGTAAGACAAGCTGTTCTCTCTCCCAGTTCCCGTCCATACACAGCCGAATAGATGTTCAGCAATTTTGGGTACTTACAGTGAAGTATCATTTTATCTCCCTCACATCTCGTTCTGTTTTTATTTTCCGCTGAAAAAAAGGCAAAGCTGGATTTATAAGAGAAACATTTACTTCACAGAAGAAAAAAATACACCCAACAGTCACTTTACTAGGAACAACAGCTGCTTACTAATGCAGTTGTATGTAAATACAGGTAAAAACTTCACTTAATATTTAGATCAGGCTTCAGACTGAAGTAAAAAACATTATCTTAGTCACTTTGACAGTGTGATTAGTGTATTGTTGGTGCCAAATAAAATGGTTTGACCATTTCGAGTGGGTTTTTATAGTCATTCCTCTATATAGCTAGTATATATTGTTTCTCCAGGGCCAGGGTCAATGAATAACAGTCCAATCATTTAGTAAACAGCACTATGAGTTGTTGATTTATTATTGACATTTTTTTTTTATATTATTAATAGATTGATATTGGATTGTTTATAGCTTGAGGGACATGACAGAAAATTCAAGGTGCTGATTTGGGCTCCATATTTCCTAGACCCTGAAGGCCATCAAGAGATACCATGGTCAGCAACAATACAAAAATAGGCTGTGGGATTCAGGGTTGAAACTGTCTGTTCACTGGCTGAAAGTGGTTCAAAGAAAATAATCCCCACACCATTATACCACCTCCACCAGCCTGGGCAGGTGACACAGATACTCATGTTTTAAAACTCTGGCAAACAAATATGGGCTCTTACATGTACTTAAGTAAAAAGTAGCCATTACTGGTAACTGTCACACTGGTAACTGGACCTCACATCAGAATAATACATTAATACAAAGGAATTCATGTATCCAGGCTTAAAAACCACCATATAGAACACAAGCAGAAAAAGATGATGATGATCAGGTGATCAGGAATGTCTCTGTTCTCATTCATGTTAGCCCCATACTTCTCATTGCTTTCTGCCTTGATCGTTGTTAGCTTCATGGGCACATGATAGCCAGGAAATGATACAGCAGTGGCAGGTTGAAAAAGCCATGCAATAAAATAAATAGGTTGACCGAAAAGAGAAGAAAAAAATATTGTTCATGTTACCAAATAGATTAAAGCTACAGTAACGAGCCTGGTTGGAAAATTAAAGTACAGATATTTGTGTAGAAAGTACAGATATTTGTGTAAAACATTTTGTGTGAAAGTAAAAAAGTTGTCCAAAAAGGAAATAGTGAAGTAAAGTACTGATACCAGAAAAATCTACTTAAGTACAATAACAAAGTATTTGTACTTTATTACTTCCCATCTCTGGACACAAGGCAGGTTTGGTTTATAGATTAGTGCTGTTCAAACCAAATCCTGACACCACCACCATTTTTAATCAGCATCAAGATTAATCAGTCTTAGCTACAATGCACCCATCTTTAACTGTCCAGTTTTGGTAAGACTGTGTCTAATGCAGCCTCAAATTCCAAAGTCAAAGTTTAGAATCCAGGTATAAATATGTATTTGGTTAATCGCAGCTGACTCAGGTTTCTTATTGGTTTTTGTGGGATGATTGTGTTGAATGTTAAATTATCATCTTTGAGGTTCTTTCAGAATTCACCTTTTGTATTCAGGTGGATCAGAGAATGCTCGATGGTACATGGTGATATGGCGTTCTCTGTTTAGCAGTTAGGAGGGTAATCATACTAAAATTTTTTGTGCACAGATCTCTGATGCTCTGAAAATGGCCAACTTGTTGGTGTTTTAGGTTTTCAGTGGCAGATGTAGTCTTAGAAGGAAGCGTCTATGAACATCTATATGAATCTAAAACTAGAGTGGGCATTGGTTCACCAAAACTGGAAAGCTAAAGATTGAAGAAAGACCAGAAAACAGTGGGGTTTTTTTAACCAGTGATTCTCCTCCTCAACTTTCACCTGTTTAATTAGCAAGGTGTTCCCTGTCAGTTAGTGAAAATTTGATTATATTGCACAAGCATATCACATCTGAAGAATTAATTTTAAAATACTCAGACCAGTTTTTCTGGCACTGACAACTTTGCCACAATCAGAGGGACTAAGATCACATTTTTCCCCAATTCTAATTTCTGGTGTAACTATTAACTGAAAGTCTTGACCTGTTTTTATGCACTGCACTGCTGATACATGATTAGCTGACTGATTAACTGCATTAATAAGTGTGTGTGCCTAGTGTTTACCTTATATAGTAGTTTATTAAGTGTATATAGTTCAGATTTCTATTCAGGTTGTACTCACTGGGTTTGCAGCTGTATGATACATGAAGGTGTTTGGTGGTTCCAGGACAGAGGTCACGGCCAAAGATACGGTAGTTAACCAAGATCTGACAGTTTCTCTGGTCTTGGCATTCTGACAGCATCTTCTGTTTAAGAAAAACACCATTAAACAACATTTTTACGACTAGTTGCCTATCACTTCATGACACTAACGTGTGGAAGTCTTTTGATGTCCTAAATTAATTATTCTTATGTCGGGATCTAGGGGCCTCTATTGGTCTATTATGTCAGACTAGAGAGTCTGCTTATTTATTATACTTTTTTTATGTTCAGTAGCTGGAAATCACATCTACGATGGTACATACAACAAAAATGTTAAGTATTGTATGACATTCTGAACTGTAACATTAATATTTGTTGCAATAATAAGGCAGTCTGTATTTTTCTTTCTTTGTCTAGATTATTTAGACATGAGCAAAAATTTGTTAAGGTGTGTTTTTATCCACAGATATAGCTAAATTTAGCTCCTCAAATGCACTAACAAACTTTAGCATATTTAATTAAAGTAATAAGATAAATAAGGTGACATAATTGTTTGTTTAATTATGATGCAGCAACATAGGTGTAGCATTCATGTATGTATTGTTTTCTAACGGTGCATTTTTGCTGAAAATTAAAAAAAATCCTATGCAGCATTGTTCATACCACAGAGTGGCGGTTAATTGAACACAATAAAAGTTCACTTTTTTGTATTTTTCTAAGTAACAGTGAGTACGCTCTAACCATGTAGGCATTTATTCAAATACAGAAACTGTGAAATATATTTATTGTCACAGAATGAATTCAGTCCTGCAGATGTTGTAATTGAAATCTCTCACCTGCAGGGCTGTAGGTGCATTGCAGTATGGGAGAGGTGCAGGAGGCCTGTAGACAGCAGACTGCACAGAGATGGTGGAGTGGCGTGGACAAGAAAGCAGCAGGAGCTCACCATCACGGGCATGTGCTGACTGACTGATGATGATCCTAAATAAATATGCTGAGACAAATGAGAAGTGGAGCTTGTACCTATTTTTTTTTTTAATAAAAAGTATTTTAAGCACATGAGGTTTTATAGTATTTCATTTAACAGCCAGTGAACATCACCTGGAATTCTCTTGTACCATATGCTATTTCAAGGTCTTCTAGTTAAGTCATACAATGACATGTACATAACAAAAAACTTGGTGAGCAGAATTATTTTTTTCATACTCTTGTGACTCCCCTGATAATTAAAGTCTTGTGGGCCTGTGACTACATACAGATATCATGTAAAGAGTTTTTTTCTGTGCCGTAACACACTCTTCTCCTGGTTAGCTACTAAGTTAGCGGGGATTTATTATACACAGCTTTTGTACACAGTGACTAACAATGTTATTACTTAAGTAAAAACAAACACTTCTATATTGCTACCAGATGAAGTATTGCATCCAAATCTACAGTGCTTTAGCAGCAAATGTAGAGACATTTTAAACAATCTTGCTTATGTGTTAAGCAAAATATGTCATGAGTTTTGCCACCAAAAATGACTTGTCACATCAATGAATCTGTGCAGTGCATATTTCAATATCAATTTGTACTTTAACTCCTACTTTTTGGCCTCTTTTTAGTACCATGAGTGTTTTCAAGGTATATTCAGATGACCCTTTTTCCTGTAATGTTCCACCCAACCAGGAAGTATATATATGTGGTACTAATTCGAGCACAATATTATCTCTCACTGCAGGCACAGAGGTCATTCCCTTGGGTCTGTGGAAATTAAGGGACTTCCAGAAGTGTTATCATTCTGCAACTAAACTTTGAACACTACAGAAATGTGTACTAAAAGGGTCACAAGCTCCAGCTCAATAGAGATGTTTTTTTTTTTTTTTTAAAGGTCTGTTTGTGGCATTAAAATGTTCAGTGAGGCGTTGTTTATAGTGGTTGGAACATTTTGTCAGCTTCCTTCCTGACTAGACCCAAAGTCCCACCTGTTCCTACAGTTTTAGCCCCTTAAAGAGACTTGTGACCTAGAAATATGCTTTAAAACAAGAGCACCAAGTACACACATCTTGATTGCAGCCCATCATTTGGGCAAAATGACTGGGCCCTACCGTGACATGCCACTCAGTTACAAGCGTTCCCTCCTCATGAACAAGTGTACCAAATCACAAAGTCAGTGCTACTGCTATCTGGGCCAGCCACCTTCTCAGATCCCACAGGCCTCTGACAGATTTGTAAGTGCAGTATTTATTTATGCTCACATTTTCATTTAGTCCTGAGCCGGTTGATGATTTAGATGATTCCTCACTATATACTTTATTTAGGTGATATTCACCTCCTGGTTCCTCTTGGTCTCTTGGATATCAAGAGTTAAATTGAATGTTAATGATGTATATAAGTGATATCACCTATCATTCCAATATTATCCAGCAGCATTAGAATAGAAAATTGCCTAGTCAATGACTGTATGCCACCAGTATTTATAGCAAATACAATTTTATACAGCCATGACTTTATTTAAAGTTCCTAGCATGAATACACACATAAACAAAAAAAAAAGGTCTTCAGGTAATATTAACTGTCCCAGCTGATTATCCACGATTACCAGAACGAAAGATATATAACTTACTAGAGTTTAGATGTGTAAAATAATATCTGCGCAGCATCCAGTTTATGGCTGCATTCTTGACATACACCTGAGCCACATGTTACATAACATCACTGCAGTAGCACTAACTGAATGTATCAATAAGCTCATTTATCATGTGGATATTTTTACCTGAATTGTTTCTTCATCAGGAGAAATTCGTTGTCAGGGCAAAACGCTTATTTTAATCCTGAATTAAATGTATAAATTGTAACTCTATTGACCAGGTGTACTCATTGTAAGTGTGCTGGCTATAACATGTATTCTTTCATGGCCTTATAATTATAATTTAAGTCAAATGTGGCATCGGCTACTTATAAAAAGAACATATTTGAACATGTTTTAAGTTTTAGTGCTACATTTATATGCCACATGGATAATAAAGGTCACATTGGACTGTTACGCTCAACCATTAATGTTAGTCAACAATACAACAAAATTATAAAATGCTGAAATAATAAACTAAAACAAAAATTAAGTGAATTTGCCATCTGTAGCAGTTGAATCTGAATTGCTTGAATTAATTAAAACCCACATTATTTTAGTAAAGTCTTAAATCTGCCAATTCATCATATGACTAATCCATATACCAATAAGTGTTTTGTATTTCCCTTCTGGCGTATAATAATCCCCCTGGCCGAGGAGGAGTGTGTAAGAGTTTATTGTACGCCACAGGGGGATTATTTCCCTGCTGCAGGGTGGGATTCTGAACGTAACTCCTGACTCATCCACTTTAATCACTTTATCTTTTCCCTCCAACATACATAACCTGATTAGATTGTAAACATCTAGCCGTCATGTCGCTCTCTCAATCAGTGCGATTCTCATCGTTTCAGAGAGGAGAAGCCTGGACTAACTTGAGAAGTCGGCGAGTCCGTGCATTTCGTCTGTGCACAGAAGGAGAACACTGTAGAGAAGGTGGAAGCTCCAGCCGCCGGCTCGGTGGAAACCACAGCTGCTCGCAGATCGTGTTCGAGAGTTCGAGATCATCTTCATGTTCATGGGCGCTTAGGGGTTTCTATTAAAGTTCCGTTCATGCCATCCAATGAGGGAGTTTTGTCAAGAAATTCCAGTGGGGGGAAAATAAATCACGTCTATGCTTCAGTAATTAAAGGCTCGGTGTATTAATATAATTCAAACTAACCGTGAGCTCGGAGGCAGAACATCCGCGAATAACAGCGAGAGAAAGACGCATGTTTCAGTCCCAGTGGAAGAAAATAGCAAGTGCGCAACAAGTGAAAAGTGTCCTATGAAGCGCGTTTCGAGGCGAGTCAGCTGGATATCGTGCCTTGCCCGTAGCTGTTCTGTCATGCTGTGAGGTTTCAATGAACTATACTGTAACTCCTGTCACGTTACAACGTATAAAATAACATAACTCTGGGTTGAGTACGGGAGGGGGCGTGGCACCGAGCGCCTCCCATCATCATAGGCTAAAGTAGTTTACAATAATTTGCATAAAGCGACCTAGTGGCCTAGAAAACCCCGCCCCCAATCTATAGAAGCTGTAAATCCTTAGGATAAATATGATTAGAATCCTAAAAATTCTTTTGAAATCCTTTTAACAGATGCTAAACAGTAAAATTACATTAAATTAATTCTACCAGTTGACAAATACCGATGTTTTTTTTATTAATATAAAAGATGTACTGATTCTATTTTTCTTTCTTATTTATTTTCTTTCAATATTCGGTCCTGGGCTCAAGCCTGAAATACACACTGGATGATCTCATAAGTACTGGATGATCCGAATATCCAAGATTTTATATCTTGGATGATTTTATAAGAATCGTAGAAATCCTTTAAACTGATTTCTGTCAGTTGACATAATACTTTATTTAATCCTGTGCTCAAGCATGAAATACACACTGGATGGGATGCCAAGACCACTCATTTTCAGTTGAGCAGACATAACCCATTTGCAGTCCTTGGATGTTTTTCATCAGGTAGATGAAATCCTAAAGACTCAAGTTGAAGCAGGGACCCTGGATTTTGCTGCCTGCAGCACAGTTATTTTCCCCTTCTATTTTTTATATGATATAAGTATCAGAGATTTGATCATTAGTTTATAAGTAATACTGACACCCACCTAGTGCACAATACCATTAGGTTTTTAAGCAAGTTGTGTCCTGGGTTTGTGTTAATGCCACAAAATACTCCAGGTCTAACGCAATCATTACCAGTGTTTTAGGCAATAATGGAACAGATATAAATAGTAATAAACATATATTGCTGCATAGTAACGGTGCTTTCAAAAATAAAAGTGTGTACAACACTAGAAGTGGAAAGTAAATGAACATAAGAGAAATCTCAATTAAATCAAATCAACATTTGCTGTGACCATCCTTTGCCTGCAAAACAGCATCAACTACCACTTGCACACATTTTTTGAAGGAACTTAGCAATAGGTTGTTCCAAACATCTTATAGAACTAACCACAGAGCTTCTGTGGATGTAGGCTGCCTCAAATCCTCATGTCTCCTCATGTAATTCCATACAGAATCTATAATGTTGAGATCAGGGCTCTGATGGGGCAAAACTATTATTTCTAGTACTCATTTTTATTCTTTACACTGAAAATAGTGCTTAATCACTTAAAATTAGTAGAAATTGTTTGGCTGTATGCTTGGGGTCATTGTCAAGCTGCAGAAAAAAATTAAGCGCCAATCTCCCTGATGGTATTGTAGATATTCAATATTGTACCACTCTGTTCTAGAGGTCTAGAGAACCTGCTGCCATTTTTCTGGTCCCCATTTCTTATGTTCTTGAAGACCACCTCTGGTCAGACTTCTCCTGACAATAGATGGGTGTACTTGGACCCCACTGGTTTCTGCCAGTTCTTTGCTGATGGCACTGCTGGATATCTTCCAATGTCAAAGGTAAGTCAGCATTAAGTTTCCATGGCTGACCACACTATCTCAACATTGCCCATAGTCTTGCTTCTTTAAAATAGCTTGAACAGCTCATCTTAAACCCCAGTCTGCTTGGAAATCTTCGCCTGGGAGAGACCTTCCTGATGCAGTATCTTGTGTCTTGTGTTCGGTGTCTTGTTGCTGTGCTCAGTCTTGCCATAGTGTATGTTCTGTAGCGTGAAACTGTAAAAAAATAGGGGTTACCCACTGCTACTTTGGAGTGCATACTAGCAGTATTCAGTATGCTGGTAAACACAGTGGTGTGAGCCGAAATGAAAAGAAAGTGCCCCAGAAAGCTGAGGGTCACTGTATAGCAAAATACTCTCCGATGATCAACAAGTGGCATCCATAACTAGTCTTGCCAAAGTCCCAACTTACACTCTGATCACACTGTATAATGTTTCACATTTATCTAATAATATGAATAGCTTAATAATCATGTCACCTCTCTACTCTCCTTTTCTCTCTCTCTCTCTCTCTCTCTCTCTCTCTCTCTCTCTCTCTCTCTCTCTTTCTCTCAAAATCTATGAGGATGGATTTGAACTGTAATTAACAGAATGAGACATATAATAAATAGACATTAGGTGCCACCAGGATGAGGATGTGTTATGCTTTGAGTCTGGTTCCTCTCAAGGTTTCTTTAAGGGTTTGTTCCTCGCTTGTTTAGGAATAAACTTATAGGCAACGAAATTAAAGCATAAATAGGTTATAAAATTAATCTGAATATATATCTCTGTAAAGCTGCTTTGGAACAATTTTCACTGTTAAATGCGCTTTACAAAAAAAACATGACGAATTGAATTGAAAGTAACTTTTTGGTAGAAGCATGTTTACGAACAAGCACAAGAAGGTATACAAGTCCTAAAACACAAGTTATTATTATAATCAACATATAATAATATATTAATGATATATTGAAATAAGATTTTTTTTAAAGTTTCAGATTGTTTTAACGCTTTCTTGCATTTTATTTTAATCTTGTGTAACAAGTTTCAATGCTGTGGTGCCTTAACGAGTCTTTCAGCCTTCCAGGTCAGTAGGTGGCGCTGAGCAGATCTGTGCTGATCGCTAAAATAAAAAAAGAAGAAAAATAAATATCCGCGCGCGCCCATTGAATCTGTTTCTGATCTGTTTCGTAAATAAACCGCATTTGCACTTATGGCGCGGCAGATCGATCACCTAAACCGTAGCGATGACACGTACTTGGTTTCGGAGGATTCGTCTGCGCTTGACATCGACAGTAAAAAGGAAGATTATGGCGACGGGGAGATGGACGCGCCTGCCATTTTTTTGTGCGGAAAATGCAGACTGCCTTTCGGAGACTCGCTGTCATGGGCCGGGAGCGACGACGAGCAGAACCAGATCCTGCTAAAGCGTACGTACGAACGTGTCGAGTCTGACTGTTTGAAAGTTGTTTAACTAACTCATTTTGTCTGAATATGTTTTAGTCTGCATCGGTATTATTAGATCATTGTTGCTTTTAGGCGTCGTAGCCAAATAAAAGCAAATGTAACCAAAAGCAAACAAAACAAACGAAAATCGTCCCTGTGTTGCCAAAGAACAAGGACTTAATTTAGCAGAAATAAAGTTCAATAGAAACATTTAACTTCTTCTTTCGGCTGCTCCCATTAGGGGTCGCCACAGCGGATCATCCTTCTCCACACCCCCTGTCCTCTACATCTGCCTCTTTCAAACCAACTCTTCTGCATTTCTTCCTTCACTACATCCATAAACCTCCTCCTTGGCCTTCCTCTTTTCCTTCTTCGTGGTGGCTCCAGCGTTCTCCTACTGATGTACCCCATGTCCTTTCTTTGCACATGTCCAAACCATCTCAATCTCGCCTCCCTCACCTTGTCTCCAAAACGTCCTACATGTGCTGTCCCTCTAATAAACTCATTTCTAATCCTGTCCATCCTCGTCACTTCCAACCATACAACATAACAGGTCTCACCACAGTCCCATTCACCTTCCCTTTCACTCTTGCAGATACCCCTTTATCACAACTCACTCCTGTCATTCTTCTTCACCCATCCAGTCCAACCTCCACCTTGAACCAGTCTGTCGTTCCTACTGCACACTTCACTGCTGTCACACTGTCCTCATACATGTCCTGCAACACCCTCACATACTTTTCTGACATCTGACTTTCTCATTCAATACCACAGCTCCTCTCTCGGCACTCTGTCGTACGCTTTCTCTAAATCCACCAATACACAATGCAATTCCTTCTGTTCTTCTCTATACTTCTCCATCAACATTCTCAAAGCTAATATTGTGTCCTCTTCTCTCAGCCTGGCTTCCACTACTCTTTCCCATAACTTCATGGTGTGACTGATGGTGTGACTGGTTCGTGTGTGCGTCGCACGGTTCGACGCATGCGCAATGTAGCCCCGTGCTCAGTTTCGCCTCAGGCAGTTTCGCGCGAACATTCATATAGACAGTAAAAGTTGAGTAAGGAGTGCTGCAGAAATGGCAGGTGGAGGAGATAATGAAGGCTGCCCGGAGTTGGCAGATGCACCCGCATCATTCAAATCTGGTGTGTGGGAACATTTTGGATTTCATGTTACTTACTATGACAACGGAAAAAAAACAGTAGATAGAACTGCGACTGTGTGCAAGCATTGTGCAAAATGCATTCAATCACGCCAATGTGTCGATAAGCAGGAGAGAGCTGGTTAGGAAACATCTTCTACTGTCCGCAGCATTTAAGCAGCCTCTCAGTGAGAAGTCGGACAGGGCAATAGTTATAACTAAAGCATTGGGGATGTTTATAGCAAAATATATGCTACCGTGCAGCGTGATTGAGTGTGAAGGATTTCATCAGCTGATGTACTCGAGACGCGGTTTAATATTCCGAAAACCGTGACCCTAAAACCGTGATACGAACCGAACTGTGGGTTTTGTGAACCGTGCCACCCATAGTAGTTACTGCAGGTCTGCACATCTCCCTTATTATTAAAAAATTGTACCAGCACACTCCTCCTCCATTCCTCAGGCATCCTCTCACCTTCCAAAATCTTGTTAAACAACCTGAATAAAAACTCCACTGCCGTCTCTCCTAAACATCTCGATGCTTCTACTGGTATATCATCTGGTCCATCCGACTTTCCACTCTTCATCCTCTTAAACGCTGCTCCCACTTCCTCCTTACTAATCCTATCCACTTCCTGCTTCACCATCTCCACATCATCCAACCTTCTCGCTCTCTAATTTTTCTCATTCATCAGCTGTTTAAAATACTCCCTCCATCTTCTCAACACACTCTCCTCACTAGTCAGCACATTTCCCTCTCCATCCTTTATTGTTCTAACTTGCAGCACGTCCTTTCCAGCTCAATTCCTCTGCCTGACCAGTCGCTTTTGCCACATCCATCTTTACCTCTATCACATGTCTTTCACAATGTACTCCTGCATACTTTTCTCATCACCATGTCGATCCCAATTCTGTTTTTCCAACCTCTTTCTACTTATGCTTTCCTGCACTTTCTCATTCCACCACCATGTCTCTCTGTCTTTCTTTTTTCCAGATGTCACACCAAGTACCTTCCTAGCTGCCCTCCTTATCCCTCCTGCAGTAGTTGCCATCTAAGGGTTCAGTTTATTTAATCTTATAGAACATGTATTAGAATCAATGGAAATAACCCTTAAAGTCTGAAATGAGGAGTGTAAATTCACCTGGACATTCAAAACAGTAAAGCTTATTAACCGCAGCTCAATATCCTGAATTTGAAGTTTGTCTTACCCTGATGCTTATTTTCTATTTTTAGGTGTTAATGAGAACATCGTGGTTGGCAAGGAACCTTTTGTCTATGGCACAAATGAAGAACAAAGATGGTAAGGGGTCTGGTCATGTTTTTAATCCTCCACTTATTGAACTGCCTAGTGGCTAATAAATTTAGGCAAAAATGCAGAGTGTCACAACCTGTGACATTAAGTTATATAGCCCAACCTTTAACCCGGTATTTTTCAATTGCTCTGCCATTTTTTTTCTTTAAGCCTCGCTGTGAATCTCACCTGTCGTGGGTGCAGTGCCAAGCTTGGACATATGTACATGTCCACCCCAAAATCACTGGACTACAAAAGGTCCATTTTCTGTCTGATGGTTGAAAATATTGAGAGGTAAATGAAAACATTCTGATACAGTTTTTCAATATATTTTCAATTGTCTAACAATTTTCCATTTTTTAACATGCACACTCCAACTCAAATGATTTTTAATTCATAAATTTCTGATTGTTGTTCCGGTAGTTAAAGCAGTGAAAACACTAAAATGTGCAACAGGACACTTTTTAAATTTTGCAGTGTTGCAGCTTGTGTATCAATTTTAACGATCACATGACATTTAAAAAAATATATACCTCTTAATGTAGTCTAAACTACGATTGTTTTTTTGTTTTGTTTTTGTAGCTATGTTTTAGGCTCTTCTGACCAGCAGGTGGCAGCAGTGGACAGTGAAGAAAGGCCCGTTACACTAGAGTACATGGATAATGTTGAGCGACAGATGACAAAGGTGAAGCTATAAAATTTTAAAATATTTAGAATCAATAAAGAATTCAAATCTACAGATGTAAACAGCAACTATAGAATCTGTGCACTCAGGCATCATGGATCTGTTTCACTTGCTAAGTGCCGGCTCTGAAAAGAAAAACTTTATTTTTACAAAAAAAGTGCATAATTGTTTCGTTCTTGTCAACAGAGAATCATCTCATTTCATCAAAATGATTATGTGGAAAGGTTTAGGCCTTTTTTGAAAACAAAGATGCTTAACGAGGTTTTTGTTGTAGATATGGGTCACAGATGTAATAACATTATTCAAGAGCGAGAGAAAAGATTATTCTAAAAATAAAATATTTACTTATATTTATGATCCACAAAATAGTTCTACTTTTTACAGCACTTTCAGTGTAAATATCTGAACATATACCTTTTTTAAGTCTTTGTCAGTAGATGGCGCTCTTTCTGACCTAAGAAAAGTTCTTTGTTAGAGGCTAAACAAAGAGCTGTTTGGACCTGTTAAGGAATTTCATCCTCAAGGAAGCAGGCACAATGATATCACTTGGTCACTCCTACCACAACGATGTGTATTAATAGCCATTGCCAAATAAGTGTCTCTGTCAAAAAACCTTCCTCTTTTGTAGGTGCGATAAAGCACGTCACTTTAAGACTAATTGTGAAATTAATTTCAGGAACAATGAAAGCAAACATGCTGCTTTGTGTGTTTAATGGGGCTTAGTAAATGGTTTATTAATAGTCCCAGCATCCTTTTTATGCTTATTAGCATGTAGAACAGTGAATCATTTCCCATTATTCTGTTTTATTTATTTTGAATTGCAGATCAAATCTCTAGCAGTGACAATAGGACAGCGGTTGTTGGAGATCGAAGTTGACCTGCAGGGCAAGTTGAGGACGACTTAAAAGTGAGCTGCACACAAGCCTAGATTCGTTCTTCAGGTGTTTCTCTGCTATTCCTGCCCCAAGGCTTTGCTACAATATACAATATTTTTTTGCACAAATGTGAAAATCCGGAAATGATATCCATGTCAAACCCATAACACAAACCAGATTGTTATTAATGTTGGTTGCTGTTGTTTATCAATATCTATTTCTTCTGTTTTCTATTGTTTACGTGAGGATAAACTCATGTTTAATAATCCTGTGTATTAAGTAAATAAAGATTGTTCCCTGATTGTTTTTGTTTATTCACTTTCTCCTGTATGCCTGGTTTTCTGGATTAAAAACAGATCCCCCCTCATCCAGTCCCCTCCACTGTCTAGTTTTCATATTTTTACTAATCTTTAATCAAAGGTGTGGCAAAGTCTTTTGTTTACAGTTCCTGTCTAATGTGCCTAGCAACACTTTATGCCAGAAAGGCAGAGAGATCCTCTCGAAACCCTCCCAATCTTGAGAGCTGGTGCAGCATAACAACAGCAGCACGGATGTTGAAATCAATCTGCGCAGACCAACCAGTGGCCTGTATCCAAGGTCTGGCTGCCATGGAAACAGGCTGCTACGATGCATGCCTGTTACCACGGCACTGACCGTTTCCTGGATTCAGAGCCAGCCAGCCAGCTTGCTCGCTCGTCTGTCCGTCATCCAGAGGGGTGGAGTCACTGCTTCTCTAATCCCCAAGGGTGTTTTTCTTTCTCCTCTTCACGGTTCCCGCTTCTCTCTCTCTCTCCCCCCTCCCTTCTTCAGTCTCTTTTTCCTTTTCCTAAATAGGAAAAAAAAAAGACCTGGCAGTTTAGGAAAGGTAAAAGATGCAAAAATAATTAGGCAGGATGCATTTGATGGAATTATGGCCTCATTTATGTTCCCTATTGCACATCACACCTTGTTCATACAGCAGCTACAGAATTTTTTAAACCACTGCCCAGATGTTGGGGTGCAGCCTTTTGTTCTGGGATTTTTCTTCCAGTCTCATTATTCTGCCCAGCACGCCACACAGTCATTTTGATTAATGTGCTTGGCCCTCTGTCTGGGCACTGCGTCCTGCTGAAGGTGAACTGCTGATGCTTGGTGCTTTTTAGAGCGATCGATGCAGACTGATCACCTCCCCGCTCACATACGTCCTCTCACTCCTTCACCCTAAGAACCAAATGCACTCAGGCACGGACATGTTGCATGGCGATAAATAATGTAGACAGGATGTTGGAGGAAGGTAACCTATCTTCTCAAGCAATCAGAGAGCAATGTGTAGGAATAGGACTTGTAACTGAAATTAGCTGTCCAAGCCTTTGTGTTGTGTTTTATGTTTTGCTCCTGATTTTTATTTCACCACCATTGATGTTTGCGTTCCTCAAATTAAGAAAATTATGAATGGCAAGCTTGAAGCACTGGTTTTATTTGCTGCCTCGAAACAAAAAATCTTAAGGAAGAAATTTCAAAATGTCATCATCAAAAGAGTTTAGTGAAAAGGCTAGACAAGTAAATGTGACTGAACAGCTGGAGGAACGTTTTGCTACTAATTAAGGTTAAAAAGAGTTAACTGACAACAGGTCAGTAAAATAATTGGGAGATAACCTTAGAGTCTTTCAGAAGTAAAGATGGACAGAGGTTCACCCATTTGCCAAAAACGTGTCTACAAATTTCAGAATAATAATTTCCAACATCTACAGTACATCACATCATAAAATGATTTAGATAATCTAAAGTAATTTCTGTGTGCAAGGGACATATCAATATTGGATGTTATTTTTGGGCCCTTAGGCAGCACTGCATTAAAACAGGCATGCCTTTGTAATGAAAATCACTGCATGGCTTATTAACACACAGAAATCACTGTCTGTGAACACAGTGCAACATGCCATTCACAAATGCAGTTTAAACCTCTATCATGCAAAAAAGAAGCCATATGCAAACATGATCCAGAAACACAGCTATCTCTGGGTCAAAGCTCATTTAAAATTGAAAAACATTAATTTGGTCAGATAATTAAAATAAATCAAAACGAAAAATATGACTTGGTACATAGCGTCAGTTTAAACATTAGATATATGGGGAAGTGGTAGCTCAGTGGATAAAATGTTGGCCTTCTGCTCAGAAGGTCATAGGTACTGGGCCCTTGAGCAAGGCCCTTATCCCTCAGTTAGCTGTATAACAGGTACATTTAAGTCACTCTGGATAAAGATGTCTGATAAATGCAACAATACCTTGTTCTGTTCTGTTCTGAATAAAATAAGGGATTATGAGATTAACTATTTATCGAACTCGATTTTTGTTCACATTTTTTGAAATTGGTGGCAGTATTTTTAAATGTGTATTATATTTGACCTGAACATGCTTAATAGTAATAGTAGTGGAAAACAATTGAAGCTCAAATTCAGTTTAATACCAATCTAGCCTTTCAGTTGAGATACTGATATACAGATTAGTGTCTAAGGATTCTTAGACTTCTCAGCCATTCCGAATTTAAGCTTACTTTGTTTTTATAGTAACCTCAATTTTACCTACTGTAGATGTTCTCCACTAGATTAGTGGCTGTAGGATTTTGTCCATTCACCCACAAACTGTTGCTGATTTTATGGCCTGGGATGTAGTCTGTGTTCCAGTTCATCCCAAAAGTTTTGCAAACCTCGTCTTCATAAAGCTTGTTTTTGTGCTTTGTGCACAAAGGCACCGTCATGTTGGAGCATGTTTGGACTCCTTAGTTCCAATGAAGTGACAGCGTTTTTGTATGTTACAGCATCCAAAGACATTGTGGACGATTTTCTCCTGTATGTTGTATGTTGAAGACCCACACACAGGTGTGAGGGTCAGTTGTTCATAAATTCTCATCCATTTTAAGTGTCTCAAAATATTGCATGTCATCTACTGTAGCTCATTTCACAGCCAGAATCTTTTTCAGACAAAAAAAACTTACCTCAACTGGAAAACCCTTCATAAACAAGATTAGCGGCAGTCAGTTTCTAAGCCGGAACAAATTATAGGCAGAGTGTCCGTTACACAGTAAGAAGCCAGTGGTCTGATGTTGACTAATGAAGACCATAACCATGCCGACAGCCAGGAAAAGCTTACAACTGTTTTAACACACAGGCTGGATTCAAGCCAAATCACAAAACCATCATCTTGCCTGTACTTGGTATTGTTTACTCTTAATTCAATGTTTATGATTTGTGTTTGTGTAGGCATCCAGTTTTGAAGTGGTAAGATTTTTAGATTAGCTTTAGAATTCAGATTAACTGTTATCACCAGATTAGCTTGTGGAATATTAATTAAAGCTTTCTTTCTTTCTCTTTCTCAGTATTGTTCCCACATACTCTATTATTTCTATTATTACTGTTTCCCTTTACTTTCAAATTTCAATTAGTGAATCAATTAAATAACAGGTAAACAGACTGACTCATTTCATTTGTAACATTTATTCTAATAGATCAAATCATATCAAATCAAGAGCAGCCAACATGAATCGGATTCGCAGATGAGCACATGATCACAAATGGGATCATTTAATAACTGTGCCTTGAGCTCATCTGTAGGTAACTTTTAATACAAATGTATTTTATAAAAGCTTGTAAGAAACAATAAAAGAGAGATGGCATATTTTAATCAAAACAGAGTGAATAAATCACTCAGATTCGGCGAGTTTTGACTAGAGCGATAAGGAAAAACCTTCAAATTAGGAGCAATAAATGATTTTTAATGAAGTATTTTGCCCTCTGACCCATGTTGTGCAATAATAATTTCACAATTGTATTGCCATTTGTGTCCCACTGACGTTAATGTACCAAATGTGTAAAACTGTAAAAGGCTTATAAAATGTGGATGAAACATCATTTACAACAACCAATGTGCATGTTCCTTATAAATAATGTTTAAATAAACGTAATAAGTGGCTATTCAAACCACTTAGGAAACAATATTTGTTTCAGCATCTCATGCCTAGAACTTCCTTTTCTGTAAGTCACCTATTATGCAGTAGCTGTTTATCTCCACAACATTCACCCAGATATGTTCACCTCTATGAAATATTTGGAATCGTCCATAAGTCACATGTTCAGCAGGAAATTGCATCATCCACATTTCCTGAAGATCATGGGAAGAAGCAAATTCTCATTATTCTCAGGTCAATGTAAGCCAAATTATATATTCATTTATTAAGCAGAAATATGAACTATTCATTAGAATGTCATTATTCTATGCTTTAGAAACTGAACCTAGTCCCACAAAGAAAATAAAAAGTTACACTTTTTAATAGTTAAATGTGTTTTCTTTAAATATCAAGAAAAATGAATCTAAATTTTTGGTTATATAAGTAAAAATTTAAATCCTAATTGTAATTGTGGAAGCACCTATAAGCTTCTGGGGTTTTTGTCCACCTACCCATATCTTATCCACCCTGATTCATCCAGGACAGAGTGTGGGAACACCCATATCATTTATCATGGGTGTAGAAAATATGTACAATTACTGTCTGCATATGTGGGGTATATGTGGGGCTGTTGCACAGCTGACTGGATTAAATGAGGCCTGTGAGGTTGTTCAGCTGTCACTTACTTCACAGGTGTCCCATGAGAAAAGTGGACAGCACAAATTGCCCCGCTTCATGTTACAGGCATATGAAAAAAGCATTTTCTTTGTATGCGAGGTAGTAGGAAATGCTATAATAAAGAAACATTCTCAGTCAAATCAGTTTTATTGTGTAAGATGTGTCATAAAAGCGGTTTGTGTTTAGTGCAAAAGGAAAACAGAGCACAAATACTCATTTTTAAAATATAAATATTAAAAATCTTTTTTTACAGCATAAAAATCTCTTTTCACTTAAGCACATGTTATAAAGTTTACAAAAGTGTCCTCAGAGTTCAAAAGACTTTAGACCTCGGGTTCATTGCTCACTGTAACAAAACCACGTCCAACAACCTACAAATCATTGGTACATGTCTTTTCACATGCAAATTTCAAGTTAGTTAAAAAAAAACAGTTCATAGCCTTCTGTTCAAGTAAACACTTTGAAAGCTTTTTCACCCCAACTACAGTAATGTGCAATGAGTGAAGGTATCAGTGTACTCACAACATGGAAAAACACATTGGGCTCATATTTACAAGTGGTTCTCACATCACAGAAGTAAATCATGTAGGTGATTAACACTGGGTACCAAATAGTTGCACTATTGCACAGTCTACTACATTACTCAACATGATGAGTTACAACATGACGAACCCCTGTTCCCTCCCCCAAAATGATGCATGTATTAGAGTGATAAGACACAGGATACACAATGTAACAACATTACCAATTATCCCTATTTTGACCAAAGGGCTTGAAACACATGATATTTAAGGCTATACAAAGTTCAGCAATCTCTTTCAAGTTAAGCAAAAAGCTAGTGGTGAAAGTATTTCACAGCAATATTAATGGGAGATTTACTTTCTGTGAAGTAGACCTGAGTGTCTGTAACTTGCGAGGTGGAAATGCAGCAACAGCTTCACTCATGCCGCTAAGTAATACAAACTTCACAGGTGCTCTGAGGTACATAGTGAACTGGCAGTGATGCAGCATCTTCTATTGACAAAAATATGTGGTTTAGTAAAAGTCATTCTATGATCCTTAAATGGTGCTTGCAGTAAAGCGAAAATATTACAATTAGCATTCTAGTTTGTGACTTATATGCCACATTAGAGGTAATTAATAACACAGTGCTCAGATTTGGGGTGTGCCCAGGCATCTACAGGCATCTATCTGTGCATATCAAAGACAGCTCGCTCCCCAGAGGATTAAAGTTTTTATTCCGCCTCTTTGGAAGCCCTGATGCTTCGAACGGAATAAAAATCAGTGGTAGTTAATGAGTATACTGCATACAGTTTCTGTTTTAAAAGTGTGTTTACTTGAGAATGTGAAAGTTCTTAAGATATAGTTGTAAAACAGCAAACACTGCATTTAATCTCTTTTTGAAACTTCACAAGTTCAAATGTGCCTTTGTCATCAGCACAGAGTTTTGAGTGCCCCAGAGGCACACAGTAGAGTCTGCATGTGGTATGGCGTTGGTGACTCCACCTCCACAGCTGGCTCAGGCCTAAACAGAGGTGCTGGAAAGGCAAAGGGTTGAACTTTCTTCTTCAAGATCTGTCCAATACCCATGGAAGGGAACTTTGCACGGTGCTGTGGACTGCTGGGCTCTTCATTGCTGCTGCCACTGCTGCACCCAATACTGCCCCCATTTCTGTGCCCACTGTTGCCTCTATTGCTGCCTCCGTTGCTACCCCAACTGTTGCCTTCATTGCTGCCCCCATTTTTTATACCAGTGTTGCCTCCATTGCCGCACCCATCGTTGACCCCATTGCTGTGTCCACCGCTGTGTCCACCGCCGCCTCCATTGCTTCGCCCACTGTTGCCTCCATTGCTGCACCCATCGCTGTGCCCACCGCTGCCTACATTGCTGCGCCCGCTGCTGCTTCCATTGCCTCGTCCGCTGCTGCTTCCATTGCTTCGCCCACTGCTGCCTCCATTGCTGCACCCATCACTGCCCCCATTGCTGTGCCCATCACCGCCCCCATTGCTGTGCCCACCGCCACCCGCATTGCTGTGCCCACCGCTACTTCCATTGCTGCGCCCACCGCTGCCTCCATTGCTGTGCCCACCGCTGCCTCCATTGCTGCGCCCACTGTTGCCTCCATTGCTGCGCCCACCGCTACCTCCATTGCTGCGCCCACCACTGCGCCCGCCACTGCCCCCATTGCTGCCTGACTCAGGTTTGCTGTGACACTCTGTGGTGGGTAGGCTATTTTTGAGTTGGGGTTTTACAATGACCACTGGGACATTAGGAATGGTTGCTTTTTTAAGGTAGGAACTGTCTGGCTGGTGAAAAGCAGAAACATGTCTCGGTGGCGAGAGAGCTCCATTGGTGAGCTTGTACCAGGGAGATGGTGGATCATCTTTGCTCGGTTCTTTGCTTGCTGATGCCCAGGAATGTGCACCCAGAGATGAGGGAGGCCGTGCAGGGACATCAACAGCCCTCGGGCCATCTTTTTTGGGTGGCTGGGCCTCGATGTGCCGCCCTCCTTGAGATGTTTGTGGGAACAGCGGGTGGATTTCTAGGTATTCTAAAGATGATGAGGCAATGCAGCCACCCTGTCGTGAGTAAGCGTCCTTCAGGCCAGTCATCGCTTTAAGAAGCCCTGAGAAAAAGAGTGAGAGAGAGTTTTAAAAATGGCTAAATATCGATGTGTAATTTTGTTTTCAAATGACAGAGACTTGTATAAAATAAAGCAACAGCTGAAATCATTTGAACAGTGTATATACTAAAATTATATTTTCTTTTATCCCAAAAATATTTCACTAAAAGAAATCTTTATTTTGCAATTGTTTAGTATGTTATGATATTCTCAGGTGCTTACCTGTTTTCTGTTTCTTTTCTTTGGTGGGGCCTTTGCTCACAGCTAAATAGACTGGTGTCTGCTTAGGGGGAATGGTAATCTTCTCAATGTGTTTCCTCCACTGTGTCTGAAATAACTCACTCTTTTTCTCCTTTTCTATACTGTACTGCTTTTCCTGTGAAAAAATAAATATGAGTTACATAACATTCCATCGCCCTTTTAAATTGTATGTTTGCATGAAGGGTATTGAGTGATTTAGGTTAACCCCTTTACTTTGATTAGACATGATGCCACTTTGTATCTGACAATGAACAGAAAGTTGTAACTAATATTCTTATTTGCTCATCAAAATGAGCAATTAATGAGAAAAGGCTTTAAACAGCAGATCCTTGTGCCAATAAGCATCACACTCACCCGATACTCTTTGGAGAGTCTTTTCATTTTCTTGTTAAGGAGGAAGTAGACAGCGAGGGTGTGGCATGCTCGGTTAGTGAGAACAGCACTAAGGACTTCACTGTGCTTGTAGCCCATTCGTTCAGTCATATGCAGAAGAACTGTGTGGTTGATCTCCTCAATATGAATCCTATGCAAGCCAGCAACATTAAAACATTGATTGCTTTTAGAAGTAGTGTTTGGTATAAATCATAAAAACGGTATTTTTGTTTCTTTTACCTGTTCAAATAAGGAATTCCAGTGTGTGGGTTGCCCAGCTGTAACCATGAATCACCCATAACTTGGTGGATGTTAGGTCTTTTGGCAGGGTCTGGTTCCAAAAGGCTCTTCAGTAAACTAACTGCAGCTGTAGGCAAAAAAAAATAATAAACTGTCTGTCTGAGTTTATTAAATTACATTTGGTTCAATGATAGTCTTCACTGTCTTATTCTCTACTTCATTAAACCACAGACACTGAAATCAGCAAATCTATAGTTGACCTTCAACGAACCCATCAGCCGAGCTCTAGAGAGGACACTTACAGAGTACGATAGAGAGCAGTGTGTTAAAGTTTTTTCCAGGACAACGCATTACTGTAACACAATACCTCTCTCATAAACAGGATAAACCGTGCTGTCCTCTGTCTCTCTGTGGTAAGATCCAATTAACCCATTACCTTCCACCTAGTGTGTTACATAAGATGATGAGGAGACACATATGTGTCCATGATAATATTGTTGTTACATAAGGAGGATAATCTTATTTCAGGACTGTTTTTATTGTTTCATTTTCCTGTAGATAAAAATGTGTGGCTGTGCCCATATTTGTGCCATTTTCAAATTAATGAACGTCTTACACTCTGGTTGAGTGAATTCCCCTCACCATTTCCTATTTGCATGATAAACTGGTTTTACCTTTTAAGCCTTAAAAGCACATTGTTTAGACAGCTGATAAAGGACCTTTGTCCATTATAAAAACTGATGGACTTGGCAATTATGTACTAAAGAAGTGCTGATTTCAGTGTGTCTTACATGGTAAATGCAAATGTATTTGTACCTGAGGAGATAGAAGAAGGCAGTGGGTTCATGTCCTTGTCCACCATTCTCTGGTGCAAAGCTTTAAGGTTGAAAGGCTCCACCGTGAAAGGAAGGGTGCCAGTGAGCATGGCATACATGTTGACTCCACTGCATTAGAACAAAGCACATATGTGCAGGTTAAAAAAATTGTCCACACGCCCTATAAGCATCACCTTGCTGACAGATGCAAAGAGAAAAACTCTATGTAACTGAGAAAAAAGATGCACTGAATGCTACAAAACCTGCAATGTTTTATACATTTGCACTACTGTGAAATCAAAAGAGACTTGTCTTGTAACAGTGTAACATATACTGAAATCAATCATGTGGTGGAGGTTCTGTGAACTCACATCGACCATACATCTACTTTGGGTCCATACTTATTCCTTGACAACAGCTCTGGGGCGGCATAGGCTGGACTGCCACACTGTGTGCTGAAAGGATCAGAATATCCCAGGATTCCTGCACAGTTGCTAAGTCCAAAATCTGGGTTGAAACAAAGGGCAAGGAAATAAATTTCAATAGGTTGAATGTTGCTTGAGCTTGCAGGCTATGCTGCTTAAGTTAGCACAAAAAATCAAGACTGTCATTAACAACTCTCTCACAGCTGAGGGGGGTTTATAGCTGTCTAACACTAAGACTCAGCTGTTAACTAGCAACTCTGTATGCTGAAGCAGGCTTTCACAGAGGTGAGAGGTTGTTTGGTTTTAATGAGATAATGATTGTGCCATCAATCTTCAGCACATGCCAAAGAGGACATTTAATTGTGCTATGAGTTTAGATTAGGACTGTGTTGATGATGCATTGTAAAAAAACAAAACAAAACAAAAATAAAACCATTCCTGTCTTTGGAAGTGGGTTTTGTAACAGCTATTTATTAAGATCATTATTAAGCTTTGCGAACAACATTTATCAATTTATTTAAGTCTCTTTTTTTACTTACCTATGAGCTTTATGTTGTCTTGTTCATCTAACAGAAGATTTTCAATCTTTAGGTCTCTAGAGAAAAGGAACAAAAAACAGTGATTGTGAGTGAAGTTGCTTTACAGAGTGCTCTTGAGTCCATGTAACTATCTTAATCTATAGATAACACAACAATGTTAATTAGCATATAGAGCATTTATCTCTCGGAAAATGTTTAATCCCATTGTTCTGTTCTATGTTTTTTAATCTCATAAACTATGTGCAGCTACAAAAAAAACAAGTCACACATTATTCTTATTGCTTTTATCATCTTGTTACTTTAAGATACCATACAGAAATATCAGTGAACTGGAGTTTTCATTTGTGCCTATATTTATGTCTCACCTGTGTACCACCCCTGCCCTGTGTAGATGCTCCACAGCCATGACTAGCTGGCGGATGTATTTCTGCGCTTCCCTCTCTTCGAGACGCTTCTTCTCGTAGATGTGGTTCATAAGGTTTCCTCCAGGGCAGAGCTCCATCACAAGATAGTAGCTGTTTTCAGTCTCCAGGATGTCTAACAGTTGGGTGATATTGGGGTGGCGAATCATTTGCTGGATCTGACCCTCTCTGCGCAGGTTTTTGGTAACATATGAGTCTTTCTTAGCCTTTCTTTTGTCAATCACTTTTACTGCCACCTAGAAAACAGACAGAGAGGACCATTAGAATAACTGAATATTTTAATAAGTGTTTTATAATACATAATTACCAGACAAATACAACAAAACCACCACAGACACATTTAAACTCAAGACTCCAACAAATTTATTGTTTAATCAAAAAAACACTGCATGTCCATTTGCCATCAGATCATGTTTACCACAACATTAGTCTTCGAACATTTTTTAGATTTTCGAATAATTTTTGCCCCCCAGTTAACAGGTGGCTACATTATTCTGGTTATAACTGGATATCAGGTTCTCATTGTATAGAAACTATGCTTGACACCCACAATCTGATGGTCAACGAAGCCTGTGGAGAAGAAGGAGGTGGCGGGGGAGGCTTCTGGACAAATGACTATTATAACTGCTAAGTTCCCGAGCCCTTAGACCACATTCACCCAAAGGCTGGGACCCCAAATGGCTTGTTAATACCACCCATTTGTCACAACAGACACCACAAACCACTAATGCTGAATAAACACCTAAGCTAGTAAAGTGGTGACAAATGTATTTCTAAATGTATGTATGGGGGTCTTGCACTATTTACATGCTTAGGCTTTACATTATAGAAGCACTTGTAACAATAGCTAAACCCTTTTCGGAGGGGGGGGGGGATTCTTAGTGAACATCTAAATTCCTCCACATGACAGACACAATAATTTTTATATGCCATTATATAGTACACATCTTTTTATGTTTAAGCAACTATTTACCAAATTATATAAATTCAGTATGTAACAATTTTTAATTTGGATCAGTTGTTTTTATGTTATTTTAATTGCATTATGTGCTTTTTGATTCTTATATTATTCATTGTTAATGTTAGGTTTAAATTCTTTACAGCGGATATAAACCCTGAAACAGTGAAAAGAGCCTGGCCTTGATATTTGTTCCACTGCTGATCAAAGTGCTCATCTTTGTATTTGCAGATGAAGAGGTTTCAGAAGGTGGCCTGTCGTGCCATGGCAAATCATCCAATAAAGGAGCTTGTAAGCAAACAGGTCATACACAACCAATTGAGCAAATAATTACACCAATTAGACTTACAAGAGCTAGAGCAAAATAAAGAAAGACCTTAAAAGCCTCCCTGCAACAGATCCAAAACAGTCACCTAAATGCAAATGTAACAACACTTTCTCTTGATCTGTTGCCAATGATCAGCTCAGTCTTCCAAATAGGGTTGTGGGGGTTGATGGTACAAAAACGGGGGAGGGGACCCCAGAGTTCAAGGCTAACGTGTTTATCTTCTGCACAGACAAAGGATGAAAATGGGTTACACATGATCAAAACACACAGGAGAAGCATGTGCTGTGTTCCCATCACCCCACCCAAGTCCCCCGATGATGTAATCCGAGCAAGGGCGAATGAGGAGAAGGCAGAACGAGGCGCGTTCTCTCCTGGTTGAGATTTCTGGTGTTTGCATCATCAATGGGATAGACTTTTTTTTGTCCCCACAGCAACAGTAAAATGTGGCTTTTTGGAGGGATAAACTAATATTAATGCAGTAAATGAGATTTTGAGGCCACTTTTTCTTTTTTTTCTCAAATATATCGATCAACACACAATGATGAACAATGAATAGAACAAAGGAAGACAGTAGGTGATAAACATACATTTTACTGCCACACCAATATAGAGACATTTGTAAAATAATAATGTGTAAAAGAAATTTGGGACAAAAAAAAATCTTTTTTTTTTTTTTTTGATAATACAAACTATTGTATTATTACATTATGCTCTGTAAGACAAAAAGGTTATAACTAAATAATGGTGTTTACTCACTAAATAGCCTTTATTTCTATCACTGTTCAGGTCACATTATTATTAATTTGATTGTAAATGTCCAATATTTCTTGATTCACAACCAACTTGCTGAAACAACAAAATATGGCTTACTGGGCTAATCTAAGATTATTTCCGACACCTAAATCTCAATAAGCCAAGTCGAGTGCCTTCATTACCTAATGTGCTCCTGCATTTAACTGGAGGTTCATGTGCACTTCAAAGTTGGACTATAATTCAAGTGCAACCAAAGAAATCTCTTTTTCTTCTCTGGGATATGAATCCAGATTGCAGGCCAGTCTGTACTTCATTCAACACCAGCTGGTTTTCAGACAGGAAACTGTTTTAGCATAACAGGATATGAATGAGAAGCTTCTCTGCTACTAAAATATTATAAATTGTTAGTGTTTAAACTTCATAACATAATTATTATATTAAAAATCCTTGTTTCCGATGACTTGTCATCTTGTGTGCACATCTTTATTAATTCATTTCCCCAATTCTAGCAGCTACATTACACTGACAGCTGTTCCACAACCAGCAGCTCATAACAATGTGCATCTTAGAAACTAGATTTTTTTTAACACAATATTGTATGTTGCATGCAAATAACAAACTATTTTGAATTTTTTATTTTTTTTACTGCAAATTAGTTTGTGTGAACAGCAATAAGAATAGAGTCACCTTCTCTCCGGTGAGCGCGTGCAGTCCCTCACGCACTTTGGCGAAAGAGCCCTCTCCCAGTTTCCTGCCGATGAGATAATTCCCAACCCTTTTGGTGTGATAAAAGTTGCGAAGAATGTCCCCTGATGGACCACTTGACAAAGACGGAGGTGGGATGTTTTCCGTGCCGATGGCAGCCGAGTTTTTTACCTCGAACAGCCGGTCCATATTCATGTCTGTTCCAGCTTCGGGCATCCTGGCAGCTTGGACTTCAGTTCGGTTTTTGGTATAACAGATCGATATTGTCGAGTTTGTCACGTTTATAGAAACGCTTCTCGCTTGAAGTGAGTCGGTTCCGATCGGAACATCTGAAAGAAATCTAATCTAAACCCTGAACGGAAATGAACGAGACTCCAGAGCTCATTTCACACTGGTACCGGATACAGGATGCGACTTCCGAGGTTTGTGATCTAATGACTGCGTTCCAAGTAACACAATATAACAGAAACACGTGACCATTACCCTGTTTAGACCTAATGTCTTTCTGTGCAGCACTCAATCCACAACACACTGAACTGGTGAATGGCTCACGCGCTGGTTTATGTGAGTTTCCCGGTAACGGGAGGGGGCGTTTCCTATTTGCTATAGACTGGGGTTCTCAGTCGCTGGGTTGAAATCTTATCCAATCAGAAGCAGCTTCACGATGCTCTCAGACTCCACCCTGTCTAGTTGTAAATAAGCCCCGCCCCTCGCCTGCGCATGCCGAGACAACAAAGAGCACGTTTCGAGGACAGTCACTGATGGACCGATGTACTGATGGACTGTTAAACACATGTTGGCTACCTGGTATTAGTTCAACACACAATACAGGTTTAACGGAATGGATCTTCTAAACGTATTATCACGTAAATTACATTCATTAATCACGATCTACGAGTTGTGACAGTGTTGTCACGACATCAGCCCAACACGCATTTGTCCCTGTCACGAAGCAGACACAAAACGAAAGCCAGGTGATTTGAGTGCTAATCTATAAAAACACTCTATAATTAAGTTTCTAAATGTCAATTTTGGTGACACTGAAAGACACCGCTATGCTTAAGATTCTAGATGTCCCATGCATTACGTTTTCTTTAATATATGCAGTGTATACCATAGCTTATAGAAAATGTATAAGTCCAAAAACTGATTTGTTTAAGACCATTTGTTTGTTACTTATCAATACTACTGAGACGCTATTTTGCATTGAATGTGGTAATGTCTAAATCGAATGAGATGAGGTCATTGTTAACACAGTAAACATCACCACGTGCTCATGACAGTCTGTAATGTCTAACAAAAAAAACTGAACACTGAGACCACTAGGACATCTAGTGGTGACAATAGGTAGTGCAGTTGACTGAAATCGTTCCCCAGACTGAACAAATCATAGTAATTTCTACATTAGAGAATTTATTTTAGTGTATTTTTTAATATGTTGTTTATTGTCACGTCCACCTATAGTGAAAAGTGCCCAAAGCCAAAATCATGCTCCAGAAATGCCAACATCAGTCCAAACTTCACCTATAACCTGTCTGATCAAGACAAAAATCATACTCTCACTATGTCTGATCTAGTGTGGGTTTGGTTTATGTTTAATTTAGTTTGATTTAATGCACTTAAATCCAAATTGAATGTTCATTCATCAAGATCGTCCAACATCAAGGAGAAAGTTTCCAAATATGAATATACATGTTTACTTAAAAAAAGATATGCCAGAAATAAACCTGCATGAATAATAACTGCAAGAAAAGTGCATGAATAATAACTGCTCTTTGGGTGTGAAAATGCATGTGTTTATGCATGGAATCTACACTGAGCAAAGCATTTTCTAATAATGATTTATTTGTACACTGAACATCGTAACATCCAGAACAATATTAGAGCTACTCATATTACAAAACAAATTGCTTTACAGAACACAAAAAAAATAAATAAAATATGATTGTAAGTAAATAGGGGCTATAAACTAATACAGACCCGATTCCAAAAAAGTTGGGACACGGTACAAATTGTAAATAAAACCAGAATGCAATGATGTGGAAGTTTTAAATTTCAATATTTTATTCAGAATATAACATAGATGACATATCAAATGTTTAAACTGAGAAAATGTATCATTTTAAGGGAAAAAATAAGTTGAATTTAAATTTCATGGCATCAACACATCTCAAAAAATTGGCACAAGGCCATGTTTAAAACTGTGTGGCATCCCCTGTTCTTTTTGTAACAGTCTGCAAATGTATGGGGACTGAGGAGACAAGTTGCTCAAGTTTAGGAATAGGAATGTTGTCCCTTTTTTGTCTAATACAGGCTTCTAGCTGCTCAACTGTCTTAGGTCTTCTTTGTCACATCTTCCTCTTTATTTACATTGGGGGAATAGGTGATCCTCTGCCCATCTTGACTTCTGAGGGACACTGCCACTCTGAGAGGCTCTTTTTATACCCAATCATGTTGCCAATTGACCTAATAAGATGCAAATTGGTCCTCCAGCTGTTTCTTATATGTACATTTAACTTTTCTGGCCTCTTATTGCTACCAGTCCTTTTTTGGAATGTGTAGCTCTCATGAAATCCAAAATAAGCCAATATTTGGCATGACATTTCAAAATATCTCACTTTCAACATTTAATAAGTTATCTATATTCTATTGTGAATAAAACATGAGTTAATGAGATTTGTAAATTGTTGCATTCCTTTTTTTATTTACAATTTGTACAGTGTCCCAACTTTTTTGGAATTGGTTTGTATGTAATGCTTACATTCATGCAAAAAGACCCTTGGAGCTTTTTCCTTTTATGCATATTTGTATAAACAGAATACTGTGCAAAAGTAGGTGTAGTTGTATTTTTTTTATCAATTAGAAAATGGAGAGTAAATAAACAGAAGAGAAATCATTATATCAATATTTGGCATGGCCATTCTTTGACTTTCAGTTGTTTTGCACACTTTGTATACTTGCACAAAGTCAGGTATGTTGTAGGCTCAGGTACATGAATAACCAATTATACTAAGCATGTGCTAACGATCATAATTCTCATATGTAGGTTAAAAGATAGAAATCTGTCATTATAAAGACCTTTTAACAGCTGGTATTCACCCACCTGAAGAATGTAATAGAACAGCTGTTGAATCCCCTAGAGTTTGCCTACCAAGCAAACAGATCAATTGATGATGCAGTAAACATGGGGCTGCACTATATTCTGCAACACCTTGACTGGTCCATATATGGAGGGATATAGGGATATATGCCCGGATTGGTGGTGGACTTCAGTTCAGCATTTAATACAATAATCCCAAAAATTCACCATTTCAAACTCCTAAAGCTCACTATAACCCTGCCATCTGTGAGTGGATCAGCAGCTTCCTGACAGGCAGGAAACAACAGGTGTGGCTGGGTGCGGTTTTCTCCAGTATTCGACAGTCACCACTGGCGCTACTCAGGTATGTGTCCTCTCCCCACTGATATTCTTCCTCTATACAAACGAATGCACATCCAGTGACCCAACTGTTAAAATCCTGAAATTTGCAGATGTTACAACCCTAATTGGACTCATACATGATGGCGACGAGTCTGCATATCTGCAGGAGGTGCTATGGTGCAGATGAACAAAAGTCTGCTATCTAAAAAAGTAAATAAAGAAAGTAAATATATGCATATTGTTTCTAGACTGAGGGACAAAAAAACAATTATATTGAAATGTGAGTTTAAAAAATGACGACAGGGAGAAAATGAAATAAAAAACTACTCTGTACAGTAAATATAGTACATAAAGGTAATTTTACACATGTATTACATCATACAGAAAGTGTGTGTACCTATTAAAATTCACTATATTCAATCTCTGTTACTTTTTTTTTTTTGCTGGAATAATATTATAACAAAGTTTGGTTGAATCCCACATGGCTTTCTTTTTAAGATACCATTTAAACAGAGTTTAAAGGCACCCACTACATGTTGCAATATTAAAAACAGCTGATTACAGTGAAAACTTCACAAATAAATAAGTTAGAAATAATACAGCCAGCAAAATCACATATATGTTTTTAAAGGATGTGTTTATGTTAGCACAGGATCACAGAACAGTGCAAAGTAATTCATTCAAATTCATGTGATATTAGAACTCATATTGCAATGTGGTTTGTGGCTTGGATATGTTTAATATATAGGGCAGCAGCACAATACATATACAGAGCAAGAGCTTTTACACGTTATGTTGTGGAAAATTACAAGATATTTAAATTACAAGATATAATTATAAATTAATTATATCTGTTTTCTTTTTTATATCAAATTATTATTATGTGCATATTAATAATGAAGATAAGGCAGATTATATAAAATAGGACCAAAAGACATTATGAAACATTTAGAAAAACATTTATATCATCCAGTGATATAACAAAAATATAATATACATTGTATAATTTGTTTATACCTTATGAATTGCAAACTGAGCAGGTTACAGTGCTGAAAACCATCAGTGTTCTGTAGGAAATAAAGAAATCCTCATCAACTAAAGACCAAACAGACAACAATCCTCGTCATTCTCCCCATTTAATGAAACTGCTAAAGGAGAGACTATGAATAGGATGCTACAGTATGTGTATCCTACTAGTGCTAGCCAGAATATAGTGAGGTCACAATAGTAAAAAGGCATCTGGTGCCAAGAGATTGGATATCATTCACACCAGGAAGATTTTAGATGAAACATTTGCGGCAACATTTCATCACACAGAGTGAAAAAACAGCACGCAACACAAGCTCTTAGAAACTAGATCACAGTGTCTTAGCTTATTGTTTATTCCTGTTACATGAATGCGGCACATTACATACAGTACAGCTGTAGTTATAAGCCAAAACCTCCTCCAAGACTTGAAACCTCTCAAATCCACATCTACACCAATGAGCTATTCAAGTACAGTGGGGTAACTATGAAAATAATTCCTGATGAACGAAGCATTGACTATGGCAAGAGTTTTGAACATGGCAGTTTTTCATTTTTATCGTCTTCTATATAATTTAGCTAGTGAGAAAGCAGGCTATGCCCTTGCCTTTAATCATCATCTTATTAATTAAGTGCAAAACAGTTGTTTGTAGGAACCCCCATACTGGACTAGATTTCTTTGGACTATTGGAGAGCATCTCATGTGTAATTTAAAATCATGTCATTTCAGTTTTCTCCACTCAGATCACATGGTTGAAGCCTGGAAATTTCTGGTAAACTTTGTTTGAATGAAAAGGTTGAAGCCTTTTTGTTTAGCATGCTTAATATTTAAAAGAAGAAGCTAGTGTGCCAAAAGAGTCTTGAAGCACATAAACTTGATAAATTAAGAATGCAGGTGCATTTTTTTTAAATTAAATTCCATTTTCAATTTGATAAAATTAAATGTATGCGCTTTTAAGTATATGAATAGTTTGTCGTATTTATTTTGCCATGTAAAGGACAATGCAATGCATCATATATTGCTCATCTGATTATATGTGAACCCTCTGGACTAATTTCATGGCAATCCATTTCATACTACTGCTACTAACAATACCACAACCAAAGTCAATTAATACTAATAATATTAAAATTCAATTCAATTTAAATTCTAAAATCAATTCAATAAAATTTTATTGGTATTGCTCTTTTTACAATGGACATTGTCCCTTAATGAGCATGCTATTGGTGATGGTGGTAAGGAAAAAACTCACAGAGATGGTACAAGGAAGAAACCTAGAAAAAAAAACTCAAAAAGAAACCCATCCTCTACAGGGTGGCACCAAATGTTCATTCATAATAGTTTTATCATTGTTATGGTGAACTGTTCAGTGGCGGGATTTTAAATGCAGAACTGTTTATGCAAATTGCAGTCCAAACCCATTCTCATAGTTCTTGCATTGCTCAGTGAATTCATGACTTTTTAGGCTGTTCATGTGGAACCATCCTCAGCTTGCACAGAGTGGTCTTCAGTTCAATAAAACTTAATGAGGTAGGGTGTTGCTTAGACAGACCTAAAAAATTGAAAAGGACAGGATCACTGACCACTGCTACCTCAGAAGCATGTATAACTCCACAGAGAGAGAGAGAGAGAGAGAGAGAGAGAGAGAGAGAAAGTGAGAAAAGGAGAATAGAGGGGTGACAGACCACCGTCAACATCTGAGTTCATCAAAATACTATATCCATGATTCCTCCAGATCGCCTCATTTAGTTAAGAAAAAAATTACATGTATTTCTTAGATATTTGTTTGCGAACAACTAACTCAAGGGAGTTAATTCAGACACAAAGCCAAAGTAGTGTGATCAAATAACATTATTTTATTCCAAGAGCTGTTGTTTTGTGTCATATTTTTCATTTTTCAGCACTTAACTTGTGTCTCTTGACAAAATTGCCATATTAAACTATCTGAATTGCTGACACAAAAGTCAATTTTCCGTTCTATGATTGTTTGGTCAGAGGGAAACTGTTACAGCCAAGTTCAACTATCAAAACAAGTCTGTAACGATCTGCACCCATTAATACATCTGAGTTAGACTTTTTTATGCCTACGGAGGAAGAGAAATTGATTTGTCTCGGACATACTTTTTTAAGAAAAGCTAGACATAGTGAGGAGAGGTCATTCAACCCTGAAGCTAGCTAGCATGTCTCAGCCCGGGAAATGGTTTGTTCTACTCTTCCAGACCAGTGAATACGAGCAGTATGACTGGCTTACAGCCTCTGAGGAGCGCTGCAAATTATGAGTAAGCATCTCTTGTGAGTAGGTTGTATTTTTTTCGTTTTTGGTATTTGGTATTTTGTATGTTTTTGTCATGTCATTAGGCAAATATTGGATCTAATTTGCTTCAGACGATGTAGGTGGCGCAGTTGCAATTGAAGTGTAGAGGTTTGGAGCTTGCTTTAGTAAAATAGATTTCACCCTCGATATGTAAAATGCCTCTATCTCTGTAATGACGTTGTTATATTGGGTTTTTGCTTGTATTGATGGTTTCTATAATTGTAACGTGATAGTGGTGGTATTAAGAGGTGGATTAAGTCGAGTAAATGCCCATTGAAGGCCCAGGTACCAAATGCACGGCCTGCCACTAGGACCACCGCTGTACAGGTGTGCATAGATGACCACTTCTTCCTCTTCTTCTTCTTTCGGCCGCTCCCATTAGGGGTCGCCACAGCAGGTCATCCGTTTCCATACCCCCTGTCCTTTACATCTGCCTCTTTCAAACCACATCCATAAACCTCCTCCTTGGCTTTCCTCTTTTCCTCCTTTCTGGTGGCTCCATCCTCAAAATTCTCCTACCAATATACATAATGTACCTTTTTTTGCACATGTCCAAACCATGCATAGATGACCACTAGTGGGCGCTATTTACTCACTAGTTAGAAAAAGAGCCTCGATCCGTTCTATTTCAGAAAGCAGTAGTCGGGGTGTTTAATAGGACACGTTTGAATGTCGTTTTGACGTGCAGCGCTATTATAATATAGCGTTTAAAAATAAAACAATCAACATTTTGATTATGATTAGCATCATGATTAAACACACAGCTGGACGGGTCCGATTTGTGTCCTGCTTTCTACTGTCTTTCGGTAAGTAAACGCTGCTGAAATACCCTATGGAGTCCATGTGCGGATGCAGTGGCTGGAATTGCTCCAGCTCGTATTCTCACCAGGGCTGCTGTTTGTCGTGGAGAACGCAGACTGCACGCTGCACTGAACATCCTTTTCCTTTATGTGTGTATTTCTGCAGCTTCTCCGTTCAGCGGCGCTCGTGAAGGGACATCGGGAGGCTCTCAAGTGAGAACAAACCGCCGGATTCAGAGCTGCGTTTCTGCTCGGATCCTCTCCAAATACTTATATACGAATAGTCATTGTGACTGTTAATTAAAGAAATCGAAACTCCCTCAAGGAAAATACTTACAGTAAAATCAAATGTTACAGTGTAGCTTTATTCCTATCCCAAGACAAAACCAATGATCTTCTACCAGTATCTTTATTCCTTTATTTTTATTAATCTCTTTAACCTGGTCAGTGTCAGAGTGGACCCAAAACACCAGGTGCATGGCCGGAAGGGACACAATAAATGGGATGCCAGAAATCTCAGGGCATCATGAACACTCATTCAGACCTACAGTCAATTTAGTGCAGCCCGCTCTAATGCGTTTAGCAGGTGGGAGGAACATTCATGGAAATCTCGAAAGTAAACCCAAGCCCAAGATCTAGCTGACGACCCTGGAGCTGGGAGGTGCAAACCTTGTGCTCCAGCATGCTACTTTTCTTTAAACAGTGAACCTCAATAAAAAGTGAAAGAGTTTATTGTAGACACAGGTTACCATTTGTGACATCCCTGTCAGCAGTGGCAAAAAGCAGAGGGTAAATTTGTGCTTGAATGACACTACTACACTTTAGTGTAGATGTTTTTAATAAAGTGTGCTATAACATAAGATAACATAAGATAATATGTTATCTTAAAACCCCTATCGTCACCAGTGATTAACTTGACATGATAGCATGTTGATACAGCATGATGTGTACAATTAATCCTAAAGCATTTTGACAATAACAAAATTTTAGCTGTAACCTCTACTTTTAGCTGAGTACTTTGTCCTTAAGTGAATTGGCTGATAGCTAGTGCTCGGAATCTATAGTAATGTAAAAAATCGTACCTACTGCAAACGCTACTTGTATTCTCACTGTTGAAAAAAATTGGCCACAATGAGAACTTTAAATATTTGATAAAAGAAATGTAATACTGTAGGTAGGGGATCTAGGAGGATCTGTAATTTTCATAATGCAAAATCAAAAACCATATAAAACAGCATCTGAGCAATCTTGGACATAGTCAAATGTATCTAGCATTTATTTATTTATTTATTTATTTATTTATTTATTTATTTATTATTTATTTATCACATTACAGCACAGTGAAATTCTTTTCATATCCAAGCTTGTTTAGAAGCAGGGGTCAGACATGATACAGCACCTCTAAAGCACAGAGGGTTAAGGCCCCAGGAGTGACAGCTTGACAATATCAGAGCTTGAACCCCCAACCAGTAACAAAGCACCTTAACCACTGAGCTGCAACTTTTTTTTAATTATTTGATAATTTTGCTTCTTTTTTGAAATAAATATTTAAACTTAGGAAATTTATCTTGCAATATTCAAAGCCTTTCACCCTTCTTGAGTAAAACCATATGAGTTTGAGCCTTATAACAAGAAGACATGCACCGGGACACCTAACATTAGTTATTCATTTGTTTATTAAGGAGATTTTAAAGTCTGCTTGCATCTCACAGCAATGTAAAGATCCAAAAACCAACAGAATATATAAACACAAAGGTGATAAATCAGTGTCTGCAAAAGTAGTGTAGGTGCTCTTCAATCTGGTTAACAACCAACAACAATATTTTGAACAATAGACAATGGTCTAGATGCCAAAAAGATGGCAGCACTACCCACTGCAACACACAACAACGGCCACACAAAAATGTGGAAGTTGTTGATGTCACTGATTATTGTTTTTTTGGTTTATATTACCTGCTGTAATATTCCATAGCTGACCTGTTCGATGGTTGTCAAGGGGGTTCTTACTTCTTCAGGACAAATTGTTGTATTGACTATAACCCATGCTTGTGCAAAGCCTACACATTATTGTCCATAGACAGCTCTCTGCTCTCATTGTTGGTATATCATTTTAGCAAGAAATGCAGTCTTTGTGCAGTATTACATCTTGCTGTAATTATTAGGAAACATTTTTAAAAACTTGTATCATGGAATGTGCCATGACCCATTAAACGATTGACAAGAACGCTAACTACACTCAAATCCTGGCACTCACCAGTGAGTCTTTTTTAATCAGGAGCACACCGGTGTATTCATGTAGGATACATATAAGATGTTCATATCATTAAGGTATCTTACAGTCTTTACAAGGTATGTTTATGTAACTTGTATTTTTATGTAGCTTGTATTTTTTCTTTCTGTTTCCACAGAAAACACTTGACATGACGTATCCTGTTACCCAATTGACAGGTGGGTTTTGTCAGGGAAAACACAAACTTCTTGATTCTGAGCAAGAATATCAGCTTCATAATGATGTAGGGAGCATTAACCTTCCTGGACCCCTGAGCAGGACATGTTGCCTTTTTTTTTTATAGTGACCTGTGTGTTGACTGCCATTTTATTGGTTGTAGTTGTCTGTCTGCTATGGGCCACCTGGAGTTTATTAAGTAAATGTGCCCCAATAAAAATCCATTAGCTTTAAAAGCTGTTGTGTGTAATGTTATATTAAAAGTGACTGGAGTTTTGTAATTGCAGAGAACATCTACTGTGTCCTTTTTGTTTGTAGAATTCTGACCATCTCTCACCCTTTCTTGCTCTCTTTCTTTTTCTATCAGAGCTGAGAGAAGTTGTATTTGTGATTCAAAGTCAGAAGAACTCATACCACATTCAGAAGGCAGAGCAGAGAAGAGCACACCTTAATAATCAACAGCAAGTACTGAAGATACAGCTAATCTGTCTTACATGATTCACAAATCACTGTTACATGGCCACACAATTTAATCATCTGCATAGTTTGTTTACAGCTGCAAACAGCATTTGCTTGATTTCAAAGCCAAAGAGGTAAGCTTTGCCAAGTGCTGTTAGAGAGAAAACTAGCGGAATGGGAAATCATCTAAAAGCATTTATTATGAATTTTTAAAACTCTTAATGCACTGTAAAATCTCTGTGACTGGGGAGATCTGGATAGGCTGGCACCTACTTGTGAGATATGTTTATGCCCTTTTTACTTACTACTAATAGATAAACAAATATTTAAATCTATTCAATAGCCAACACTTATAAAAAAAAAAAAAAAAAGAACAGTACTATTGCCCTTTAATGAATTATAATGTAATTACCTCCTCTGGTTCACTTTATAGCATTAGCTCAGTAGTTTAGTTGTAACTGTGCAACCCAGCTGTGAATTTCAAAACTAAGGAGGGAGTAATTTATAATTTTGTCATTAACCACATTTATTGTTCTTCTTTGAATGAACAGAAAGTGTCCACAATATATCTCAAGACTAGCTCACCATAAAGGTTTTTACCAAAAATGTTCGATGTTGTCGTAGTGAGTGTTTTACACTATAGGTTAGGTGTAATCACTTTTTGTTCGTCCAAATCTGCTTCATATTAGTCAACTGCTACCTTCCCAATTGTAAAGAAAAATTAATATTATTTTCTGTTTAAAATAATCCAATTATTGATCGAATGCTGGCTTGAGGCTGAGAAAGCATTTTAAATCATGGAAGGTTGCCTGCAAGATTGTGATTGGAATATGAGAACACATCCATTGTATTGCAAAGATCATTTCTACAGAGTGGGAATTTTTCAGAGATCATTTAAATTCAAAATACCCATATCATGTAAGCCTTTCCAGATTTAACATTCCTAAGTCCTTTTTTTTCATGTGAGGTTAGGTGTATGAATTGATTGATGTGTAGTATCCTAAATTAATTTGTTGATACATTCTGTGTTTATTGCATAAATAGTGCTTATTTGCATTTTTAATTATTGCTATGATCTAAAACTAATCAGTTCTTTCAAGGCCAGCTCTCTAATACTATAATAATAATAATAAATAAATATAAAACTATAATACTACTATAACACTATAGTTCAATCAAATTCTTGTTTGCCCTCTATCCAGTGGTACTTTAGTTTGGTTTGATTGATTAAGGCACCTGCTGTTAAGCAAAGGATTGTACTGAGCACAAGGTTTATAGTGATTGCACATCACTTTGAGAGTTTGTGTGTTTGATAAGACCAAGTTTTAAGTTTAGCAAATGATCAGTAAATTTGCATTCTTCAAACGATTGAAATGACTCAATATTCAATATTCAATATTTAAAATATATAATTAGGTTAACTATGTACACAGTCAGGTCCATAAATATTGGGACACAATTCTTAAATTTTTGGCTCTATACACCACCACAATGGATTTGAAATGAAACAAACAAGTTGAAATGAAGGCACCTATGCAAACTGTTGTAATTCCTACACCGTTCACCTGATTTGAATGTAAATGCCCTCAAATTAAAGCTGGCAGTCTGCAGTTAAATGACAACTTCATTTCATTTCAAATCCATTGTGGTGGTGTATAGAGACAAAAATGTTAGAATTGTGTCGATGTCCCAATATTTATGGACCTGACTGTATGTATATTAGTGGTGGGCGTTTAGGGCCAGGAAAGCCTTCTCTGCTGGCCTAAACACTATCAGAAGCACTGACCTACATTTACAACCTAAATTCTAATATTTGTTGATTTTGTTTCGGAAACACTTAAAAATCCATTTTCAAGAAAAGCTAGACATCGTGAGGTGGTTGGTCAACCGCAAAGCAAGCTAGCTTGTCTCAACCACTCAACCACTGGCTCTGAGGAGCGGTGCAAATTATGAGTCTGCATCTTTGGTGAGTAGGTTGTATTTTATCAAAATTTTTAGGTTTTTGTCATGTTATTAGACAAATATTGATTTTGAAATGCTCCAGATGATGTAGGTGGCACAGTTGCGGTTGTAATGTAAAGGTTGTCTTAACTGGGTTTCTTGCTTTAGTAAAATAGTGTTCACCTTCCATATGCAAAATGCCTCTCTCTCTGTATTGCCACACGTTGGTATATTGCAGTTTTTTATGGAATTGATGGTTTCTATAATTGCGAAATGATAGTGGTGGTATTAAGAGGTGGCTTAAGTCGGGTAAGTCCTTACTGAAGGACCAGATACCAAATGCACGTTATGTTTATCCTAGTATACTGGAGTTAAAATTAATTCATATTAATTCAGACTTTCGGCTTTAATGTAAGTACAAATCACACTTTAAACAATCTCTAGAATATTTTACCTGCTTATTTGTTCTATAAGTATAGCAATAAGTTTACTTAATGTTCAAATAATTATGGTCCTGACAAACTGCACTGGCTGCCCATCCTTAATTTCTAACATGTAGTGTTTTAATAAGAATTACTGTACAAGGACACATCAGCAGATTTCTGTGTCTTTCAGAGCTCACCGGTGGTTGTGCTTCTTCACCAATTGTCAGAATATGATGGAAACTGGGGGATTCTTCCTGTGCTGCCTCGGTGAGCAACACTTTTATCCACAGATCACTTTATTATGAATATAATACTAATATTGGACAGGGCCTTCTATTACTTTCAAAACAACCTCAATTCATGCACCTTTGCTTTAAGTCTCCATTTATACCAAATCTGAAAGGTACGCTATTGGCATCAGGTCCAGTTCAGTTAAAAACCACTGAAAAACACTACGCTTATTATCAAACACTTTTTTAAAGACAAAAGCAACAATGGTATTAACAGGAACAAAGTGTACTAAGAAAAGATTCCCCCACACCATTATACCACTATTGCCTTCATGTTCAGGCATGAACCTCTCAGGCAGCCTACAATTGCTGCCTTTTTACCAATTTTGGCAATGTACCTGACAATGATCCAAATAGAAGTTCAGATACTGTACAGCCACCTGGCCAGTTATGCCCGTTTTTGGCAATCCAAACCCTCCCGTCTCTGCAATCTCAAGATCGCTCTCAGATGTTGAAGATAAAGCTGTCAATTATAACTATAGATAATAACATCATCTAAGTACAAGTGTTCTGCCAATATTTCTTTAAATGTTAAAATTCAAGTTAAATTTAGTGTTGAATAAAAGCAAACTGTGCCTATCTGATTGAACAGTTCGTCAATATGAGGCATTGGATATGCAACCAAACTGTGATTTTACTTTGACTTTTTAACACAAAACCAGGCCAAACCATTGGCCCTGGTCACCAGGGCTATGGGGCCAAATTAGTCACAGTTGGACACTTTGATTACACCTTATCAAGAATAGCCACGAGCTCTTCCCTATTCACCTGCTCTTTTGTACTCTCAATGTGGTGCTCAATAAGGGAAGTGTGCCTGGGTCAGAAAATTCCCGTCTTAGTTTTATATATTGGGACAGTGAGAGGTGGTCTCCACAAGGGACCGGGGTGGTTTAAATAACTTTTTTTACATGTGCATCCGGAACATCTCTCTCTGATGTTGAAATGGTACATTTTAATTGCCCCACCTCATGCCCCACACTCTACTACATTTGCCAGGCTAAGGAAAATGGGCAATGATGTTCAGTGTTTTCTCCTTCCTTAACTTCCCTCTCAAATTATGATGAGCCACCTGAAATTACTCTTCCCGCTCAGTACAATCTATCTTTAATTAAAAAAAATAGTATGGGAAGGAGAGTGCAATGTCTCACCATCTCACCATTGATTATTTACTTGATTGAAGGTGTGTGAAAAGTTTTCATTTTATGTCTGATCCAGAGGAAAATTTTTAGCCAACAATGCACACATCCCACACCACTTTAGAGCAAGACCCATCCTCACACATTCCTTTAAATGACTACTAAAATATAGGCCAGAATTAGTGGATGTGGTGGAAACAAATGAAATGGTGTTGTCCACTAAAGCATATTCAGATATTCACTTCTCACTTTTCCAGGGACAAACTTACACTTATAAAGAAGATATAATTCTTTTTTAGTATCTGTGAAAAGCTGCTTTGAGGCAATGTTTATTGTTAAAAATGCTATACAATTAAAAATGAATTGAATTGAATCTCCTACACCTGTGACAGAAGAGGAAACACACAGACTGGGAAGGGTGAAGCAGAGATTAGGTGATCGGACTTGAGTCAGACTTGAGTCTGGCAAGTCCCAGGCTGCATGCTTAAACAGCTTTAGGAATGCCTCAGTGTCGTCATGTGGACTCACTGTCTTCTGGGGCAAACGTTTAAGTCATTTTTCTCCAGCGCACTTCGGAATACCATAAGGTCCTCAGTTTATCCTTATACTGTGTTAGGGTCAAATTTGACCTATTTTCAAGTTATGATATGTACATAACCCCACGGAAACACTATTTTGTGGAATATTGATACCCCCTTTTTTGGGGAACAATATGCCCAGAATTGTCTGAACATTGATATCTATAAATACAGCTCATGTGTGTTATCAGTTTCATTCTGCAGGATTATTGGTCTATAATTACACAAGCAAGAGATTTCATGTCTTTGGGCTGTGCTCTTCATCAGATGTGTCTTTTTTTTTTTTTTGTATCATACTCCACATCATCTTCATCCTCATTACTTTCATGACCAAAAATATGTTCAATAACCTTATAGACACCTAATAGATTCAGTGTCTATGAGGTTACTGACTGTAAATTTGGTCATGAAAGTAATATTGAGAACATCTCACATCTGATTAAGAGGATAGCCCAAATGGCACAGATGCTCAAAAAGAAATCTTTAAATCAAAAAAGGTGACATTTAATGGTTGTTAATCCCTTATGACAACCAAGGCAGAGCACTAACTAAGAACATTGTCGGAATGAGCCCGGGGCCTACGTGATATGCTGTGTCACATTGTCAAGACATCAAAACAGCATTTGAGTTGTTTATACCCCCATCTGATTAGCAGATCCGGCTTGAGATGACAAACACTAAAGAGACAAGGATGTTTGGAAACAGCTGGGTGGAGATTGGCAAAATAAAGATGCTAAATAAATAGTCCATGTGGTCAAGAAAATTAAATTTAAAACAGTGTTTACATGGTTATCAATGCATAACCATAACCATAAGTTATCTATGTGGTTAAAAATATTATTGGATGATAATCATTGTTCTTTTACCATTTTAGGCTAAATTAAGTAATGAGTCAAATTTGAACCACTAACACAGAATATGTGGGGAACTTTCTAACACATTACAAGGGTTGGGTCTACTAGTTAAAGTAAAGGAAATTTTCAATGCTACATTATCCGAAGACATCCTATAAAAGTGTGTGCCTTCTTCTTCCCATTATCACATGCGGCTGGAAGGGTCCTGATAACTTTGTCCATGTAGTGTAGTTAATAAGGCCTGTCAGTTCTTACTGGTGAAATTCTATTTCACTTTTAATTGCTGTGGTTTTTAACATGTAAAAAACATTTGTTTTCAGTCTGGCTGAAGGTTACTGCCAGAGCTCTTTGTGGATTTTTTTCTTGGAGGAGGAGACCATTGTCAATTTAACCAGACTGCTGCAGGTGTTTAGCAGATTTAACCCTCAGAAAGTAAGTTCTTTTACTATTCCTATATTTTCTATTATGTTTGACCTATGGTAGAAGGACCTCTTACACCTTTTGTTATATGTCAATATATTGTTAATTTTTTTACAATGTGTACAATGTTTTTATTTTATCAGAGACTTAATTAGCAAACTAGTGTGGACAAGTTCAACGCCATTAGCTTAGCTGCAGTAGCAGAACTAACTAGATCATCAAAAACAAACATGGCTAGCTTGTAGCTACTTTCTAACGTATCTTTTGCGTCTGATAAACTGTACACATTCTGTTGCACTATGCAGCATAGCATGCAGACTGCCCTAGGTAGTCGAGTGCATGCTCTACCACACAGTAGGCATTGGTTGGATATGCATTGGTTCCCTTTCAGGAATGCGAGCTGCGTTGCAACTCTTTGGGAGTTGTCCACGCTCTGAAATAATGGGGGTAATCAGTCAAATTTGAATGCGCACCATCACAGGCGGGTGACGTCATGACCAGGAAGCTATAAAACACACATGGAGTAATTCTGGCGTCAGTTTGGGTCTTGTCCGCCCTGTTTTGACAGGGTTTGTCCCACTCTGGTGGGAACCGAGCAGGCTCTGGTCATGGAAAAAGAAGTAGTCAAAGTCAAGTCAAGTCAAGAGTAAGTATTCTCTTTAGGAAGGAGGCCATCGAGGTGGTCCCTCCATCAGACAGAGAGTGGGTTGGATCCTGTCCCAGATCTACGTCAGCTGAACCTCTCACTAATGAGATTCCGGTTCCAAATGCTGACCCTCAAGCAGGTCGTGTCTCAGATCAGATCCGAGGACTAGTTTGTCATGGAAGATCAATCCATCCCTCCTTTTCACAGGAAGTTCCTGAGGTTCGGTTTCGGTGTCGAAGCTTACCAATTTCAGGTTCTTTCCTTTGGCCTTGCCCTGTCACCTTGCACCTTCACGTGTTTGGACGCAGCTCTTGTTCCCCCCGAGACTTCAGGGCATCCACATCCTCAAATATATTGATGATTTAATTGCAGTTAGCAGTCCGGCATCGAGATGTCGTTCTTGCTCACATGAAGGAGCTGGGGTTTCGGCTGAATGCCAAGAAGAGTGTGCTTTCTCCTATACAGAGAACCACTTATTTTGGTGTGATTTGTGATTCAATGATTTCTTTCCCCTGCTTGCATTGCATCCATTCTTACGGTTGTCAGGAAGATCAGAGAAGGACAACTGCCAAGCAGTTCGAGGCTTATGGCAGCAGTGTCCAATGTGATTCCACTTGGAATTCTATACATAAGACCCCTAAAGTGGTGGCTTGGGACCCAAGGGTTTTCACGGAAGGAAAATTCCCCCCATACATTCAAGGTCATGCGGCGAGCTCTACATGCCTTAGATGTGTAGAGGGATACCGGGTTCCTTTTTAAGGCCCTGTGCTGGGAGTCCCCAGTCATCAGTTAATGCTAACAACGGATATGTCCCTCACGTGGCGGGGATCGGTCATGAGTGGCCGCTGTGAACAAGGTCCATGGGAAGGGCCCAATCTACTATGGCACATAGATTGCCAATTGTTGATCAATTCAGACCTGTATGCCTTCCCCCCCGTCCCCCACCGTCGTGCTGCTTCCGGGAGTTCTGGAAAGAATTCGCCTGGATGGAGTTTGTGTCCTCCTGGTGGCCCCAAGGTGGCCAGGCAGTCCATGGTTCGCAGAACTGGTAGCCCTCCTCACAATATACCACCCCAACCAGAGCTATGGAGGTTGTGGCTGTGGCCCCTAAGGGGGCACAGCTCCGAAGTTTAGGCCTCTCCACCGAGGGGGTAGAGACCATTCTCCATTCCAGAGCTCCCTCTACTAAGAGGTCGTATGGCAAAAGATGGCGTCCGTTCACTGTGCGGTGCACTCAGCACCAATTTGACCGAGTCCACTGCCCGGTTGGATCAGTGCTGGAGTTCCTGCAGGAACAGTTTGCAAAAGGGTTTGCTCTGTCTACTCTTAAAGTCTATGCCGTTTTGGCGTATCATGCCCCCAAGGCAATCAAACTTATGTCCACAGGACATGTCCCTGGAGGAAATCGGAACAACTGTTCATCTGATACGGCCCTCCGAGGAGATGCCTTCCTGCTAACATGCAGACACTTAGCAGGTGGATAATCGACGCTATCGCATCTTCCTACGATTCCTCTGGTCTACTGAGCTCCTTTTTTGGTTCAGAGCGCACTCGACCTGAAGTGTGTGAGCCTCTAATGCTTGGTACTCTGAAGTGTCCCTCTAAGACCTCTGTGACACTGCAGGCTGGTCCACCCTGCTGATCTTCTGTCTGGTCAGTCTGGCGATATTGGACTCCTATTCCCAAAGTGATGCAGCTTCAGTTCCTGAAAGGTAATGTCTCTAGGTTACCCTTGCGGCCTCCTTGCAAGCGATTCCTTTTCTCTTACAGAAGCTGGAGCCACTTCACTCCATGTGCGTTTTATAGCTTTCTGGTGGTGACGGCGCATGTCTTATTTTGACTGATTACACACACTGGACAACGCAGTCTCGTTCCCTCAGGGAACTAGGGTTACATATGCAGAGAGACTTAAAGAGACTGTCTCTTTAAGGCATTCAAAAGCTCAATGCTCATTCTTTGTGATGACTCCCGAATTTACAGCGCCACAAATGTATGCTTACAAGGGTCTATAATGCCTAAAAGCATTGTTAAGCATCTAAATTGGCTATATTCTAATAATGGTCACCAAGCACATTCTCACAGGGAGCAAAATGGAACATACAATTATTTTCCGTGTCTTAGTGAAACATTGCTGTTTCATTACATGTCTAGTCGGGATGTTCATCTCCATAACTGAGGCCAATACGATACGCATCTCAATGCAACAAAATGATACATTAAAGATACATATAAAGCAGCTACTGATGCGATGTAATATATTCACCCCATTTCGATTCAATGGATCCAATTTCAATTTGATTCAACACAGTGTGATTTAATGCAATACAATGCAATGGAAAATATATGATGGCATGCAATTCAATATAGTACAGATACCTCAATTTTTATTTATTTGGTTCAGGCAGACAGCAAATCATGAGTGTCTTCTGACTTCTAACACATGGCCCTTTCAAAAACAGGCCTTTGTAGTGCAAAAAAATAAAAAAATAAAGATTAATTTAAATCTAACCCTAACCTTAACCCTAGATGCAACTTTAACTTTTCCATGTTAATCTATAATCTATATGCCTCTCAGGACACGCCTTGGTCTCTGAAGTCTAAAATAAAATTATAGTGCTTACACTAAAAATTATATATGTAACACGCTTCACTCTTCCTACCTTGCAAGCTTTTGTGGGTTCTTGGCTTTGTTCTGCTGTTCGGTTTATCACCTTTGCATTTAAGACACCGACAAGTAGCTCGGGAAATAACAACACTTGGTTTATTAAACATTGAGAGGTCAAACTCTTACATTAACCACAGCAGATTAAACAGTGCATCTTACTCTCTCTACACTATCACAACTCTTGCGAAGACTGTGTTCTCAGTATTATCTTCAGATTTTATTTAAAGTTGTAGTGCATCAGTTATAACCTTAAATTTTACTCCCTACATATAAATAAATCGTTTTTTACAGATGCAAATATATTAAAAACAATGCACCATGATACAACGGCCAACTTGTGTCTGATGCACACTTTTTTAAATCAGTGCACCACATCGTTAACTTTTATGCCAATGCACCAGTACAAATCGGTGACTCATACCATTCCTAATGCCTAGACACTGCAGTGCTATTTCAAAGCATGAAGGTGATAAAGGATAATATGCTCATAAGTTGAACTTAGTGTGTTGGCCAGTGTTAAAATGCAATGAAATGTTGTTCTTTTGTAAAAGATAATTATTTCTCAACAGGAGTGGTTTCTGGGAAGAGCTCTTCATGATACTGCTGCGACCATTATCCACCATTATGCCTTCTCAGAAGATCCGACTGCTTTTAACTACCCTGATTTTGCTGCTGGTTGGGCCCTTAGCTGCTCTCTTGTTAAAAGGTGAGTATGTAAGTTTGTCTAGTTTCCCTTTCAAAAGTCAAGACAAGAAGCCCTTTATTGTCATTTCGACCATATATAGCTGACGCATTACACAGTGAAATTAAACTACATTTCTCCAGGACCCTGGTGTTACATAAACAACACAGAACTAAATCACACAGCATAGAGCTTAATATAGATACCAGAGCAAAGGACAAAAAAATAAGTTGTCCTAGCCACCTAAAGTGCATCGAGTGCAACCTGATGCAAACTGCAAGAAAAAATATAGTGCAAACAGACAATACAAAACAGAACAGTGCATCACAGATACACAAAATGATAGGGGTGTAACAGTACACAAACAGTTCACTCCATATTGGAAATAAGATTTGTTTTGAGCATGCATGACACACTAAAGAATCTATAGCGCTATGTTTTATGTCCAGCTTCAAGAATTTTTCTTAAAAGGATGGAAGGAATGTATGCTGAAAATAAGTAGACCAGTTAAGTAGATATCTTGAGAAAATTAAATATTAAATATAAAAACACACACACACACACACTTAAATACACATCAGTATTACCCAAATGGGGTCTAACAAATGTAATTGAATGTAAATGAATCAAATTCATTTTATTTATTTTATTTTATATGATACTAAAAAACAAGCAATTTTATGTTTTGCATTTCTTTCCCCTAACTGTACTGAAATTATACCAAACCGTGACTTAAAAACTGAGGTACGTACGGAACAGTGAATTTTGTGTACCGTTATACCCTGCAAAATACACAAAACGGATACTTTAGTATATACCATTTACAATACAATATGAAAAATAAGTGAACTGTAAACAAATAGTGTACTTGTAAAGATTATACACTTTCTATAGAAACAGTTCATTGGCTTAATGAAAAGCTTGCAGGAACTTTTCATTGAGTAAATATCAAATGACTTAATTTGTTTGGTCTTTCAGATTAGCAGATTACATGAAGCATGAGCCACCCAAATCAGATTTCACCATTGACCTTAAGTACGAGGTATGTTTGTGATAAAATCTTCAGGTTTCATTTTATTAAATGTTATATTGTATTAGAATTGGGAAATTTCTTGTCTAACATTTCAGACTATAAGCCGCTACTTTTTTCCCACACTTTGAACCCCGCGTCTTAAACAACGAAGCAGCTAATATATGGATTTTTCCTGGGTTTTTCCCGGTTTCACAAGCTTCCAAGCCAAAAAGCTGAGACCCATAAAATTAGACCAATGAAATTGCAGAACGGGTTCAGGTCAACAATGAAACACTTTATATTAAATCAGACACTGAATCAGACCTCACCAAATCATAAATATGGATGAGGTTCCGCTGACGTTTGACCTGCTGATCACTCACTAACTCCAGTTGCAACAGAAATCATATAAGCACAGACAGGTTTCCAAAACTCGTGCCTTCTTATTATTTTTGGCAACAGTGTTACAGGTTAGTGAAAGAAACTTAGAAATGAGCAGCAGTAAATAATAAGGACATATTCCTCGGTCTTGCACACATGCAGTAATACCAGAAAAAAGCGCCGTCAGGCAATTCCCAAAATGCCGCTCTGCTCTTAAAGGAGCCACAACATATTTCACCCGTTACACCGTGTTACAGTCACTGTCTTTCGTTAAAGCCTGTGTAAAGTTCATTAGTTTCAGTGTAGACAGGTGTGGATTATTTATGTTCAAAATAAAAATCTTTGTCAAATTCAGTGGGGTTATATATGGGTGCGCTTAATAGTCCAGAAATTACAGTATATTGCCAGTGTTGTCAGGATGCTGGGTTTCTGTACCAAGTAGCTGGTGTTAATTTATTAATGTGTTATTTTACTCCCAGTCTCTGACGCCCGGTTCATCCGTATTGTTAGAAAATCTAAATACAGTGGAACCTCGGGTTACGAGTTTAATTGGTTCCATCACTTTACTCTTAACCTGAAAAGCTCGTATCCCGATACAAATTTTCCCTTAAGAATGAATAGAAACTTAAGTAATTCGTTCTGGACACCCAAAAAGTGTTTCTTAAAAAAAAATAACGCCAATATTCACTAATATTATTTACCTTTACCATGTTATATTGAAATCCTATCATATAAAAACATATAAACATATAAAAAATAAATCTTTAAATGGTACCTTACCTTTAAGAAGTCATGATGGAGACGACGTCCGTAGAAGCGGGAGGAGGGAGAGTTATTGTTTGGAAGGAGAATTTCCATCAGGCTACTTTGTTGGCGGCATGGTGATAGGAATACGTACAGTATTTAAAGTTCAGTAATTCCACACTGTTAGTGCGACGAGCGGATGTGTATGTGCTGCACAAGAGCGCAGCGAGAGCACGTGGCGATACGAAAAAAACTAACCTGCCTGAGATTTTTCCGTGCGCAACGCTCGTATCCTAAAAAAATTTCTTGTAACTAGAGGCAACATTTTTTATGAAATGCGAATCGTAACCTGAATTTTACGTATCCCGGGGCGTTCGTAACCCGAGGTTTCACTGTACTGTACATATTAGGTTGCAGGGAATTATTTTTCCATATTACCCACCTCTCAATTTTGGAATGCTAAAGGTTGAGGTTTGTTTGCAATACCATATATTTCAAATCTGCTCATTCTTTTCTGATCTCCTTCACTAACAAGGGGTTTCCTGCATTGCCTCTGTTCTTTGTTTTTGCACCATTCTCTAATGACTCTGGAGACTGTTGTTTGTGAAAATTCCAGTAGATTTATATAGATTTTCTTAAATCAGCTCAGCTGACATCACAGAGGTCACAGTTTTACTTTTTCTGATGTTTGTGAAATATAAAATAAAACACCTTCGGGATTTCTGCATTGTGCCGTTGGCAGATGATACTCTGATAAGATAACTGAATAAATGTAAAGGTGTACGAGTCCCTACTAATGCTGTTATAGAGTATAGTACTATACATTTAGGTTTTTATGACTGTGACACTTATATATTTTTAATTCCCACAACTGTTTCAATATTGGTCATCTGTATTGGAATGTGATTAAATATTCAATTTAAAGCACAGCTAAACAATTGTTTTACTTAAACTTAGTATGTTTCCTAAAATTAGCATGTGAACTTGATTTATGAAATTGATATTCACTATACTATACCTTACAAAATATTTTTTCTTTGAACATTTCAGATAGTTCTAAAAATCCCATGACTATTTTTACTGCTTTTAGTCTCAGTGTGGGTTGAATTTTTGTTGTGAGGATTTTTAAATCAATCAATTAATTTGTCTGCTTGTCTCTGAGTCTGTATACCCCTGTCAAGTTTTATACATTTTTTTTTTTAAATATGACCTGCAAATAATATATTTTTGTCCACAGCACCTCTCTCCCCTCTCTTTTGGACACAGTTATGAAATGGACATTTGAAGAACTTTTCTTCATCCAGACTGTTTATGTGGCTTCCATTATTAGTCATCTGCACACATTTGTATGAATGCAGATATAGGAAAATGTCACTAATGGGGAGTGTAAACCCTGTGATGGCAGAAGTCATTGTCTGGAGGTCTTCCTTTCTTACATGTTTTTACTTCTTGTTCTTTGTGTTATAGGAGGAATAAGACTCTGTTCTTAAAAGAGAGTACTCTGATTCTAACTTTTTAATTATGCTCTGCTGATTTTGTGTTTTCTAGGCTTGCCTTTTCTGGAAAGTCTACCTTCCCTCTCAGTAGTGTTTTCTTTGTACTCTGCCTTATGCCTGTATGTTTCATAATGGTCCTGCTGTTTCCCCATATCTTTAGTTAGATTGGAATAGTTTAAATAGTGTGATGATTTAAAGTTTTCTGTAGATTGCATTGTATATTTGGGAGGAGGGAAGAGGACCTTCTTTGACTGCTGTGCATGAGTTCTGCTCTGAACTTCACAGCTCACCAAACACTGAGCATTGCGCTACCACTTTCAGCTCTTTCCTGCCAAGCTGTGTATGTATATTGTCTCACTGATTGCAGTGATTTGTATATTGTACCCAAATTATTAAAGCTACTTTTTTTTTTTATATATATATAGTATACTGCTTATGTTGCAATTGTCTAGTTTATAAAGATCTGGATAGAGCAACAATGAATCACTATGACTATTTTTAAGACTATATAGTCACAGACTTTTCAGATCTTTTTATACTGTGTATTATTCTCTAGGGTACCCTACTGAAAAGGGAGGACATTTTTGTGGCAGTAAAGACTTGTCATAAATTCCACCATGACAGAGGTACTTTTTTTTCAGTTCTCAGCTTTGTTTTTAGCATCTGACTATAGTTTGGAAGGAATTTTGTGTGAACACAAAAAACAAAACCTCCCACAGACAAGCCCAAATTACATTTTGGGCCAAGTGTGAAAATTCAATCAGTAAAAAAAGATTATGCAATATAACAAAATGAATTAGTTGTTCCCAACTGATAAAAGTAGTTCTTCATAACTGACTTTTTGTAATCCAACTAAAATTATTTAATATAATTTCAAACTTAGATTGCCTTTATTTCCCATTTGAAAAGCCTTTTTTGAAATGTCAGCAACATTTCAGCTTGTTTCATCATGTACTAGGGAAAACATTTCTCCAAGGCTTTCTCCTACAAGGAGATATCATTGGGTAGTGTAGTCACCTAAAAGATTTTTACACATTGTGTATTATGGAACTGAGCGAAGTGGTAATGGTGCAATCCTGAAATTTCATTGCAGTTATTTACATGATCCAAGTTGTTTTTGACAACTCATTCAGAAAAATTTTAAAAGTTGTTAAATGTTTTTAGTCTTATAAAAACATCAAACATTAGCCAAAAGCATGTTTCAGAACAGAACTGCCCATGTAAGGTATTGTAAGTTATCTAGTGGAGTTGAATGATTTGGCTGTTGAAATAGTTTGAGGTGATAATTCACTATATCTGTTCTGTAAGATTGGTATGATAATTTCACTGAATTATTTGATAATTAGCAAAAGAAAATACTATATCTTATATTTCACTGAAATGTCTCTTACTCTTTCTTAATTTTCTCCAGATTCTCATTTATGCCTGATTATTCCTCATTTGTCTTTTTTTGCAAACATATTTTCCTTAGTGTCTGTGGTAAAGAAGACCTGGAAAAAAGATGCTGGGTTGCTCGAGTTTTATAGTGATGTTGCTGATCCAGCCATTCCCACCATTGACCTGGGAGTTCCCAACACAGAGAGTGGTCAGTATTTATAGTTTTTATTTGTCTGCTGTGATTTCAAAAATACATCCGCAGCTTTTTGTAAAATCCAGTGTCACCAATCAGTCCTAACATGCATAGCTATGTTGTGGCAAAAGATTTGCTGAAAGTTGGGATGTTGTGTAACATGTAAGTAAAAAAGAATGCAATGATTTGCAAATCATTAACCCATATTCTATTCATAATATGTACTGTCTTTGCAATTTTATCTTAATGGAACATTATTCTGAAATTGTCCAACAATTTGTGGACACAATTTTTCACAGATTGTTGAACCTCTGTTTGTATTTACTTCTAAGAGACACTGACTTTCTAAGAGATCCTTTTTATACTTAATCCTATTAACCTAATTAGTAGCAAAATATACCTCCAGCCCTTTTTTTTTTAAAGTAGCACTTATTATCCAGCATTTTGTTGTGTACATTTCCCCAGTTTTAGCATATAATATGTTTTCTATATTTTATTGTGAATAAAATATGGGTTAATGAAATTAGCAAATCATAGCATTCTGTTTTAAATTACATTTTTTTACACATCTTTTTGAACAGGGCTTATATCTACTCATCCCACTTTCAGCCCTTTCTACCATAGTACTGTATTTTGTTGACCGCACAGAATATCTTACTTATAATTAAGCAAATTGACACATTTTTTACTTAAAATTCTTCTTTGCATTGTACACTGACTGACCTGTTTTGTTAGCCCCACCTACCATATAAATGCATTTTGGGTGTTCAGTATAGTGTCATAACCTTTCTGCCTATTAATGTGAAAAGACCACCATTGGACAACTGCTTACCAGTTTGGTGGTTCAGTCTCAGCAAAGCAGTCACAATGATGTTGCAATGTATTCTGTATATTCTTGTCATATTCAAATACAGCATTAAGATTTTTACCTTGTGTTTCAGTTCTAAACATTTAACCAAAAACGTGCAGAAGCTGGCAGTCAATTATATCAGAATGTCGAATAAGGTGCAAGTATCTATTTTGTTGGGTGTTTTATAAACCATAGAGTTACCTGATAAAATTGGCATTGATAAATAATTATTTGAACCTGGTATTATATAACCATAATTTTAAATTTGTCAATATTTAACTGAGCACACAGTCTTTATATTACTGAACGAATTTAGCCCTTTTGTTGGGTGTGTCACACCTGTTGCAGTCAGGATCAGAGATTTTTTCCCCTTTTTAATTTTTTTTTAGTTAATTTCTGATTTAACTGAAAAACAGTACATTTTAAGAAATATAGTATTTGTTTCCCTATTTATTTTTGAAAAACCCTCATTTGAGCAGAAATACACCAGTAGCTGCATAGATTGCAGCTGCATTGCCCTTGCCTATCTACCACAACTGTTTCAGTATTGATCATCTGTATTGGAATGTGATTAAATATTCAATTTAAAGCACATAAAGCTGTGCTTTAACGAAACAATTGTTTTACTACAAACTGGGGATATTTTCTAAGATTAGATGCTGGCTTCTTCAGCATGTGGAACTTGACTGATGAAATTGATATTCACCATACTATACCTTTTTCTTTCTTTCAACATTTCAGGAGGTTTTAAAAATCCTATGACTATTTTTACTGCTGTTAGTCTCAGGGTGGGTTGAATTTTGTTGTGAGAATTTTGAAATTAATCAATTAATTTGTCTGCTTGTTTCTGAGTCCTTATGCCCCTGTCAAGTTTGATAAATTTCTTAATCTTTTCTTTTTAATTTTTAAAATATGACCTGCAAATTATACATTTTTGTCCACAGCACCTCTCTCCCCTCTCCTTTGGTCACAGTTATGAAATGGACATTTAAATAACTTTTCTTCATCCAGACTGTTTATGTGGCTTCCATTATTACTCATCTGCACACTTTTGTATGAATACAGATTTGAGAAAATGCCACTAGTGGGGAGTTTAAACCCTGTGATGGCAGGGGGCATTACTGTCTTTCTTTCTTCCATATTTGTACTTGTTCTTTGAGCCATAGGAAGAATACGACTATCTGTTCTTAATAGAGAGAGTACTCTGATAGCATTAGCTGTCTATCCTGAAAAGGCAACCATGCAGCACCACTTTGCTAACAAGTTTTGGCAGGTGATTGTCAGAGATGTTTGAACAACTAACATGGTTTGCTAATTTTGCAGCTGAAGTATCTAGCTGGTGTTATTTGTTGTTTTGAATGAATTTGGGGGACAGTGTTCTGTTCTGTGTTGTAAACAGCAGGACCGATTTAAAGGCAAGCAATGGGTCTATCTATCTCAGCATCACAGAGTTGCCCCTAGATGCCTGGATCAGTTGCTCATCCAGATGCCTTCATGGAGCTTATGAAAACAAAATGTGGATGGATAGAGGAAGACTGTGCCCTGTGTCTGTCTCTTCTCCTTGCTGTCAGGGGAAGCCCAGTATACAGTTGGCACTTTGTGTGCTAATGGATTATCAGTCCATGAAAAAGGTGGCACTGCAACAGGTTGGTCAGAATCTGTAGGAACATAGATGATACGTACAGGTCCAGAAACTCACTGAGGATTGTTTGTGCAGCAGTTCAAGTACTATTGGTACTATTGGCTGAGGAGTGGGGGATTTTGGGGGATATATTTACAGGCATAGAGCAGATCATTCTTGCCTTGTCTAACAGATTGGCAAGGGTTAGGGTAAATGTTTGTAAGTGGGTCTTGCAGAGCAGGGCACAGTGTGGCATGGCCAGAGTTTATCTGAATTTATCTTCACCCTACATTTCATATAGATTCCTTTTAGAATTTCAAGCACAGATGTTTGCTAGTGTGGCCTGCCATGAATGTCAGCTGGTGTTACTGCCAACCATTCCATAAGTGCCATTGTGCACTTTTCCATTAATCTGAGTCACCTTTAGAAAGAATTGGCATGGACATCAGTGGACATGGATACCACTTGTATTTGTTTTGGTGGACTATAAAAAGTGATGCCTGGAAACAGTGGCTCAACCATGGTGTACTTGCTGTGTCTCACTGAGAGCTTCTGACTAATGTACAGCAAAGGATGATTCTCTATCTTTGCCAGCTGTCAGAACATGGTCACAGCCTCCTTGATTACTCCTATATAAAACCTAAATTTTATAACTCATAATAGACTACATTTTTCTTGCTCTCAGGTAAACATTAGTTAAACATAACATCTCTAACTTGGTCCTAATGTGATGCCTCTGCAGTGCTGTGAGCTAAGTTGTTATGATGAGCCACCATTTCCAGGAATTATGTTGTGCAGTCCATTAAAGCGATCATCTACTTTGTTCTAATGGCCCCCAGTTGAGAAACAGTTGAAGCATTGAGAGACATTAAAGAAGCAGGGAATTGAGAGGAGGAAAGGCAGGGTGAAAACTGGAACAGTTCAGGGCTCTGAGGCCCTTAGTTTTAGGGCCTGGTATTGGGTGAGGAGGAGGGAGAGGGCAGGGTGACCAAAAAAGAGAAAAGATACAAATAAGAAGCCTTGACTAGATGCTGCCAGGTGATCTTTCGCCAATTGAATGGCTATCCAGGGAGACAGTGGACACAGGACACTCTTCTGTCCTGTGATAAACTTCATAGCTCAGCTGCTGCTTGCTGTACAGGTCATAAAGTGCTTGGTGTTGCATTTGATGGATTCTGCATGGGAAAGGATTATGCCATGGTGGCATCTAAATCATCCTTGGGCCTGGCATTTCTGTTTTTATTTATTAACATTTTTTCTTTTTTTTCATTATTGAAAAAGATGAAATAGTTAGGTGTTAATATTGCTAGTATTAATATAGTATAGGTAGTAGTAGTTTTTCCAGTTTTTTATGCACTGTCAGTGCATCTCCTTCCCTCTCTCTTTCTTCTCTTTCTTTTCGTCTCTTTTCTTATCTCACTGAAGATGAGTCTTAAAACTCTTTTCTTTATATTAGTGTGCAATGGTACAAGATGTAATAATTCACATTTTAGTTGCACATGTCAAGTTCCAGACGGTCTGAATATGGATGTGTGTGTGTGTGTGTGTGTGTGTGTGTGTGTGTGTGTGTGTGTGTGTGTGTGTGTGTGTGTGTGTGTGTTTGTGTCTGTGTCTGTGTGTTTGTGTGTTTGTGTGTCTGTGTGCGCACGTGTGTGTTTGTACAAACACAAAGTGGAGTGGCTGTTGATGAGGAAATGTTGCCACTTTTCTGTGTTCAACAATTGAACAGCACTGTGATCTGCCCCTACCTTTCTCCATATCTCTATCTGCTGATCTCTTCTTTATTTCTTGTGCCCATAATAGTCAGTATGCTAGGGCTCTATTCAAAAATACATTCCATTTCCCCTGCCTGCACTTTTGACCAAATTAGTATCCACATGGACAGAGATGTATTAAGCTACAAGCAGCATTATCTTTGGGTCTTCCTAGTGAACTAAAAAAAATCATTTACTAACAAATTCCTTTGTTATTGCTTTTATGAGCACTTTTTGTGTGTGTCCTCTTTATTAGTCATGTTTTATTATTGTCTTTGGAGTGAGGCTCACAAAATACAACACATTTTTTGCAACGCTCTGTAGAGAGATGACACAATGTTATCAAAACACTAGTAGTTTCATTATAGTTTATTCTGGGGTTGAAGATTAGAGTTTCATATGAATTGGTTATATAGCAATTTAAGAAAAAAATATTTTTCTAAAGGCACATATGCCATAACATAGTTTAATGTAATAATACAAGTATTCCCATTTATCTTATCTTATAATACATTTGTGCCATATCTTGCGTTTTTTGCTCCACCTGATCACCCACCCATACTCCCCTGTTAATTTAGCAACCCTGAATCAATTAATTTAAATTTGAATTTGATTTCTTAAAATTTCTATTAAAATTTTCAGGACACTGTGCAAAGACGTTTGCCATTTTAAGGAGGTTTGTCAGCAGAGAAGTGACTCAAGCACCATGGCTTCTTCTAGTAGATGATGACACATTGATAAGGTAACACGTCTGATAGCATAGTGGAACCCACAAGTACACACTGTCCCTCAAAAAAAACTTTCCTAGCATGCTGACATAGATTCAGGGTAATGTGATCTTGAAAAGCAGGTCCACCCAGAGAAAAGCACTGACATTGTTAGGTAAAGAAAAGACATTCATTACTTGATCACATGATCAGGCATCCTAATTCAGAACACCTATGTATCAGCTCTTGATATAGCTGATTAATGTATTTTGGCCTAAGTTCTAAAGGAGCCTGCTATACTTTTGTTGGGGGATAGAAATCAGACACTTTGATTAGTGATGTGTGTTGTTACCTCCAAGTTTGCCCAGACTCCGACGGCACCTGCGCTGTTACAACCCTAAAGAAGCTGTGAGCATCGGTGAGCGCTATGGCTATAACCTCAACAAAGGTGGATACAGCTATATCACTGGTGGAGGAGGGTAAGCCAGTGAAACAAACCTCCCACTGCTTTTTACGATAAAATTAATGTAGCACAACCTATTTGTATATGTCTTGAACAGTGAAAGGAAATAGTCGAACCTGGAAGAAACCCACATAGGGAGAACATGCAAAACCTACAATATCTCACAAAAGTGAGTACACCCCTCACATTTCAGCAACCATTTTAATATATCTTCCTTAAGGGACAATTTGTATAACTTGTGCAGCTTGTATAGCAGTATAGATTTACTGTCCTCTAAAAAAACTCAACATGCAGCCATTATTGTCAAAATAGCTGCCAACAAGGGTGAGAACACCCCCAAGTGATAAAAGCTGTATGTCATGTAATTATGCAAAGTCACATGTCCTATTCATCATGTTCATGTTTTGTCTGCTTGACAGGACCATACAAATTTGTGTATCTTGTATAAGAGCAGTTAAAATTTTGTGCTTTGAGTACAATTTTCTCCTACTGACCACTGGATGATCAACATGGCACCTCATGGCAAAGAACTCTGAGGATCTGAGAATACTCTCTATACTGCTATACAAGCTGCAACATTGACCACTCTAACATATATCCAAGTTTCATTTCTATAGTATTGTCCTATGAGAAGATATAATAAAATGGTATACTGCTTGGTTATATAATATATAGTATATTTTATAATTCTTTATTTTAAAAAAAGCAATACTTTTTTTTATTATATTGATTAAGTATTCAATTAAAAGTGGCAAAATTCAATTGATTACATAAAATTAAATAAATAGAAAAATGATTTTAGGTACATTTGTTAGGCCACATTTGGGTAATACCTGTGTGTGTGTGTGTGTGTGTGTGTGTGTGTGTGTGTGTGTGTGTGTGTGTGTGTTCTATTTAAGATTATATATTAAGGATCTACTTATTTCAGCATACATTTGCAAATATCTTTGTTCTATCCTTAATTAATTCACTCCCTCGATATGTGGAATTGTAAGGATTTCATCCTTTTAGGAGAAATTCTTGAAGCTGTTCATAAAACATTAAAGTATACATAGCAATAGTTACTTCCTGGTTAGCTCTATGGATTTTTTTTTGGAGTGAGTAGTTACAGTGACACTGCACAAACTCTTGTTTCTTTTTTATACCCCTGACATTGTTGTGTATGTTTTCAAGATTATTATTAATAATAATAATAATAATAATAATAATAATAATACAATTTTCCCAAAGTGCAAGAAGGAGACTAAAGAAACTTGCGAGCCTCCACTTAAAATGTTCCAGAGGGAACTCAGGTTTTATGTGCTGTGCGTAAAAAGGATTGCATTTGGTACATGTCTTCCGAACCGAAAGCCCTGTACTAAAAAATTTTGGTACAAACGTGTGTATTTTACACCCCTATATTGTACATACATTAAACTTTAAGTGCTCAAGTTCAAACCAATGTATATATAAAGCCATAATGCTATGCACTATTCCACTGTGCTGCCCTGTCTACCATCTTTTTCAAAGAAATGAAATAAAGCCACATATTTCTATATGTGAAACGTAATGAATGAGTCAATTAATAGATAATAAAAAATGCTACTGCAGTTTTGGCATGCTACGAAACTTTTATAAACGAAACCTGATTTTGTGAATAAAAAATTGATAGGCTTTGTGCGTAATCTACTTGTCCCAGGCCTCTGCAGTAACTATTTGTTCACCCCAATGGTCAAATAGTAGAAAAACCATGCATAGGATGAATAGAACAACAGCATAAATACACTTCAGAATAACAATGATGAATGAAAGTAATTTTAAAGTTTAACACTTATCCTCAAGCCAGTGAGTAATTAGTACACCTGCACAACACAAAAGCTTTAAGGGCAGTGCATCAAATGTTTAAGCTGTTAATATGCTTTGCGTTAGCCAGGTGTAATGGAACAGCAAAAGTACTTCAGGAACGAAATTAAAAAGGCAGTTTTACCTATTATTATCCCATGATATTTAATGTTCTACTTAGCTGACAATGAGGAACTTTTAGATCGTGAAACATGCTCCAAATTTCTATGTTGTCTGCATGTGTATCTGATAATGCCTATTGTGTGTTCTTTCTGCCAGTATGGTGTTCAGTAGAGTGGCGGTGTTGAAAATCCTCTCCAGTGGTTGTGGCTGTTACAGTCCAGATGCCCCAGATGACATGGTATTGGGAAGGTGCTTTAACACATTGGGGTTGTCAGTCACTCACAGCCCACAGTTTCACCAGGTA